>CM064480.1:3069793-3213735 GCA_032716605.1 Paralithodes platypus
AGTGTGTTGGTATATGTGCGATTAATTTGCTAGGGGAAACAGATAAACTAGGGAATAAGAGGAAAATAGGTAATAATTGAAGGGGGGGGGGGGGAATTATCTCCCTTAATCACATATTCCTTTGTTTTGAGTGATTTTTTTTTTTTTTTTTTTTTTTTTAGGCCTTGGATCTTAACCTCTGGACTGCGGATCTACTTATATAAGGCCTACCGCTGCGGAACTCCTTATATAATCTCAGGCCTAAAAAAAAACATTTAAACCAGCCCAGTATCAATTGATTTATTTATTTTTTTAATTGCCCCTTGGCCATGGCAAATATCACTCCTCCACATCCCCTCCTTTCCCCGCCCCCCTTCAATTATCACCTATTCTCCCTCTTATTCCCTTATTTTGTCGGTATATTTTTGTGCTATCAATAGCGAGTCATAAGAGGGGTGTGCTTGTATGTGCTACATAGCGAATGAAAGAGAGAAAGAGAGACAATTACACGACAGTGTCTCTCCAGACGTCATGACGGGTGGTAGGCTGGCAGGCTGGCTCAGCCTTCAGTTATGTAACTCCCGATCTAATTTGCCGATTTTGACCATCCAAACGCTGTTTCCACTTGTTTTATTGTTGTAACAGTAAATATTTTTTAATCAACGTAAAGTAGGCGCATATTCTTACAGTTTCTTACAGTAGATCCTCTGGAAAAAGGCAAACTATGCCTGTGTATCCAGCTCAGTACCAGTACTTGCACTGCTGCGGTCGCTCACGTGTTGCATATGGATAAGTATTAATGATATTTATGGAACGATGATGATTTGAGTGAAGGAAACAGTCTAAATATCTCCGCACAGGGAGGCGTGGCCACTACCCCACCTCAGCACTTCTTAGGTTAAGAGTCCCGTCACCTTCGCCCAGTTAAAGGTGAATTACATAAGCTGCATACCTCGTAAGATGTATAGTTTGTATGCATCAAAATATATTAACCCTTCCAGCCCGGCTGTCCTTTTCTAAGGACTACGCGAAAGAAGGGCAGGAGCCCGGGTGTCCTTATACCAGGCAGTAAGCTTGAAAGCCTATTAAGCTTGTTATGTAACTGATTGTAGCTCTTTGGTCTAGTGATCATATCTGTCATCCCGTATTATATCTCACTGGCAGAAGCTGCTGCACACATAGTATGTACTGTAATGTAATATATAGGTCTAATTGAACTATGAGCAATGATCTGTGCAATAGGTGTTAACCAACATTGAGCAATAGCCTTAGTTAGCCTATCTGTGTTATATTGTGACAAAATGTGATATGTGCTCTATTCTGTAAATAGGCCTGTAATTTTTATTTTATTGTGTCTTTATTAATATATCTTTGTGTATAATTATTATCTGTGCTCTGACGAGAAGTGTATGTGATATGGACCATTAGGTCGTACTGTATTTATACTGTATCTATCTTATGTGTCTGGAATAAAGAATTATTATTATTATTATTATTATTATAACTGAAGGCTGAGCCAGCCTGCTAGCCTGCCACACTTCACGACGTCTGGAGCGACACTGTCGTGTTATTCCCTCTCTTTCTCTCTTTCATTCGCTGTGTAGCACATACAAGCACAGCTTGCTTATGAATCGCTATTGATAGCACGAAATATGGGAATAAGAGAGAGAATAGGTGATAATTGAAGGTGGGGGGGGGGAAGGAGGGGATGTGGAGGAGTGATATTTGGCATGGCCAAGGGGCAATTAAAAAAATAAAATAAATAATTTTTTTTTTTTTTTTATACTGGGCTGGTTTAACCCTTAACCCTTCCTACCCGGGCTGCCTTAGGTAAGGACAGCTCGGCAGAAGGGCAGCTACCCGGGCGTCCTTACCTAAGGTATGTGCTTTAAATTTAGCGCGGGCAAATTTTACTTTGCGTGGGCGATCGTAGCGCCACCAAGCCTCAACTACCACTTATCAGTTCCTACGTTGCCGCCATTGCGAGCTACAGCAAAAAAATGAATTCCGACGCGTCCGATACTGTGCAATCTCCCGCGCGTCCCAGTGCTAACCCGCTTGCAACATCTACGCCTCTGCCAACCGAGAAGAAAAAGAAACTAAGGAAAGTGAAACGTTTGCTAAGTGAGAGTGCAATACACCGTGAACTTTTCAACCCGGATTTGAGCAGTGGTGAAAGCTCTGTGGACAAAAACCTCTATATTCAGAGTAGAAGTGGAAGCGAAGTTGACGATTTTGTGAGATTTGGTGATGATGACAATGTGGATTTATTTGAGAGGGGTGATAGTAGTGATGATCCTGATGTGGAAGTGGTGGAGGAAGGTGCTATTGAAGTACCAAGTGTGCTAGAGCCAACCCCTTCGCCTAGTTTCGTAGGTCCGGCTAGGCCTAGCCTATCCCTACCCCAGGACCTTCCCCTTTGCCTGCCCGTACGCCCTTGAAAGTGGGTAAATACTTCTATAAACAGTCTTTAGTGAAAAGTGCAGCCAAGAAAGCACGCAGGGAAGCAGAAAAAGTGAGGGAAGGCGTAGATAGTGATAGTGACGCCGACCCAGGCCTAGCAACCACCCGCATTCCTTTGTCCCGACGCCTTGACCCGGAACGCCGGGAGGGCCACCCACAGCCCTCGCTTCATCTGTCCCTCAGGATGACCAAAGGGCCTCTACAAGTGCGTCATTGGCCTCCCACAGTGTGCCACCACAGGCCCCGCATCGTAGGTCATTATTTCCTGCGGAAAAGTCCACGGCTAGCCGCAAAAGGAGCCCAACTCCCGAGGCCGAGGCTCCCATTGCTCAACCTCCCGCAGCCCCACGCCGCCGACGCCCGGTCTATTCTTCACCAGAGTTGTCTCCTGAAGAGGATGCTGACGACCCCAACATTGCCCCAGATGACCTGACGTCGCCTGAGGAAGAGGAAGAGGAAGAGGAAGTCCCGACAAGAGTAAAAGGGCGAGGTCGTGGACGTGGTCAGCCTGCCGACGCCGCTGCCCCTGGGCCTGGGCGTAGGCGTGGGCGTGCAGGGCGTCCGCCTGGGCGTCCGCGTGGCCAAGGGCGTGTGCCAGGGTGTCCAGGGCGTGTGCCTGCTGCAGCTGCACGTCCTCGTCCTCGAGCAGCTGACATGTTTGTGTGGACAGATGGGGCGGATTTTGAGCCAGATTGTCCTGCCTTTGACGAGGTACAACAGGGTTCCGGGGTGTCACCAGCATATCCCTGTGGCCCAAATGCCACCCCCAGTGAACTTTTCTGTGGCTTCTACTACAATGAAGTCATGGAATACCTTGTCAAAGAGACAAATAACCACCAGGCTATCTGTTCAAACTTTCTTGGGAGGAAGACCAGTGCCAAGATGGTGGCATGGAGAGCTCTAACTGTGGCAGAATTATATGTGTTCTTGGCACTCACAATGCTGATGACACACATAAAGAAGCACGTTCTGGCCGACTACTGGATAACTGGCGACCTCACAACGACTCCAGCATTTGGCAAATACATGTCAAGGGATAGGTACTTCGACATCCTCTCATATTTCCACCTGACAAATAACATGCATGTCCAAGAGCCCGACACACTCTGGAAGATCAGGCAACTGTATGACATGATACGTCATCGGTTTTCCACCTACCTGATTCCTTTTCAGAAGCTGTGCATCGACGAGTCTCTGGTCTTGTTCCGTGGTAGGCTGCACTTCCGACAGTATATCCCGTCCAAGAGACACCGCTTCGGCATCAAGCTCTTCGTCCTCTGCGACTGCAAGACGGGATATGTGCTCGACTTTATAGTCTACAGCGGCAAGGGTGGTAAAGTGCAGATTGACCCCCTCATTGGTTTTGGCGGCGCTGTGGTAAAAAGGATGATGGAGAGGTACTTCCATGACAACCACATCCTCTATACCGACAATTATTACACGTCGCCTATCCTCGCCAAGTACCTCCATGACCGCAAGACCGGAACTGTCGGCACAGTGAAGGGGAAGAGGAAGGGCATGCCAGCCTACCCAACCAAGACTAAGACTGGCGATGGGCTGGTCTATCAGAGTGAGACCTGAGCGATCTCTGCCATACCCATAGCTTACTCTGACTGTTCCTTTTACTTATATATTTTCTAGATCTCAAGTGACGGTGTCTCTTCCGTGGATTGCCCTCCCAATCTACCAAGATTGGAAGCTAAAGCGTCACATTATTCCTTTGCCCCTCAACTTTCTCTTCATAATTGCTGAGGGGCACAGGGCCCTGGGTGGGGCTTTGGTTTCCCGGGTGTTTACGCACCCTCTCAGCTCCCCGCCATGGAGTGGCTTCGGCCACCAAGGCTTTATTGTGGTCGGCAGGGTGGGTTCTGTGTGGGTGCTCGTTTATGGCCTTGGCCTTACTCGGGGCCTTGGGGCTGTTCGGCCAGGCAGCTTGGGGAACAACAACCAAGACTAAGAAGACGGACATCTTCCATAAGAAGAGTGGCCCCATCCTCTCCATCCACTGGCATGACCAGCGCAAGGTCAACCTCCTCACCACATGCCACAAAGCAGAGATGGTCGCCACAGGGAAGGTGGACCGAAGGACGAAGAACCCTATCACGAAACCAGCTGCTGTCCAGGACTATAATGTCAACATGCGCCTCGTCGACAAGTCCGACATGCAGATGGGCTTCATAGACTGCCTGCGAACATCTTGCAGGTGGTACAAGAAGTTTGTCCTGCATACAGTAGATATGTCTGTCCTCAACACGTACAACATCTACCGTTTGAGGACTCCAGTCATGAAGTACAAGAGCCTGCGGACCTTCCAAAAGCAGCTTATACTTGAGCTCCTGGTAAACATGCGGGTACACCAGGGAGGCCACTACAAGGACCAGGCATGCTGGACAGAACAGGGTGTGCCGAGTTCTTCAGAAAGCACCAGCTCGTCGCCCTTCCTTTCCAGGGTCCTAACAGCAGAATAAGAATGCAGAAGAGGTGCTATGTGTGCAGCCGCACAACTCGACGACCCCGCAAACCCACAAAAAGCACTTGGCAATGCCTCGAGTGTCAGGTGGGACTGTGTGCTGGCACCTGCTTCAATGATTTCCACACTATGACAAACTATTGAAGTGTAAGTGACAGTGATAGTGACACTCAATAATAATAATAATAATATAACTAATTATAGGTTACACTAAAAATATATATTTCTAACAATAATAAGTGAAAATGACACTATCAATTACCATAGTCCAGTATAATACATAACTACTATAATAATGACTATAAAAATAGTCGAAGTGAAAGAGACACACATAAGTAATAATAAGTGCCTTCAGAACAATATGAACAAGTGAAAGTGACACTGGGTGATTGACAACTCAATCATCTAGGGGAGACAACCTAACAAATCATAATGGACTTCTACCTTGTAAACCTGATAACAATAAATAGTACTGATAAAGGGTCGGGCAGGTTAGTGGATAATAAATCCTTGGGCAAACTAAAAATACTAAAACTAAGTGTATGGACTAAAAGGGGAGTAAGGCGTTCGGCAATAGATAGATAGAGATAGAAAGTGACACTAAAATATATATTCCTAACAATAAATAAGTGAAAATGACACTATCAATTACCATAGTCCAGTATAAATAATCATAACTACTATAATAATAACAATAAAACTAAGTATAAGTGACAGAGACACAAATTACTTCAGAAAAATAACTTTATTGAGTGAAAATAACATAATAACAATAATATATGGCATAATAAACAATAAAACACTAAAAAATCGCTTCCCGCCATAATTCAAGGTAGAGCGACGAGTCAAAACGTTCGTCATAGCCTGGGCCGCGGTTGAGTGTTCGGACGCGGCGAGGTAAATAGGCGGCAAAAGTTACCTCCACTTCTATCACCATCACTCCGGAACCAGTTGAGCTAGAAAGCTCTACTTAACGCCATTCTACGCGGCAAGGTAAGGCGCCCATTTTGACATATGTTTGATTAATGTAGGTAGTATATTAAGCAAGATTAGCCTTAGTTAACGTATGTTGTGTTTTCAGCCAAATCGCCCGGATACAGCCTCCGTCCTTAAGTAAGGCAGCCCGGGCGGGAAGGGTTAACTGGCAGGACCGGACTTAAGTCGGTCTAGAGAAGAAAGGACTATGTGGCGGGGACCGACTTAAGGCGGTGTGCAATTTTGGGCAATAATTGGCTCTGAGAGAGAGACGAGCGGTGGGAGGAGGTTTCGGCCTCTGACGTTCGGCACGGGTCCCCCGCGGCAACTGACGTCCACCCACACACACATCCACACTCACTACCTCGCTACACAGGGAATGTAAGGGGAAATTACCGTATTTTAGGATTTTTCCTTCGTCTTGCACGATCGTTGCAAGAGATGGATCTAGTAAGATGGGTTTTCTAGTCGGCATGTCGGGAAAGCTCAATTATCGCTCTTGCTAGGGTGGGAACATATGTAATTGTATATTTCTAATATTAGGGAGCTTGGCTCTTGTTTATGCTCTCCACGGAAATAAGCTCGTTTAGGGTAAAACCACCCTCTTGGCAGGTAGTAAAAGTTACTGACGGGCCCGCTCGTAAGGCATTAAATGTTTTTTTTTTAGGTCTTGGATTATATAAGGAGTTCCTAGGCGCACCGGTACACCTTATTAACCCGGGAACTGCGGGAAGACTCTTAACCTCTCCGCGGCGCACAGGGGGTTTTCTACAGGGTAAGACTGTGCGCACCTATGATGATTTTGGGACCTATTGCCAATTTCGATAAAAAGTACATCATCGTGTAGGGAATGTTTGCGTGCATCGGCCCATATATATTTGACCCCCCAAAAAATGTCTGGGGGGGGTAGGGGAACGGTCCGTAGTTGAAAAATGTGGGGCGAATGGCACCGCGCGGCTAGATTGTCATCGAGTGGCGAGATTTCCCTGCCGAATATTTACGCGCGCAGGGGATAGAAGGAGAGGGAGGAGGGGGTGGGTTACCGCGTATTATCACGTATATCTCCTTTTTCGAGCCCTTTTAGGCTATTTAGAGTATGTATACGTGTGTAGGGCACCCATATAACAATGAATATGCCTCATAGTGACCACAAATTGCAATATATAAGGGAATTATAAGAGAATATTTAGGCGCGAATGAAGATGTGTTGGAGGTTTGGCGGCAATTTATGAGCTGAGAGTGTGGTTTACGCCATACATATCACGTATATCTTGTACGTAGAGCACTGTCACGCTATAATACAGACTTGTACGTATGTATACGTGCCATATACCCACATGCATCTCGGATATAAACCAATTCATGCGATATTTACGCACATTATCAATGAGTTTCTATGCGTGAACCAAGGTGTGAGGGAGTTGTGGTGGGAATGAAAGGGGGAGAGGCTGTAGTACGCCATAAATATCACGTCATCTTGTATTTAGAGCACTCTCATGCTATAATAAAGACGTGTACATATGTAGGCGTCCCATATAACAAGGAATATACCGCATATAGCCCAATTGATGCGATATTTACGCAAATTGTGAATGTGTTTGTAGCAGACGGAAGCCTGAAAGGGGGGGTTGGGGGTGGGTGGGTGGGAGGGAGGCATGCAGGGGTGCAGTTGGTGAGTGAGTGAGTCGTGGAGAGATGGAAGTAAGGCAGATCTCTAGATAGATAACCAGCTTAGTGATAATTGTGGAGGAGCCCCAGGCGTATTGATGTTTGGTATTTTGACCCTTATGTCTACCAGATGGCTGGTGTTCGTTGCCATCAACAGGTCTACATTAACATGAGTCAGGAATGGAGAGAGAGAGAGAGAGAGAGAGAGAGAGAGAGAGAGAGAGAAACTGAGACATGCGTATGTCGTACATATAAATGGACTTCAGAATTGCATTTTTATGCAAGCAGACATTGCATTTTAGACACATGTGAAGTACCACAGAAACATGTAGGCCATTGACTGTAAATAAAGTACTATATTTATAGACCACCAGCGACGGTGCTGAGTCAACACAGGCAGATTGCCTGTTGTGATAGAGGGCTAAATATAGACTGGTGTCTCCTTACACCTGCGAAAGGGTAGATTGCCACCAGAGAAACGTTTACTTATTTATTTCGAAGTAATATGCAATCTAAATGTATATTCGAGACCTACTGCAATTATTTGTATGACAGTCATGACTATGTATAATCCAATATACGCGCGTAGGCGAGACATAAGAAAGCTGGTTGAGCAATTTTCGACACCCACACAGTTATTATTCATTTTTATTTACAATATTATACAATACAAATGTATTTGTGAAGAGTATTTTATCCATTATTGTATTTATACCAATTTTGTTCCCAGACAGAGCTGCTGTAGCTGGAGAATCAAGGAGCGGCAAGGGTCACCTCGTGACCGCCTGACCGTGTGAAAATGAGTGGAGTCACACTGAGAGGGGCAATTTTGCTGAGTGTTTGGGCAATTTTTGACAGAATAAAGTTATATAATTACTAATTCTTGACAGAGACAAACTATTATAAACCTTGGCATGATATAATTGATAATCCCATCAATTTACAAACGTAAATTGGTGGGATAATTCATTTTTTTTGTATATTGTCATTTCGATTGTACACACGAAGTTTTGAGTGATATTTGGTATGAGCTCCTGTGGCATGGTTGGTAAGGTCGCGGACTGGAAAACTCAAAGTGTCGTAGGGTAGTGGGATCGAATCCAGGAGGGGGTTATGGGGAAGGTTTTATATTGTCTAGAAAAAATTTTAATAAATTTTTTTTTTTACAAGATCATGCCATTGTATTCAAACAATATGAAATATTCATAGAATATATCATATTGTAAGAATACAATGACATGACCTTGTTTTCTTTTTTTCTTTTTTTATTGTTTTATTTTATTATCATAGTAGGTTTGACATGATTTATTGAAACATATTTATTTTTGTACAATTCATTTGAGGTAAGAAAATAATTATATACACATTACTTAGGCTAATAACAAACATATATATTGATATACTAAAAAAATAAGGCATATTACATGTAAATCTTTGAAACTTATAAACTAAATAATGAAACATACAATTATATAATGTAAAAGCTATATCACAGGGACATCTTTGGAACTTATACATTATAATATATATGTTACATTATGAGGTAGCGTGATCAATTAGGTCAGGTCAGGTAAGGTAGGGCGCGAGTCCAGGGCAGGGCAGGGCAGGAGGCGAGTCCAGGGCAGGGCACGGGGCGAGTCCAGGGCAGGGCAGGGCAGGGCAGGGGCCGACACTCAGTAGTTCTTGAAGGTGTGGTAGTCCCTGAAGCAGTCACCCAGGCAGAGTGCAACTTTGCACTCGGCGCACATTGAGGTGACTCTTTTGGTCACATGGGGTTTCCTCACACTGGAGCTGCAGACGGTGCACTGCACCTGCCTGTGACGAGTGCCAATCAGCTCGGTGTTGGTTGTGTAGTGTCTTTCGACACCCAGCTGGATGCGGTCAGGAACGTGATCCCCACGCCATGCCGTACGTCTGTGAGTGGTGGTGGCATACTTCTCCAGGAGTTGGTAGGAGACGTTGTACACGAACTCCCGGAATTTCAGCTTCTGGTTTGGGGCCATATCCTTCTTCACCAACCACAAGTTGTAGGCGTTCAGCATCGTTATGTCAACTAGGTGGAGGAAGAGCTTGTGATACCACTTCACAGTCTCCTTCTGACACTCAACACCTGACAGCTGACAGTCCGACTTGTCCACCCGGCCCCTGTTTTTGGTGCAGTCCACCACCTTGTCGGCTTGTAGATTGTCTTCCTGGTTCGGTAGTGGATTTTGCCAGAATCCACCTGGGCACCTGTGTGGACGGTGGAAAGCAGGTGGACGTCTCGCTTATCCTTCCACTTCAGGGCTATCAGTTTCCCACACTTCTCGAGCTGCTTGTATTTCTGCCCCTTTCGTCGCCTTCTTCGCACATGCCTCTCGCGGTGTTCCTTGGCCAGGTCGTCTTCTGAAGGTGTGTCACTGGAGGAGGCATCTGTGAGAGGAATGACATCACTGTGAACTGTGGCATAAACTTTCGTGTCTTTCTGACAGTCCCACATGACCCCGTTTGGTTGTCATAAAGAAACTGGCAGAGAGCAGGAGAAGTATACCAGTTGTCAGTGTAGATGATGTGGCCTTTGCCCAGGTAAGGTGCCAACATTTTCCTGACGATGGCACCTGACATGCCCATGGGGTCATTGGCAGCGGCTTTCGGTATGTCAATGTCAGTGCCTGTATACACGATCATGTCAAGCACTATTCCAGTTTCACAGTCGCACAACACGAAGAGCTTGATTCCGAACCTATGCCTCTTCAAGGGGATATACTGCTTGAAAACAAGACGTCCTTTGAAGAGCACGAGCGACTCATCAATCACCAAATTGAGGAAGGGGTAAAAGTATTTCCTATACCTCTCCAACAACATGGTGAACACATCCCGAACTTTCCATATCCTGTCAATCCTGTTAGGATTTTCGTTGTCTGCAAAGTGCATAAATCTTAGCAGCAACAAAAATCTGTCACGAGTCATGAACTTATTGAAAGTTGGGGTGGCGATGAGAGGGTCGTGCTTCCAGTAGTGTTGCAACACATGCTTCTTGATCAGAGGCATGAGGAACAACAAGGCAAAGAACGTCAGAAATTCTGCCACAGTCGTATCCACCCAGCCTCGTATTCTCGCTTTTGGAGAAAGGACGTCCAATCTGCCAAACACCCACCTGTAGTAGGCGTTTGTTTGGGCAACGATGTACGTCATTACCTCCATGTCGAAAAAAGCGAGGAAGAAGTCGCTTTCATTCGCTTGATCATCACAGGGCCAGTGTCAGTTGTTCCTGACGTCCCAGGATTGAACTGGGGCACGTCAGGTACAAAATTGACCCCGTCAGACCAATCGAACGAAGGCATGCCAGGGATCGGAATGTCGTCTGCGTCTTCTTCTGCGTCTGAAATATCGCTTCCATGGTCGCGATACAGCACTTCATCATCATTACCCTCCTCTTCACTCGACAGACGATGCCCTTCCTCGTTTTCGTCACCGACGTCGGACTCACTCCCACTGTCCACTCCCAAATCCCCCCACCCTTGGTCCCGTGCTAGGGCTTCGTCGTCGAAACCCGGGCTGCCAATGTCCTGCGAATCACCATCAAACAGCAGGGCGGCATACTTAGATGGTGTAAGATTTTTCCGGGTCACTTTGGCACGTGCGGGAGTCTTATGGACAGGGACAGCAGAGGTGGTGGCAGGGGCGGCGGCAGGGGCGGCGGCGGCGGCAGGGGCGGCGGCGGCAGGGGCAGCAGTGGTGCGTGGGCCTGATGGCAAGATGATGGTGGTGCCTGTCGCCCTTCTCTCTGTTCCTTGGGCAGGGGCGGCAGGGGCGGCAGGGGCAGCAGGGGCGGCAGGGGCGGCAGGGGCAGCAGGGCCGGCAGGGACACCAGGGCCAGCAGTCGCTTTCCCAGTCGCTTTCCCTCTCCCTTTCCCCTTCCCCTTCCCTGTTCCTTGGGCAGGGGCGGCAGGGGCGGCAGGGGCAGCAGGGGCGGCAGGGGCAGCAGGGCCGGCAGGGACACCAGGGCCAGCAGTCGCTTTCCCAGTCGCTTTCCCTCTCCCTTTCCCCTTCCCCTTCCCTGTTCCTTGGGCAGGGGCGGCAGGGGCGGCAGGGGCAGCAGGGGCGGCAGGGGCGGCAGGGGCGGCAGGGGCAGCAGGGGCAGCTGGGCCAGGGGCGGCTGGTGGTGGTGGTGGTGGTAGGGGCACTGTGGCTGGCGTACGGGTTCTCTTCCCTACGCCCGTGCCTTTAATTTTTCCTGCCCCCGCAGGTAATGCAGCCCTAGGGCGGCCTCCTGCGTCGCTGGTACCGGTGGCAGGGGTGGCAGGGGTGGCAGTGGTGGCAGTGGTGGTGGTAGTGGTTGTTGCAGTGGCCTGGGTCGTGGTGGCAGTGTCCCGAAAGACCAATGACCTCTGTGCCATTGCCCTGCTTGCACGTGTTTTACGTGCTTTTGGTGCTGGTGATTCGTCCTCTGAGCTGTAGGGCGTGTCGTACTGGTAGCTAGGGTCTTTGGCAGCCACCCTCTGCCTTCCACGGCGGCTAACACCACCAGAAGGAGGGCGGCTGTGTCATCAGGGAGCGAGCGTGAGGGACGTGTAGGCTCCATGACTAGTGCGTGGTTACTGGCGCGGTGGTGCTTGCACGAGTGCGGGGCGAGCGTTTGGCGGGGTGGTATCGAGAGTTGACATGTAGTACAATACCCACACCAATTTTCAGCCGCCTGGCTATAAACGCGCGGTTTTGGTACGTGTTCAAAGTCTCTGCTCTTAAGAGTCTACCCGCAGTGCGCCGGGGGAACTCTTAAGAGTCTACCCGCAGCTCCCGGGTTAAGAGTTCCCCCGGCGGACTGCGGGAAGACTCTTAACCCGGGAACTGCGGGGAGACTCTTAACCCTCCAGCCCCGGGGGCTATAGCTTGCGACTGTGCTGCGGTACCGGGTGTTTTGACGATCTTTGGGCTATGTTAACTACTCTGTAAGTCAATGAATATGGCATGTAATGTTGTGAATAACAAAGAATAATGTTCCACAAACCTTCCTCTGTCGAATGGCGTTGAGTAGAGGTTTCTAGCCCCTCTGGTTGCATAATGGTGAGCGTGGGAAGACGAGTGCTTTTCGGCGGCAAATTCTTCCCGCGTTCGGACGCGTCGCCCCGGCCATGGCTACGACGCACCTAGCTGCTCGTCGCGCCAAAGTATTTATCTCCCTTAGACGATTTTAGTGTTTGATATTTTTCTAGTTATTTTGAGGCCAATTATATAAAATATGTTTATTAGGGTATCACTGTCACTGATATTGCTAATTTTAACTCGATACCGTACATTTTATTAGTAATTGAGGTAGGTTATTGTTGTATTAGGCACTGATTATTCGTTATCACAGGTGTTTATTATACTTTGGCCATCAAATATTAGGTCTTGTGTCTCTTTCACTTTGACAAATATGCTTTAGAGAGTGTCACTGTCACTGATAATGCTCATTTTCACTCGATACCGTACATTTTATTAGTAATTGAGGTAGGTTATTGTTGTATTAGGCACTGATTATTCGTTATCACAGGTGTTTATTATACTTTGGCCATCAAATATTAGGTCTTGTGTCACTTTCACTAGTTATATGATTTGTAAACGTTTTATATACAATTTATTGTGTCTTTTTTCAGTGATTTATATATTTCTATAGGTTCTAATCATATGAATGTCACTTGGTATATACATATGTGTCACTTTCACATATTATTATGGTGTAATTGTATTTGTATAAATGTGTTCATAATACATGACTTTTGTATAACAATAAATTGGTTTACTTCCACTTTTTGCCTATATATATACTGTACATATTGTCATTATCTTTGGCACTTTCACTATGATTATTAGAACTCCAGCTTGGAGTGGTAATCAAAGAAGCACTCTAAAGCACAGAGTGCCACCTTGCACTCCACACACGCCATGGTTGACTTTTTACCTGGCCTCGGCTCACCCTGCTGTTGTAGCAGACATGGCACCGCTTCTGCTGTGTTCTTCCTGATTCATTCTGAGGCAGGGAACCAAGCCTGTGCCTAATCAAGTATTGAGCACACTGCAAGCGGTCAATAACGGCGGGCCCAGGATGTGCCACTGCCCTCTGTGGCGTAGCATACTTCTCCAGGAGCTCCGTCAACACCTGCTTTTGGAACCTCCGCAGGCTATTGAACTTCATGGGTGTGTTCACATTCCGAAGCTTGTATATTGTAGGCATTCAGAACTGACATGTCCACCATATGCAGAAAGAACTTTTTGTACCATCTGCACGAGGTACGCAGGCAGTCAATGAAGCCTATCTGCATGTCGGACTTGTCCACCAGCCTCATGTTGATATTGTAGTCCAGGACAGCATCGGGCTTGGTCACCCTGGCCTGGGTGCGGCGATCCACCTTGCCAGTCTCCACCATTTCCCCCTTGTGGATGGTGGTCAGGAGGTTGACCTTCCGCTGGTCGTGCCAGTGGATAGCCAGAATGGGCCCCGACTTCTTCCGGAACACATCACCTTTTTTGGTCTTTGGAGGGAAAGGTGGCATGCCCTTCCTTTTCCCTCGTACTGTGCCTACAGTCCCCGTCTTGCGCTCATGCAGGTACTGTGAGAGAGTGGGGGACGTGTAATAATTGTCCGTGTAGAGGACGTGATTCTTGTGAAAGTAGCGGTCCATCATGGCTTGCACCACTGCTCCGCCAAAGCCAATGAGGGGGTCCACAAGCAAGTCCCCTTCCTTCCCGCTGTAGACCAGGAAGTCCAGGACATAGCCAGTTTGGCAGTCGCACAGCACAAAGAATTTTATGCCAAAGCGATGTCTTTTTGAGGGGATGTACTGCCGGAAGCTGAGTTTTCCCCGGAACAGCACAAGAGACTCGTCAATGACGACCTTGCGGAAGGGCTTGAAGTAGGAGGTGAAGCGTTCGCGCATCATATCATACAACGTCCTAATCTTCCACAGCTTGTCACCGAGGTGGACGTCGGTGTTGGTGACAAGATGGAGCGCTGCGAGGATATCAAGGTACCGGTCGCGAGACATATATTTCCCGAAGGCAGGGGTGGATATCAGATCATTGGTGATCCAATAGTCAGGCAACCTATGCTTCTTGACATGAGGCATTAGCATGGTGAGTGCCAGGAACACCATGAACTCTTTATGAGTCACTGGGGTCCACTGCCTCATGTGGCCCTTGGTCACCTTGCCCAAAAAGTGGACCTGGAATTGGTGCTGCTTATTTGTCTCTTTGACAACATAGCCTACCACCTCCTCATCAAAGAAGGCCTCAAATAGTTCGTGTGGTGGAGCATTGGGGCCTGCAGGAAAATTGGGGGTAATGCCTGAACCCTCCAGTACCTCATCAAAAGCTGGCACATCAGGGTTGTATCCATCCTCATCAACTACGTCTTGCCACTGAAAAATGTAGAATGGGTCTTGTCTACGCTGACGAGGAGCTCCAGCTGGTGGTCCAGCACGCCCATGGCCAACTCGGGAGGCGCGCGCCCTAGGGCGGCGAGGGCGTCGGCCAGGGCGGCGGGCAGCACGACGGGCAGCACGACGCCGGGCCAAGCGGATGGGTCGAGGGTCGTCGATGTCCATATAGTCATCGTCAGAGTGGTCATCTTGCCCTGACGGTGGACCTATGTAATCATGGCCAGAGTCTTCAGAGAGGTGCCCTTCATCATCAGTGGCCCCCACATAATCTGGCGGGGAACCAGTGATGCATGGGCGGCGTGCGGGTGGGCGAGGTGGGGAAGGAGTGGCAGGTGAGGCTGTGTCCCCCCGAGGTCCCGGGCTCCTTGGCCTGCGACGAGTGACAGAAAGCAATGTTTCACTGTCACTAGGCCCAGGTATTGGTGATGCGAGCTCAAAGACTTCTTCAGGAAGACATGTTGAAGGCGGGAGAGGTGGGGAGGACCGTGGGGAAAGTTGCGGGGACGTATGGCTGGGGCCGGCCGGGGTGGACGCCGCGGGAGCCTCGAACAAAACTCCCTTACTTTTCTTAATTTTTTTGGTATATTTCCTACCTTTCCCCTTTTCGGCAGCAGTATGTCTCCTGTCGGGGGACCTAGGAGGCAAATAGGCCGAAAGTGGGGGGTCCTCAACCCTTGGCAATGGTGGGGGTGGTGGGGAAGAATGCGGGCGATCCGGGTCATCTTGGGTGGCGTTGGTAGATAAGGGAGACAATGGCGGACGAGAAGGGTCACCACGCTGACCCTCACTCACAGCCTCATCCTCACCAAGTATTTTTGCTTGTTCCCTAGCTGCCGCGGCCGCCTTCTCAAGTATTTTCTGCTTATACAAATGTAGCTTGAAAGGCGATTTACCTGGGGAAGGGCTTGGAGTCGTGTCACTTATGCGAAATTTGGTGAGTGACCTTGAACTCTCCCACTCACTCACTCTCTCAAGTTCACTGTCTTTAGGTAAACCAGCTTCCTCAACAACTGGTACATCACCTTCATCACTCTCATCACTGTCATGTTCTCTCGCAAATCCCAGGAATTGCTCTTCTTTGTCACTCTCATGGCCATAATCACTCGACTTATAATTACTGGAGTCGTCACTGACTTCATCATCAACATTATGCTTGGCATCAGCTCGCTCATAAAGTCTCAATGTCGTCTCAATACCTCCGGGAGATAACACATTTAGGCGATGGCGTCGGGGTAAGGCGCGACGAACTAGCAAGGGCGTCGTAGGAAGCACGGTATTGGACACAGCGAAATCACTATTTGGCGTACTGTCCATGATGGCGTCGGGGTAGATACTGTTGCTGTGGCGTCGTTTACGCCGGGTGGCGCCACCTACCGTCCCATGATACCAAAAATGTACGCGCGGCATTCGAAAGCACGCATGCAAGCAATGGGCGTTCAAGAGCCCTTCCGGGTTGCGCGGGCCGAGGTTGTTATGGGCGTTCAAGAGCCCTTCCAGGTTGGATGGGTTAAGAGTTCCCCCGGCGGACTGCGGGAAGACTCTTAATCCGGGAACTGCGGAAAGACTTTCAAGAGTTCCCCCGGCGGACTGCGGGAAGACTCTTAACCCGGGAACTGCGGGGAGACTCTTAAGAGTTCCCCCGGCGGACTGCGGGAAGACTCTTAAGAGTCAGAGAAAAAAAAAATCAACTTTTGACATCGAAAAAAAAAAAAAAAATTGGCCCCTGGGCCATGCAAAATCTCAGTCCTCTACCTCCCCTCCTTCCCCACTTTCCTCCTCTCCTTCCGTTATCACCTATTTTCCCTGTTATTCCCTTATTCTGAGGTATATTTTTGTGCTAACATTAGCGAGTTGCAAGCAGGGCGTTGTCATCACTGATAGCAAGCGAATGCAAGAGAGAAAGAGAGAGTATCGATCGACTGTGTCTCAGTGGCCTTGGGGGAAATTGGCGGGAAAGCAGCTTGCCTCACCCATACATTATACAACTCGCGGGCTATATCTCCAATTTTGACCATCCAAACGCTGTTTTCACTCGTTTTATTGTTGTTTCAGGTTAATACCTTTATAATCAACCCATAATAGGCGCGTATGGATAAGTATTAATGCTATTTATGGTAAAATGAATATTTTAGTGACGGAAACACCTCAAATACATGCGCACAGGGAGAGGTGTCTAATTACCCCCATGCACACTTGTTAGGTTAAAAAGAGTCTGAGAAAAAAAAAATCAACTTTAACCCGGGAACTGCCGGAAGACTCTTAAGAGTTCCCCCGGCGGACTGCGGGAAGACTCTTAAGAGTCAGAGAAAAAATAAATAAACTTTAAACATCGAAAAAAAAAAAAAAAAAAAAAATTGGCCCCTGGGCCATGCAAAATATCACTCCTCTACCTCCCCTCCTTCAGTTATCACCTATTTTCCCTGTTATTCCCTTATTCTGAGGTATATTTTCGTGCTAACATTAGCGAGTTGCAAGCAGGGCATTGTCATCAGTGTTAGCAAGCGAGTGAAAGAGAGAAAGAGAGAATATCGATCGACTGTGTCTCAGTGGCCTTGGGGGAAATTGGCGGGAAAGCAGGTTGCCTCACCCATACATTATATAACTCGCGGCCTATATCTCCGATTTTGACCATCCAAACGCTGTTTTCACTCGTTTTATTGTTGTTTCAGGTTAATACCTTTATAATCAACCCATAATAGGCGCGTATGGATAAGTATTAATGCTATTTATGGTAAAATGAATATTTTAGTGATGGAAACAGCTCAAATACGTCAGCACAGGGGGACGTTTCTAATTACCCCCATGCGCACTTCTTAGGTTAAACATCGAAAAAAAAAAAAAATTTTTTTTAGTTTTTTAGTTTTTTTTGGCCCCTGGGCCATGCAAAATATCACTCCTCTACCTCCCCTCCTTCCCCACTTTCCTCCCCTCCTTCAGTTATCACCTATTTTCCCTGTTATTCCCTTATTCTGAGGTATATTTTCGTGCTAACATTAGCGAGTTGCAAGCAGGGCATTGTCATCTCTGTTAGCAAGCGAGTGCAAGAGAGAGAGAGAGAGTATCGATCGACTGTGTCTCAGTGGCCTTGGGGGAAATTGGTGGGAAAGCAGGTTGCCTCACCCATACATTATATAACTCGCGGCCTGTATCTCCGATTTTGACCATCCAAACGCTGTTTTCACTCGTTTTATTGGTGTTTCAGGTTAATACCTTTATAATCAACCCATAATAGGTGCGTATGGATAAGTATTAATGCTATTTATGGTAAAATTAATATTTTAGTGATGGAAACAGCTCAAATACGTCAGCACAGGGGGACGTTTCTAATTACCCCCATGTGCACTTCTTAGGTTAAGAGTAAGGCTATTAAAAAATCCAATTAAAACCCAATTTTTTTTTTTTTTTTTTTTTTATTGCCCCTGGGTCATGCCAAATATCACTCCTCCACCTCCCCTCCTTCCCCACTTTCCTCACCTCCTTCAGTTATCACCTATTTTCCCTGTTATTCCCTTATTCTGTGGTATATTTTCGTGCTAACATTAGCGAGTTGCAAGCAGGGCATTGTCATCACTGTTAGCAAGCGAGTGCAAGAGAGAGAGAGAGAGAGAGAGAGAGTATCGATCGACAGTCTCTCTCCAGACGTGGGGAAAAGTGGTGGGAAGGGAGGTTGCCTCAGCCATACATTATGTAACTCCCGGCCTGTATCGCCGATTTTGACCATCCAAACGCTGTTTCCACTTGTTTTATTGTTGTAACAGGTTATAATACCTTTATAATCAACCTATAATAGGCGCATATGGATAAGTATTAATGCTATTTATGGTAAAATAACGATGTTAGTGATGGGAACAGCTCAAATACTTCAGCACAGGAGTGTGGTGTCTCATACCCCCCATGCGCACTTCAGAGGTTAAGTAGATCTGCACTTGCCGGGTTAACTTGACCCTATTTATTTTATATGTTACGGCAAATTTAAGGATATTCCCGATAATGGTGTAATACTAGAGCATTTAACGTTCTGCTAGATAACTTATCTCACTTTTTAATCATCTTTGTGAAAACCTTGTTAACTTTAATGCTTCCAAAACCCAATTTCTCCATCTATCTACCCGTCAGGATCTCCCAGCGGAGTATCCCTTATTCTTCAACAGTACAAAAATCAACCCTTCATCTTCTCTCAATATTCTTGGTGTCTCTTTTTCTTCTGCTCTCATTTGGAAGGACCATATTACCAGTCTTGCTAAGGCAGCCTCCCAGAAGCTGGGTGTGCTCAACCGCCTTAGGGGGTTCTTTTCCCCTGCACAGCTTCTTGCTCTGTACAGGGGCATAG
Organism: Paralithodes platypus; assembly: GCA_032716605.1. Taxonomy (NCBI): domain Eukaryota; kingdom Metazoa; phylum Arthropoda; class Malacostraca; order Decapoda; family Lithodidae; genus Paralithodes; species Paralithodes platypus. Next base: position 3,089,079 of record CM064480.1, read on the forward strand.
TGTGCCCTTGTATTGAGTATTGTTCACATGTGTGGGGAGGTTCCTCTCACACCGCTCTCCTAGACAAAGTTGAAAGGAAGGCCTTTCGTATCATTAACTCCCGTCCACTCACCAACTCTCTGCAATCTCTCTCTCTCCGCCACAATGTTGCATCTCTCTCGCTATTCTATCGCTACTATAATAATCAGTGTTCCTCAGAGCTATCCCAGTGCATACCACCTCCTTTACGTAGGGCACGTGGTACCCGTCTTGCAACTCAATCCCACCCCTACTCTGTGCAACTCTCCAACCCAAGAGTGAAACGTTACTCTCAAACTTTCTTCTACTCAACATCTGGACCCAGATTCACTAACGGTCGTAGCGTGCGATGTCGTACAGCAACCTACGATCGTTCCTAAGGGAGTGCGGAAGGTGTATTCACGAACGCATCGTTGAGCTCCCTTACGGCTCCCTTTCGGTTATTTTCACCGAGGCTTCTCTTGACCAATCAGGCGCTTGGCATAAAATAGGAAGAATGGGGTTAGGAGCAAGAAGGTGGACAGCAAATGAAGCAGTGAGAGGGGAGATGGGATGGAGTACGTTTGAGGAGAGAGTGGCGAAGGCAAAGTTGAGGTACAAGAGTAGGTTGGAGGAGATGGAGGATCATAGGTGGCCAAGGAGAGTGAATGAATGGGGGGAGGGGAAGAGTAGATGGGCAAAAGAGTGTAAGAGAAAAACTGAAAAAAAAAATAGGAGTGAAACAAAGAAGGGTGGGAGAGGAGTGGAGAGATGTAGGGAGTAATACAGGATTAGGTCAGGGAAGGAGACTAGAGAAAGAGATAGGAACGAGAGTGAAGGAAGTAGGAAGACAGGAATGGAAGAGAAATATGGAGAAGAAAAGTACACTGATAAGATATAGAAGCAAGGGGAGACCGAGAAAAGAGGAGTTCTATGACGGAAGTTGGGGAGCTGAACTACTGTTTAAGGCTAGGGCAGGAGCATTAGAGACAAATAGGAGAACATGGAGGTGGAATGGGGGGGTGAAAGAGTGTCTACAGTGTGAGGTGGGAGGGAGGAGAGTGGAGGAGACAATAGAACATATAGTGACAGAGTGCCAGGGGTATGCAGAGGAGAGAGGGGTTGGAAAATGAGTTGAAACGGGTGGTAGGGGAGAGGAATGGGAAGAGCAGAAAGAGGAGGGAGATGAGGTTGTAAAGTTTGTGTTAGGTCTCGAGGCAGAAGAGGGGGTAGATGGGGAAATGGGGAAAAGAATGAAGGTAGTGAAAAGATTCCTGGAGCAGGTGTGGCAGAAGAGAAAACGGAATAGGATAGAATAGGATGAGGGGGGAGAAGGGGACCAGAGCGGGGGAGGAAGAAAAATGAGATTAAATAGTAGAGAGGGGAAAAAGATAAATTAAGATGGGGAGAGAACAAGATATGGGGGGTGGAGAAGGGGTAAAAATAAGGAGAGGAGAGTTCTGCTTAAGCTATATACTTCAATTCTTTGTCTTTAACTATCCTTTCTACGACTACATAATTTCTAAACTAATTCTTAAATCTAGCTCTATCTGTTTCTGGAGAAGTCACCGGTGCATAGGTGAGCTGGCTTTGAGAGGGGACAGCAACTCCACAAAAAGAAGAAGAAGAAGAAGAAGAAGGCCTTTGTAAATAAACAATATGTCAAAATGTTACAGGAGGCGGAAAGGTTTGGCAGAGACCTAGAAATGAAGTTCAGTGTAGAGAAAAGCAGTATGATAGTAGTAAATGGACCAGAGGCAGTAGAAATGAGGATAGGAGGGGAAAGAATAGAAACAAGGGAGGAAGTGAAGTATTTAGGGGTATGGATAGGGAGGGAAGGGCGACAAAGGACAATGAATGAGAAAATCATGAAGGTGGAGCAGTGTAGTGGGAAACTGTGGAATGTGACAAAAACCAGAGTAAATAAATATAAAATAGTAAGAGAGGTGTGGAAGGACTGAAGTGCCGAGAATAATGTACGGGATGGATGTGAGAGGGAGTACAGGGGGAGAAATAAATAGACTGGAGACGGGACAAAATAAAATAGGAAGAATGGGGTTAGGAGCAAGAAGGTGGACAGCAAATGAAGCAGTGAGAGGGGAGATGGGATGGAGTACGTTTGAGGAGAGAGTGGCGAAGGCAAAGTTGAGGTACAAGAGTAGGTTGGAGGAGATGGAGGATCATAGGTGGCCAAGGAGAGTGAATGAATGGGGGGAGGGGAAGAGTAGATGGGCAAAAGAGTTAAGAGAAAACTGAAAAAAATAGGAGTGAAACAAAGAAGGGTGGGAGAGGAGTGGAGAGATGTAGGGAGTAATACAGGATTAGGTCAGGGAAGGAGACTAGAGAAAGAGATAGGAACGAGAGTGAAGGAAGTAGGAAGACAGGAATGGAAGAGAAATATGGAGAAGAAAAGTACACTGATAAGATATAGAAGCAAGGGGAGACCGAGAAAAGAGAGGAGTTCTATGACGGAAGTTGGGGAGCTGAACTACTGTTTAAGGCTAGGGCAGGAGTATTAGAGACAATTAGGAGAACACGGAGGTGGATTGGGGGGTGTGAAAGAGTGTCTACAGTGTGAGGTGGGAGGGAGGAGAGTGGAGGAGACAATAGAACATAAGTGACAGAGTGCCAGGGGTATGCAGAGGAGAGAGAGGGGTTGGAAAATGAGTTGAAACGGGTGGTAGGGGAGAGGGAATGGGAAAGAGCAGAAAGAGGAGGAGGATGAGGGTGTAAAATTTGTGTTAGGTCTCGAGACAGAAGAGGGGGTAGATGGGGAAATGGGGAAAAGAATGAAGGTTGTGAAAAGATTCCTGGAGCAGGTGTGGCAGAAGAGAAAACGGAATAGGATAGAATAGCATGAGGGGGGGGAAGGGGACCAGAGCGGGGGAGGAAGAAAAATGAGATTAAATAGTAGAGAGGGGAAAAGATAAATTAAGATGGGGAGAGAACAAGATATTGGGGGGTGGAGGAGGGGGTAAAATAAGGAGAGGAGAGTTCTGCTTAAGCTATATACTTCAATTCTTTGTCTTTAACTATCCTTTCTACGACTACATAATTTCTAAACTAATTCTTAAATCTAGCTCTATCTGTTTCTGGAGAAGTCACCGGTGCATAGGTGAGCTGGCTTTGAGAGGGGACAGCAACTCCACAAAAAGAAGAAGAAGAAGAAGAAGAAGGCCTTTGTAAATAAACAATATGTCAAAATGTTACAGGAGGCGGAAAGGTTTGGCAGAGACCTAGAAATGAAGTTCAGTGTAGAGAAAAGCAGTATGATAGTAGTAAATGGACCAGAGGCAGTAGAAATGAGGATAGGAGGGGAAAGAATAGAAACAAGGGAGGAAGTGAAGTATTTAGGGGTATGGATAGGGAGGGAAGGGCGACAAAGGACAATGAATGAGAAAATCATGAAGGTGGAGCAGTGTAGTGGGAAACTGTGGAATGTGACAAAAACCAGAGTAAATAAATATAAAATAGTAAGAGAGGTGTGGAAGGACTTTGAAGTGCCGAGAATAATGTACGGGATGGATGTGAGAGGGAGTACAGGGGGAGAAATAAATAGACTGGAGACGGGACAAATAAATAGGAAGAAGAATGGGGTTAGGAGCAAGAAGGTGGACAGCAAATGAAGCAGTGAGAGGGGAGATGGGATGGAGTACGTTTGAGGAGAGTGGTGAAGGCAAAGTTGAGGTACAAGAGTAGGTTGGAGGAGATGGAGGATCATAGGTGGCCAAGGAGAGTGAATGAATGGGGGGAGGGGAAGAGTAGATGGGCAAAAGAGTGTAAGAGAAAACTGAAAAAAATAGGAGTGAAACAAAGAAGGGTGGGAGAGGAGTGGAGAGATGTAGGGAGTAATACAGGATTAGGTCAGGGAAGGAGACTAGAGAAAGAGATAGGAACGAGAGTGAAGGAAGTAGGAAGACAGGAATGGAAGAGAAATATGGAGAAGAAAAGTACACTGATAAGATATAGAAGCAAGGGAGACCGAGGAAAAGAGGAGTTCTATGACGGAAGTTGGGGAGCTGAACTACTGTTTAAGGCTAGGGCAGGAGCATTAGAGACAAATAGGAGAACATGGAGGTGGAATGGGGGGTGAAAGAGTGTCTACAGTGTGAGGTGGGAGGGAGGAGAGTGGAGGAGACAATAGAACATATAGTGACAGAGTGCCAGGGGTATGCAGAGGAGAGAGAGGGGTTGGAAAATGAGTTGAAACGGGTGGTAGGGGAGAGGGAATGGGAAGAGCAGAAAGAGGAGGAGGATGAGGGTGTAAAATTTGTGTTAGGTCTCGAGACAGAAGAGGGGGTAGATGGGGAAATGGGGAAAAGAATGAAGGTAGTGAAAAGATTCCTGGAGCAGGTGTGCAGAAGAAAAAGGGAATAGGATAGAAAAGGATGAGGGGGGAGAAGGGGAGAAGAGGGGGGAAGAAAGAAAAATGAGATTAAATAGTAGAGAGGGGAAAAGATAAATTAAGATAAGGAGAGAACAAGATATTGGGGGGTGGAGGAGGGGGTAAAATAAGGAGAGGAGAGTTCTGCTTAAGCTATATACTTCAATTCTTTGTCTTTAACTATCCTTTCTACGACTACATAATTTCTAAACTAATTCTTAAATCTAGCTCTATCTGTTTCTGGAGAAGTCACCGGTGCATAGGTGAGCTGGCTTTGAGAGGGGACAGCAACTCCACAAAAAGAAGAAGAAGAAGAAGAAGACCCACATGACTGAAGCGCCAAGAGGAACCTAATATACTTTAATTTATGAGCTTGTCATTGTTTAGCATGGCTAATTCGATCTACCACAGCCAGCAGGAAGAAGAATAGAGTATCTTGTGAATTGATGATAAGAAATTAGCCTAGCTAGGCTACAGGGAAGCCTGTTAGTGGCCTAAGTTAAAGGATTTTCGACGGATTGATCATTGATAATAATTTGTTAGGCTAGGTGGGAGTGTATTATTTATACCTTAACCACAGTATATTGTTCTACTTTACCATGTCTACACCTAGACAGGGCGAGCCAAACCAAAATGCCAGACTTTACTATGTCTATGCCTACAAAGGCAGTTCTAGCCAAGCCAAAATGCCAGACTTAGCCTAGGCCTAATTTTTCAAAATAGGCCTAGGGTAATTGTTTTGTATTCACAACACCTCAAGGCCTATCTACCTTTTCAAAATAGGCCTAGCATAGGCCTCCTCAATCTATTATCCAACAGTTGGCCATGGGAAATAATGATAGGTTGAGGGGGGCTTTGTCCTCTTCACCTGCCATGACTTATTGCCATCATCAAATATATTACCAGCATGGGACTAATAACAGCTAGTTAACAATGAGGACGGTATGCCTGCAAACACCATCTTAACCTGCTAGGCTTCTACTTTACCATGCTTAGGCTACACCAAGCTAGGCATTGCTAGCCTAACCAAAATACCATACGTAGGCCTAACTTTTCTAGCCTAAATAGCCCTAACTTTTTCAAAATAAACCTAGGTTATAGCCTAGGCTAGGCTATACAAAAATATCACAACCATATAGGCTAGCCTATTATTTTTTGTTTAGACTATGCCTAGGGTAATTCTTTTCATAATTTTTTTCCTGTGATACTTTCAAATTTGTTGAGGAAATAGGCTACCCTAATCTAACCCAGCTAGACATTGCTAGCCTAACCAAAATACCATACATAGGCCTAACTTGTCTAGCCTAAATTAGCCTAGGCTAAACAAAATTATTCACACAGCGTTTATTATTTATTCATTTTTTAGGCTAGGCCTAGGGTAATTCTTTTCATAATTTTTTTCCTGTGATACTTTCAAATTTGTTGAGGAAATAGGCTACCCTAATCTAACCCAGCTAGGCATTGCTAGCCTAACCAAAATACCATACATAGGCCTAACTTGTCTAGCCTAAATAGCCCTACCTTTTTTCAAAATAAACCTAGGTTATAGCCTAGGCTAGGCTAAACAAAATTATTCACACAGCGTTTATTATTTATTCATTTTTTAGGCTAGGCCTAGGGTAATTCTTTTCATCATTTTGTTCCTGTGATACTTTCAAATTTGTTGAGGAATAGGCTACCCTAATCTAACTCAGAGGTGGTGGGGAGTTGGAATAAAACATTTCTGCAATAAATGAGGGTTAAAATCTACTAATGGTAGGCTACGTGTTGTCGCAGCACATGAATTTGTGCATCAATTAACCTTGACTAGGTCTAGGCTGGCATATGGAGGCTATTCATAGCTTAATTCGGCCTGTCATAAGACATTAAGGATACAAATATATTCATACTTTGTATTAAATGCCTTAATGGTGTTATAAACACAAGTTAACAATCATATTGCGCTATTATTGCCTCAATAATGACTTCTTCTTCTTCTTCTTTTTGTGGAGTTGCTGTCCCCTCTCAAAGCCAGCTCACCTATGCACCGGTGACTTCTCCAGAAACAGATAGAGCTAGATTTAAGAATTAGTTTAGAAATTATGTAGTCGTAGAAAGGATAGTTAAAGACAAAGAATTGAAGTATATAGCTTAAGCAGAACTCTCCCCTCCTTATTTTACCCCCTCCTCCACCCCCCCAATATCTTGTTCTCTCCTTATCTTAATTTATCTTTTCCCCTCTCTACTATTTAATCTCATTTTTCTTCCTCCCCCGCTCTGGTCCCCTTCTCCCCCCTCACCCTATTCTATCCTATTCCGTTTTCTCTTCTGCCACACCTGCTCCAGGAATCTTTTCACAACCTTCATTCTTTTCCCCATTTCCCCATCTACCCACTCTTCTGTCCCGAGACCTAACACAAATTTTACACCCTCCTCCTCCTCTTTCTGCTCTTCCCATTCCCTCTCCCCTACCACCCGTTTCAACTCATTTTCCAACCCCTCTCTCTCCTCTGCATACCCCTGGCACTCTGTCACTATATGTTCTATTGTCTCCTCCACTCTCCTCCCTCCCACCTCACACTGTAGACACTCTTTCACCCCCCCATTCCACCTCCATGTTCTCCTTATTGTCTCTAATGCTCCTGCCCTAGCCTTAAACAGTAGTTCAGCTCCCCAACTTCCGTCATAGAACTCCTCTTTTCTCGGTCTCCCCCTCCTTCTATATCTTATCAGTGTACTTTTCTTCTCCATATTTCTCTTCCATTCCTGTCTTCCTACTTCCTTCACTCTCGTTCCTATCTCTTTCTCTAGTCTCCTTCCCTGACCTAGTCCTGTATTACTCCCTACATCTCTCCACTCCTCTCCCACCCTTCTTTGTTTCACTCCTATTTTTGTCAGTTTTCTCTTACACTCTTTTGCCCATCTACTCTTCCCCTCCCCCCATTCATTCACTCTCCTTGGCCACCTATGATCCTCCATCTCCTCCAACCTACTCTTGTACCTCAACTTTGCCTTCGCCACTCTCTCCTCAAACGTACTCCATCCCATCTCCCCTCTCACTGCTTCATTTGCTGTCCACCTTCTTGCTCCTAACCCCATTCTTCCTATTTTATTTTGTCCCGTCTCCAGTCTATTTATTTCTCCCCCTGTACTCCCTCTCACATCCATCCCGTACATTATTCTCGGCACTTCAAAGTCCTTCCACACCTCTCTTACTATTTTATATTTATTTACTCTGGTTTTTGTCACATTCCACAGTTTCCCACTACACTGCTCCACCTTCATGATTTTCTCATTCATTGTCCTTTGTCGCCCTTCCCTCCCTATCCATACCCCTAAATACTTCACTTCCTCCCTTGTTTCTATTCTTTCCCCTCCTATCCTCATTTCTACTGCCTCTGGTCCATTTACTACTATCATACTGCTTTTCTCTACACTGAACTTCATTTCTAGGTCTCTGCCAAACCTTTCCGCCTCCTGTAACATTTCCCCCATATCTTCCTCTGTCTCTGCTGTCAGCACAACATCATCAGCAAATGTCAGAATTGCTAGCCTATACTGCCCTATTTTCACTCCTTGACCCTTACTCTTAATTCTCCTCACCAACTCCTCCATGCACATTGCAAAAATTAATGGTGACAGGTTACATCCCTGCCTTAACCCTTTCCTTCTCCTGATTCCTTTCACTGCAATATTTTCCACACAATCTCTGTCTCCGCCCCTTCATACATATTCATTATCATGTTCCTTATCTTCCTACTCACTCCTAGTTTCTCCATCACTGCTTCTGCAACTCCCCTACTAATCTTATCATATGCCTTCTCCACATCCAAACACACTATAAACACACATTTCCCTTGCTTTGCCTTTTTCTCTATAATCTCATCTAATATAAATATATTGTCTGTTCCTCTTCTCCCCTTCCTAAACTCATTTTGCTCTTCACTAAGTAGGATCCTTTCTTCTACATACTCTCCTACCCTCTCCTTTAGTATCCCATAAAATATCTTATTTATTATGTTTATTACCGTTATTGGTCTATAACTCCCCATTTCGTGCACATTTTTTGCTCCTCCTTTGTAAATCAACGTGACCCTTTCTTCTTTCCATCTTGCTGGTATTTCTTCCTCCTCCCATATTTTATCAAATAGCTTCTTCAACATCCTAACTATCATCTCCCCTCCTTCAATATACATCTCTGCTGTTATCTTAGTGTGTCATAAAGAGCTATACTGCAGACGAATTTGTTATGGTCGCGGGTTGTGTTATCGATATTTGTGTACCTATATACGGGTCAAATTCATGTAAGGGTGGTCTGGACCACCCTTTGCGAAAGGCGATTTTAGGAGCTTCCTACGATCAAAGATGGCCGCTACGACGCTTCGTGAATACCAGCGTTGAGACGTAAGGGAACGGTAAGGGAGTTTTCGGATCGTACGACCGTTAGTGAATCTGGGTCCTGAGCTCTGGAACTCTCTCCCAGAATCAGTCTTTCCCTCTTCCTATGACTTAAATTGCTTCAAACTCCGTGTGTCCAGGCATTTTGGCTCGAACGTCCCTTGATTTTGGCCCTGTCACTCTTTCAACTATGGGGGAGGCACTCGCTATAGGCAGTTATGCCTTTTGCCTCCCTCAATCACATAGAAAAAGAAAAAAAAATTCACCTTTAAACCGCCTCGCCGTTTTCGTGTTAAGAAATAAGAATTAATAAACCACTAAAATAAGATGCTAAGGGATTCAATTTACCGCAGGTGGAAAATAAGACTAGGACTATAGGCTATAGTTTCTCCCTGTTAAAAAAAAAAAAAAAAAAGAAAAAAAGTCTAGCATAACACTTCATACAACCATACACAGAAAAAAAACACTAATTTTCATTTGGAAAAGAAGAGGGGAAGTGAAAAGGATCATATACGAATTTTGGAAGAGAAGAGGAACGAAAAAGGAGAAGAGAAGAGCTCAACCACAGTTCAGTTGGAATTCGGGAAGTTTAGCCTTAACGTCGGCACTTCCCTAAGAGGTTTTGTTATTTTTCTTTTTGTGACTTTGTGACGTGCTCATTTGTCTAATTTTTCATCCCTTTTTCTGAAATCTTCTTTCTTCTCTCTTCAGTCTTGTTTCTTCTCTCGTCTTCCTTCATTCTTGTTTCTTCTCTCTTCAGTCTTCTTATTTCAGTTCTTTCAATTTTTTCTCTCGTACTCTCCACATTTGATATATTGTCTGTTTCACTCTATCGCTTATTTCTTTGTTAAATGGTTGTAATGGTTAAGGTGGCAAAAATATGTGTGTGATAACCCGGGTTCGAATCCCGGTGGATCATATATACTTTAATTAATTTCATTGGGGGTGTGGTGGTGAGATTAATAAAAATAATATTAAATAAAAGATGTCCAATGACTTGGTTTTCATTTTCAATATAAGGCTGTTGGAACCCTGGATCTTTTATTCTGCATGCTTTATAAAATGAACAGTGTAGTAGAAAATGTTTTAGGTCTTCTGTTCCTTCCTTACACATATCGCATTGTGTCTCTCCTCCCACATGCCTATTTCTATCTTTTAGATTTAAGTTATTTGTCCTACATCTGTAAAATATTATAGATGCCTGTGTGTTGTCATAAATATCTTCCTCGCTCTTAATCTCCTTTTTATAACTCCTATACACTTCTAGGCTACTCTTCTCTGCCAACTCCTCTCGCCATCTTCCCGAATCCCAGTCCAGAACTCTTTTTCTAATGTCGTCCTTCTTAATATTTGCTAAATTTGTTTCTCCTAACTTCAAATTCCCTACATACTTTCTAATTTCTGCAGTCCAGGGATCTTTACTATTTCTAAGTTTTTCCTCTGTGATTCTTCTTAGCAAGTCATTACTTTCCTCTCCTACTAAATATTTAAGATATTTTATGTTACCTTCCATAATTCTTGCCTCCATTGATGAGGCTCCTATTTCACCCCTTAAGGTTACCTTTTGGGCATATCTGGGTGCCCCTAATATGTGTCTAAAAACCCTATTCTCTATATTTTGTAATTTATTTATTTCTGTTTTTGAAAAACCTATAACATTCGAGCCATACAGGACTGCTGGTATCACAATACTTTTCCAATATGTTTTTCCAATAAGTATCTTATTACAACTTTGTGATATTACCGGGTATGTAAGATTAGCCATTCTATTTGCTTTATCCAAAGCTTCTATTTTCTGGGTTTTAAAACATTTTTTATTATCATTAATTTGTATTCCTAGATATTTAATTTGTTTTACCACTTCTATTTCTCGTATGTTGTTTGGTTTGTTTTTCATATTAAATATTAGGATTTTACTTTTGTCTTTATTTATACTTAAGCCACACTCTCCCCTATCTCTATTAATTTATCTATTACTCTTTCTGCTTCCTGGATTGTATGAGCCAAGAGTAGCCCGTCATCGGCATAAAACAATGAATTTATTTGAAACACTCATCTACAAACCCTCTTTTATTTTCTAACTGTTTAATTATCTCATAAGTTATTAATTTAAATAATGTTGTGGACCCCGTACAGCCTTGTCTGATGCCGCTTGTTACCTTAATCTCCGTCTCATTTACTTGCCCCTTATTTATAATTGTACTATCTTCTTTATATATGTTACTTACTATGTCTATAACATTTGAATTTATATTGTAATCTTTTAATACTTTTATCAGTTTCTCCCTTCTGATTGAGTCATAGGCCTTTTTAAAGTCTATTGAGATTACTATGAGTGACCTCTTTTGTTTAAATATTTTATCTATACAGTATTTCAATATAAAAAGATTATTTTCGATTCTACCCTTATTTGTAAACCCACTCTGTGTCTCCCTTACCTCTCCATTCTCCCTAATGTGTTCTTCTATTTTATTTTTAATTGCTGTCGTCATGAAAAGTTTATATGATATGTCTGTCAGAGCAATTGGCCTCAATTCATTTACCTTTGGTTTATTTACTTTTGGTAACATAACAGTTTTTGACTTCTTTCACTCTTCTGGAATTACATTTGTGTCCATAATATTATTAAAGCACATTGCAAGTTTTTCTAAGCACTTATCACTTTGTGACAATGCTTTATATAACTCAGGTTTCATTGCATCAAGGCCTGCTGCTTTTCTATTCTTAATTTCTTTATATTTTCCTTTAATTCTCCCACTGTAATGTTTGGTTTCTCCATGTAGTTTATGTTTTTATTAACTCTTAAAGCCATTTCCATGTGTTCCCGTAACTCCTCTTTAACTGTGACTGATTGTATGTTATAATTGTGTTCATCATTTACATTCATCCCTATTTTAAATAATTTACCTTCTTGCCTGTCCTCCATTTCTTTCTCTTTTAATTCTCTATATTCCCTATTATATCCTCATTCCAAACTTCCTCGATGTTATTGTCATGCATTTTATATATACCACTCCAAAACATATTTAATTCCTCTACAGCCCTTTTATCTGACAATACTTCTCCTTCATCGTTATAAAGTTTTAATTCTTTTATTTCGTTTTGACTTTTGTTTCTTAGTTTATTTATATATTTCCACATCTTTTTACTCGCATCTCCTCCCTCTATTATCTCTCTAGTCTTTTTCCTCTCATGTATATAAATGGCTTCCCTGATCTCTTTCTGTACTTTACTTTTTTTTCCAAGAAAAGTATGTTACTTCTCTCCTCTTCCTCTCTATTTTTAGCATTTCTTCTTAATCTATTATAATATCTCCTCTTTTTTATACCTTTTCTAATACTGTCATTCATCCATGGTGCCTCTTGTTTTATTTTGTCTCTTCCTAATCTCCTCCTATAGGTAGTGTTAAGTATATCATCAGCTGTCTCCTTCATTACTCTATTGAAGACTCTTATATCGTTACTCTCCTCTCGTTATTCTATTTTCTAGTTCCCTAATAAATTTGACTATGGTCTCGTTTATTTTATAGTATTCTTTTGTTTCCCATTTCTTCCCTCTAAAGGATTTACTATTTGAATTATTCCACTCAAAATATACCTCAATAAGGTTGTGGTCTGACAGATCATAAACGTCTTGCTTTTCATCTATTTTCATACTTTTAAAATCTTCATACATTTTATCTGAAATTAAAACATAATCTATTACGCTAGATTGCTCGTTTCTTCGCCATGTTCTTAATAAATAACAACTTAATTAGTTCCTATAACAAATAAGGGGGACCGTAGTAAAGGTTTTCACCTCGAACAATTACTGAACCCTTGACCGAACTGAACCGAATGGCGAAGCGATCACAGATAGGCTGCCTAAACTTTAACTGACTAACCCAACTAACACATAAAAAGCTGTCCAGCGCCAATAGGTAACGCCTCACTGTCTTACGCCTGTGCAAATATCTGGAGATTCCTACTCCGTGTACATTGCACATCACAACCCTAAGAAGAAGAAGAAGGAGAAGAAACTGAAGTGAGTGCATTTTAAATTCTAGGATTTTTTGTAAGTTTGTTCTCATTATTTCTGTTTAGGCTACAGCTGAATATTTGTAGATAATCTTCAAGGACACTACATCCGCCTTAATAGAAACAATGGTAAGATTAGGAGTAGTGGGCGTACCACTACCAACATACAGCATAGGGCCTAACTCATCTAGGCCTAGAAAACATTAACCTAACCAAACAACCTAACCTAACCTAACCTAGTATTCATGTAGTACTAGGTTAGGTTAGGTTAGGTTAATGTTTTATAGATGAATTATGCTGTATGTCGGTAGTGGCACGCCCACTACTCCTAATCTTACAGAAACAATTTAGCCTAGGCCTAGCCTATTAGGGAAAATAGGGGAAAAATGGGTTCAATGTTATTTTAATACCACGAATTTTGTTGATATATTTGAAGATAAATATTGAATCTATATGCTCTATAGATCATAAGAAAATTTGTTTTAACCCTCGGCAAAACCTAATAAAAAAGTATGGTACTAACATTTCTTTTTCGTAACAAGGTTGTCAATACGGTACTTTCAGTCATCGATAGCTCTAAAGATCATATGAAAATGTGTTAAACCCTCGTAAAAGCCTAATATAAAAGTATGGTACTAAAATTTAATTTTCGTAACAAGGTTGTCAATACGGTACTTTCCCGTTATCAATGTACAATCAAGCTGAAGATTGCAGAGTAAACACCATAGACTTCATCGATTTTTGTTTTCACCTTCGTATAATCGACAGCCAATTTTTTTATTTTTTATTAAGGGATTAGTACTCAACCAGCGGGGGTATGGGGGCAGCAGCCCCCACCCATAATACTAGGTTAGGTTAGGTAAGGTTGTTAGGTTAGGCTAATGTCTTTTCAAATCACTATCGGGGAGCGAGCGTGTCTCAACATCGATCGATAGGCCTAATGGGGAAAATAGGTTTTCCCGAGATTTTTAATTACTGTAATTACAAACACTATATATTGATGCAAATGACCAATTTTGTTTATAAAAAACACTCGGAAAATTCGTGGTATTAAAATAACATTTTTCCGAAAAATGTTATTTTAATAGGCCTACCACAAATTTTCCGAGTGTTTTTTATAAAAGAAATTGTTCATTTGCATCAATAGGCTATATAGTGTTTGTAATTAATTAGAAATCTCGGGAAAACCTATTTTCCCCATTAGGCCTATTGATCGATGTTGAGACACGCCCCCGATAGTGATTTGAAAATACATTAGCCTAACCTAACAACCTTACCTAACCTAACCTAGTATTATGGGTGGGGGCTGCTGCCCCCACACCCCCGCTGGTTGAGTACTAATCCCTTGGTAAAAAAAAAAAAAAAAATTTGGCTGTTGATTATACGAAGGTGAAAGAAAGTCGATGAAGTCTACGTGTTTACTCTGCAATCTTCAGCTTTGATTGTACATGATAACGGGAAAGTACCGTATTGACAACCTTGTTACGAAACTTAAATGTTAGTACAGTACCATACTTTTATATTAGGGTTTTCCGAGGGTTTAACACATTTTCATATGATCTTTAGAGCTATCGATGACTGGAAGTACCGTATTGACAACCTTGTTACGAAAAAGACATTTTAGTACCATACTTTTTTATTAAGTTTTGCCGAGGGTTAAAACAAATTTTCGTATGATCTTTAGAGCATATAGATTCAATATTTATCTTCAAATATATCAAAAAAATTCGTGGTACAGTATTAAAATAACATTGAACCAAAATAGGCACCAACAGATTCGCCATATTTTTGGTAAGCAGGGTGTCAAACGACGCTGTTTTTTTTTAGTGATAACGCAATGAACTTTTTGTATAATGATAACAGAAACTCCCCCCCCCCCCCCCCAAAAAAAAAAGGTAGGCTAGGCCAGGCCGCCGCTAGGCTAAATTGACACAATTTTGGTCTCCATATTTTCCATCTTGATTGTTTTTTTATTGCAGGAAATAGTGTTTTAGAGTATTTTAGACACCTAAATTCTCAAAAAAAAAATCTGGGGGGCATGCCCCCGCCCCCCGGACCCCCCTAGTCTCTAGAGCTCGCGCCTTCGCCGCGCTATAATGATAACAAAATAATAAACCATAATGATAACACAATTCATATTTTGTGGATTGACACCATGTTGGTAAGATCCTGTGTAGCGGGAGGAACTGTTTTTCAGATGCCTATTTACTAAGAAACATTGAACAATATCTTTAACCTAACCTAACCTAACCTAACCTAACCTAACCTAACCTAACCTAACCTAGTATATCAGTGGACTATATATGAATGTAAAAATTGTAAAATGTAAAAATATATTTTAACATTAGGCCTAGGCCTACCAAAATATTGAGATATAAGTACAGGTCCTCCCGCTACACAGGATTATACCAAAAAAATACCCTTTTCACAGAAAAATACACCAAAAATCTGTCAAAGATGTCAAATAGAGGGCGTGTGGGGGGCTGGGGCGGCAGCCCCCACCCATAATACTAGGATAGGTTAGGTAAGCTTGTTAGGTTAGGCTTAGGCTAATGTCCTTTCAAAGGGGTATAGGCTAGTAAACACTAGGATAGCTGGTAGCATTCAAGGAGACTACAGCAGGACTCTTCTTCTTACCTCTGACCAGGTATAGCCTAGCCTAGGCTATCCTAGTGTTTACTAGCCTAGGCTATACCCCTTTGAAAGGACATTAGCCTAACCTAACAACCTTACCTAACCTATCCTAGTATTATGGGTGGGGGCTGCCGCCCCCACACACCCGCTATTTGACATCTTTGACAGATTTTTGGTGTATTTTTCTGTGAAATCGGGGTTTTTCAAGTGTCGATAACAAAATTCCTCCATGCAGACTAGGCTATAATGAGAAAAAATATGGCGAGTCTATTGGTCCCTAGGACCCTATTTTCCCTAATAAATTGTTTCGGTAAATTGATACGGTGTGACAGTCACGAGTTTTAGAATGCGTGATTTTTTTTTTTGGCATTTTTTCTTTGATATACAGTGTTGTTTTACCTAACTAAGAAACCCACCCTAACCTAACCTAACCTAAAAGTAATACGTGGATAGAAACTAACCTAAAATGTACGCAATTACCAAAGCAGCACTGGATCGCGCAACTGTAAGGTCCCCCGAGTAAGGTAGGAGGGAAAAAAAAATCTATAAAGCAGAAATCCCGTAAAACAGGACTTGTCATTATGCAGACAAGACTGTGTTTTACCCTATATCTCCCTTATAATACATTTGCGACGGGAAGGACATATATAGGACTGAAGACTATTATATAACATAGCTAGGCTATAGGCTACACAAACATCGATGGGGCTTGTAACTGTCAAACCGTAAAATCTTACCATTGTTTCTAATAAGACGGGTGTAATGTCCTTGAAGATTATCAGATAGCTTATACCCAGTCAGAGGTAAGAAGAAGAAGAAGAAGAAGAGTCCTGCTGTAGTCTCCTTGAATGCTACCACCCAATATTTCGAAAACCCGAGCCAAGTTTTGGCCAAAGCTGGCTCGGATTTTGAGAGTTTGTAGACAAAAAAATTACAGTAGGCTAACCTCATTTAGAAATTTGGCTCAGGTTTCCCGAAATTGCAAAGCCATAGGCTAAAACCCGAATTTTGGAAAACCCGAGCCAAGTTTTGGCAAAACTTGGCTCGGATTTTGCGAGTTTTAAGAGTAAACAAATGGGAAGGATGTAGTTACCGGGTGTACCACTACCGACATACAACATAAATCCTCTATAAATATTTATAATAAGATAAATACTGTACTTATAAATCTATAATACTAGGTTAGTTTAGGTGATAACATTCAAGACGTCTTTCGCCGCCTTATTAGAAATAATTTATTAGGGAAAATAGGGACCAATAGACTCGCCATATTTTTCTCATTATAGTCCGCATGGAGGAATTTCGTTACCGACACTTGAAAAAACCCGATTACACCGAAAAATAACACGAAAATAATGTCCCGAACGTAAACAAAGCATTGCACCCAATGAATCCTTCAACCTGGGTCCTCTTCTTCTTGTTTTGAAAGATGCGGTGAGTGCGATTCACCCAATAAATGGCTTGAACGTTACTCACAAAAACGATATTATATTATATTAGGGTTAGGTTAGGCTAGGCTAGGTTAGGTTAATCTAATCTAATATAATATAATATAATATTTGTACATTTTGGAAGCGTGCATGGCCTCCCCACAATTGTCCTTACCTACTGTAAAAGCGCGATTCACCCAATAAATGGCGCCATTTGACGGAGTATCTTCAGATTAATGAATAATGGGTAAGTTAATGCAAATCCTCCACTCAAACCATGATAAACAACAATTAAACACTATATTCCCTGGAAAAAATATAAAGAAACTTGGTAAATAAGGCGGCTCTAGCTGTCTTGAATGTTACCGGTTAGGTTAGGTTAGGTTGTTTGGTTAGGGTAGCCTAATGTATTTTTGTATCCAAAGGCAGTCAAAATAGACGGGAACATGATGGTGAGCGTCCGCGTAGTGTAAACAAGATGGGCGATACACCCGGTAACTACATTCTTGCCAAACAAATTACAGTAACCTAATTTAGAATTTTGGCTCATGTTTCCCTAAATTGCAAACCCCAAAAACCATACTTTTGGAAAACCCGAGCCAATTTTTGGCAAAACTTGGATCGGATTTTGAGAATCGAAAAAGACTAACGAAATGTCGGAAATCGGCTCATGATTTCCCTAATTGCAAAGCCATATACCAGATTTATCGAAAACGTAGCACTTATTTAAATCATAAATATCCAGTAACATAGACCTAGTACATTGGGGTAAATTAATACGGTGTGACAGTCACGAGTTTTAGCATGTGTTTTTTTTGTTTTTGCATTTTTTCTTTGATATACAGTGTTGTTTTATACCAAGGACTGCAGCAAATGAGTATTTACCCATTATCCAACAATCTAAAAACACGGCCCCCACTAGTGGGGAGGGCTATGAAGATCAGGGAAATTGCGGGGTAAAAGGGGAAAAATAGGGGTAATATGGGAAGAACTCTGAAAATAAAATATAGAAAAGTAAGAAAATGTGAAAATCCGAGCCAAGTTTTGGCAAAAGTTGGCTCGGATTTGGGTATTTTTCAGAGTACAAAAACCCCAAAATTGGGTAAAAAGTTGGCTCGGCTTTTGGTATTTTTCTAAGTAAAAAAAACCCAGTAATTGAATTTTGAAAGTTGGCTCGAGTTTTCATGTTTTTTTAAACCCATTAAACTCCAAAATTTGAAAACCCGAGCCAACATTTGCCAAAACTTGGCTCGGGTTTAGTGATTTTTTGAAGTAAAAAAATACAGTAACCTAACCTAGAACGTTGGATACAAGAATAACCCTTACCTACCAGCTAGTATGTGTCCCTAGTTTATTCCATACCTACCAGCTGATCCCTAACCTAACCTAACCTAACCTAACCTAACCTAAAAGTAATACGTGGATAGTAGGAGGGAAAACAAAAAATCTATAAAGCAGAAATCCCGTAAAACAGGACTTGTCATTATGCAGACAAGACTGTGTTTTACCCTATATCTCCCTTATAATACATTTGCGAAGGGAAGGACATATATAGGACTGAAGACTATTATATAACATACCTATAGGCTACACAAACATCGATGGGGTTTGTAACTGTCACACCGTAAAAAAGCCTACGACAAAGTAGACTGGGAGGGCCTATGGGATGTGTTAACAGTATATGGTGTGGGAGGAAAGTTGCTAATGGCAGTAAAATCTTTTTATAGGAATGCAATGGCAAATGTGAAGGTAGGGGATAAGTTAAGTGAAAGTTTTGAGGTCAATGTAGGTGTAAGACAGGGATGTGTCATGTCAGCTTGGTTGTTCAATATATACATGGATGGAGTGATTAGGGAATGTAGGGCTGTATCAATGGGTGTGGGAGCTAGACTGGAATCAGAGGGAAGAACATGGAAGATTTTAACATGCCTATATGCGGACGATGCAGTCCTGTTGGCGGAAAATGCTGAAGAACTTCAGAGAGTGGTCACTGACTTTGACAGGGTATGTGAAAAGAGAAAGTTAAAGGTCAATGTAGGGAAATGTAAGGTAATGGTGTTTGAGAGAAGAATGCATGAAACTATAGATTTTAAGGAAAAATATAGAATCAAGAAAGAACACAAGAAAAGTTGTAAAATAAAATTGAAAAATGAAGTACTAGAAGAGGTTGAAAGTTTCAAGTATTTGGGAGCTGTACTATGCAAATATGGTAAAATGGAGAGTGAGATAAAAGAGAGAAAAATACAAGGGAGAAAAGTGATTGGAGAACTTGATAGTATTCTCAAAGGAAGAATGGTTAGCCAGGAAGTCAAAAAGTCACTGAGAAACAGTGTGCTGCTCCCAACACTCTCGTATGGAAGCGAGACATGGACGGCAAGTGACGAGGACCTCTTCAAACTAAGAGCTGTGGAGATGAGCTTTTTCAGAATGGCAGCTGGCATGAATAGGCTAGATGGGCCAAGTAATAGGGAAGTGTACGAGTCCTTTGGAATGGAAGAGCAGGCTTTGGGCATTGATTGTGGTGTGGTTGAGTGGATAAAGAGAAGTACTTTGAGGTGGTATGGTCATGTTCAGAGAATGGATGAAGACAGAATGCCAAGAAAGATATATGGGAGTCAGGTGAGTGGAACCGCTAGTAGTGGAAGACCACCTATGGTATGGGAAAAGAAAGTGGAAAAATATATTGAAGAAAAACTTCCACGTAGTGGAAGGGGCATTGTGGCACGGGCAAGGGAGGCATGTCTTGACAAAGTAGCTTGGAGACGTTTCTGTCATGGCCATCCTCTAGTGGGGGTTTCCCAGGGGGAAGCAAGGCGTCGGAGATGATGATGATGATGAAAATCTTATCTACATTGGATACACACCTAACGCCTGTAATGTGTCCGTAGTACTGTACCTAGTAGGCCTAAGTGGGATACAACACGAACCCTTACCGGTGCCATGGCGGGCGTATCTGTAAATACTACCGCAACTACGAATCTTGTTTCTGAGACCTAGTACAGTATATTAACCTAACCAAACAACCCAACCTAACCTAACCTAGACCCAGTACGTGGGATACTAAACTAGCCCTTGCATGCCAGGTACAGCGGATTCATAGTACAGTACTGTACTCAGTACGTGGGATACTAAACTAGCCCTTGCATGCCAGCTACAGCGGATTCATATTACTCAGTACGTGGGATACTAAACTAGCCCTTGCATGCCAGGTACAGCGGATTCATAATACTCAGTACGTGGTATTTATTACCCATTAATTTCCGGAAGTTTAAACCTATGCGAAAAAATCTTACCACTTACACGTCACATTAGTAGGCAAGCACCCATGTTAGAGGTGAACATCCTTTGCAGTCTACCGCCATGACTCGACTGGCAATTTTCAGGTAAATCAAGGTGGGTATCTATGATTGGCCGATTGCAATGACGTAATCAACATATTATACCTGAGTGATTGGCTCCCGAGGGTATGCGTGACCAGAGCGTGACGTAGCTCATATGCGTTATAATGACGTCTTCACAAAAAAAACCAATAGGAACCCAGTAGTGTCTCGTGACGTGATGCGCAAAGCTGTGGATATGAACACCTGTAGTTTCGACAGAGATGGGCAGGTGGAGTTAGTGTTGACTAAAAAGCTGGTGGACAGATCTCGGGAGACAGGTGAAAATGGCGTGTGTACGAATCGGTGCCGTCTATAGGAGGGTGTTGACAACCATGTTACGAAAAAAAATCATTTTAGTACCATATATTTTTATTAGGTTTTGCCGAGGCTTAAAACACATTTTCATATGATGTTTAGAGCATATAAAATCCATATTTGTTTTCAAATATTGCAAAATAATTGGTGACCAACTTATTTAGTTATACTGGGATATTGTGGGGTAAATTGGATACATGATGGGTTGAGGGAGGGTGCTGGCCCCCCTCACCCCCTTTGACTTATTGTAATCCTCATATAGGCCTATGTTGATCTGTAAGGGGGCAAAAACAGGTTGCCACGCTCGCGCCATTTATTGGGTGAATCGCGCTTTTGCCGCACACTACAAAACAAGGAGAAGGAGGTCAAGGCGACAGAATACTTTGTTTACGGTCGGGACTTTGATTATTATCGGGGTTATTTTTCAGTAAAATCGGGTTTTTCAAGTTGTCGATAACAAAATTCCTCCATGCGGACTATAATGAGAAAAATATGGCGAGTCTATTGGTTCCTATTTTCCCTGATACATTGTTTCTAATAGCGCCGATGTAGTGTCCTTGAATATTATCCTCCTTTTATTCTATTTGTTATTATTTGTTTTTATATTGTAATACTCACAGATACTCCCCCGATCTGCCTACTTCGTTGGTTTCACTTTTGAACACGTGCAGGGGCTGACGGAGGCGGCAGGAGGGGAGTGCATGCCCGCATGCCCACCCTTCATGCTGCCCGCAACTAATTGTGGTGGGCCCTAT
This sequence comes from Paralithodes platypus, assembly GCA_032716605.1. Lineage (NCBI taxonomy): Eukaryota > Metazoa > Arthropoda > Malacostraca > Decapoda > Lithodidae > Paralithodes > Paralithodes platypus. The sequence continues at coordinate 3,110,367 of CM064480.1, forward strand.
CATTTCTCGTCCTTTCTGTTTTCCCCTTCTTCCCGCTCCTTTGGGAGCACCGTGACTGTCATGAGGTAAACGACCGTACTCACTTTTTGGTTTCGTTGGAGGGTGTTGTGGGTCGGCAATCCCTTCACCCATCGAACTGTGGTACCCGATGTGTTCGAGCAAGGGGATACTTTTATGCCAAACCCTGACCCTTGTGCTGGGTCGGCGATCGACGGATCGACGGCCCTTAAGGTGCATTAGTCGGGGTGTATATCTGAGAGTATTCCTAGGGCGGTCGTCCCGTCCTCTAATTGTGGCTCCATGGTGGGAATGGAATCTGACTCAGATGAATTTAGTAATCTTCGTCCTATGGAAACTGAAATGACCCCCTCCGACGCCGACCCCTGCGAGAATTTGGACTGCCTCTCTGACCCTTCCCCTGCTGCCAACAGTGCTGGAGTTCCTCACTCAGGTATGGCACCCACAGACCTTGGCAAACCTCCTAAGGATGCTGTGACGAATTCTCCATCGTCGGATAGTGAGATCAATCAGGTGATCTCCCCGGCATCAATTCCTATGCAATGTACTGCCTCTGTGACCTATATTAGTGATGTCAACCCCACAGTCTCGACTTTAACTTCTAAATTACCTGATTATGATTCTAGTCTTAGCCTACCTCTTCATTCCGTTGACAACCTTAATGAAGAAGCTCGAATGCCCTCAGCTGACACCCTTACGGATACTTCTTGTATCCCTGACCCGTCTGTGACTACAGCTGTTACCATCTTCCCTCCGGATGCTGGATCTGCTACCTCAATTAAACCTGCTTCTGTACCTCCACAATCTCAACGGACCATTGATGCAGGTACAGGAAAAGACCTTGCCGGTATTTCCTCTGCCATTCACACGCTTCAACCGTTCGTAGCATCGCACAACCGACAAAGGCGTAAGTGTAACACATATACCCCTGCTTCGAAGGACACTTATAACGTTATTTTCAGTCCCCCTGATTGGTCACAGTTTTTCACTTTGCGTTTCATCGTGAATTATTACATTTACAGGCCACAAAAGGACCCCTTCCGGTCTTCTGTGGCACAATTAACCCCTCCCGCCCGGGCAGCATTTTAAAATGACACCGCGGCAGATGGGCCGTAGCCCGGGTGTCGTTTTAGAATCCGTAAGCTTGAAAGCCTATTAACCCGGCAACGGCGAGGGGGGGGTATTGAACTAGCTGCCCATGGGCGAGCATATTGGCTCCATTCAGGCCTATAATCGTCATTTTACGATAAATATCGTTATTACTTATTCATATGAGCCTATTTTACCTTCACTATGAAGATAGTAACCTGTAACAACAATAAAACAAGTGAAAATATAATTTTTCTGGTCAAAATCGCGAATATAGATGGACCAGCCCATTCATGAATTATGGAGAAAATTGAGGCAACCCCTCCCTCCACGAGGCCTCAAGCCACACTGAGCCTACTCATTCACACACTCGGTTGTATAACACACTTGCTAGGCACGTAAGCACATCCACACATTTTGCTAATCTTAGCACAAAAATATACCAATGCATTAGGGAATAACAGGGAAAATAGGTGATAATTGAAGGGGGGAGGGGAAAAGGGGGAAGGAGGGGATGTGGAAGAGTGATATGAGGTATAGGGAAAAAAAACAAAAAAACATTTGTTTAGTGCTACTGGGGCCATTTAAATGTTTTTTTTAGGCCTCCCTCTTAAGAGCTTTGCCGCCCTCGCCCAGTAAAACTTCTTATGAGCTTTGCCGCCGTTCCCGGGTTAAGCGTGGTTTGAAAGCCGTGCGTCGACCGTATGTAAACAAAGCCGGTCTTCGCGACACTGCACCTCCAAATACAAGGAGAAGTCGGACTTTTGTTGTTATTGTTTTGTAGAACAAGATTAGTCTTTGTTATTGTCCGATATTGCTAAATTCGCGGTAAAATGCTCTCCACGGAAATCGTCATCAAAACTGAACCAGTTGACCTAGAGAGCTCTACTTAACGTCAGTCTACAGATACGAAACAGGGCTACGTTTTGAGATGTGTGTGAATTATCTAGCAGTTAAAATAACAAGGATAGGGCTAGGCCTATTACGACGTTTTTCGGCCAGATCGCCCGGATCTGAATGCTGTCCTTAGGAAGGCGAGCCCGGGCAAGAAGGGTTAAGGCAGGAAGGTAAATCTCCTCCATATAGACGATATGAATCAACTACACCCGCTGACTCCTGACCATCAGCGTCCAGAGCAGCCTCCGGCACCACCTATCAGCCCACAACATTACCCCACCAATGATACCTTCCGTTTTTTTTGTTTTTTTTGTTTTTTCTATGTGATTGAGGGAGGCAAAAGGCATAACTGCTTATAGCGAGTGCCTCCCCCATAGTTGAAAGAGTGACAGGGCCAAAATCAAGGGACGTTCGAGCCAAAATGCCTGGACACATGGAGTTTGAAGCAATTTAAGTCATAGGAAGAGGGAAAGACTGATTCTGGGAGAGAGTTCCAGAGCTCAGCTGTTGAGTAGAAGAAAGTTTGAGAGTAACGTTTCACTCTTGGGTTGGAGAGTTGCACAGAGTAGGGGTGGGATTGAATTGCAAGACGGGTACCACGTGCGCTACGTAAAGGAGGTGGTATGCACTGGGATAGCTCTGAGGAACACTGATTATTATAGTAGCGATAGAATAGCGAGAGAGATGCAACATTGCGGCGGAGAGAGAGAGATTGCAGAGTTGGTGAGTGGACGGGAGTTAATGATACGAAAGGCCTTCCTTTCAACTTTGTCTAGGAGAGCGGTGTGAGAGGAACCTCCCCACACATGTGAACAATACTCAATACAAGGGTGCACTATGCCCCTGTACAGAGCAAGAAGCTGTGCAGGGGAAAAGAACCCCCTAAGGCGGTTGAGCACACCCAGCTTCTGGGAGGCTGCCTTAGCAAGACTGGTAATATGGTCCTTCCAAATGAGAGCAGAAGAAAAAGAGACACCAAGAATATTGAGAGAAGATGAAGGGTTGATTTTTGTATTGTTGAAGAATAAGGGATAGTCCGCTGGGAGATCCTGACGGGTAGATAGATGGAGAAATTGGGTTTTGGAAGCATTAAAGTTAACAATGTTTTCTCTGCCCCAATTGGAAATAGTATTTAGATCAGAATTTAAGAGTTCTATGGCTTCATTACGTTTGTCGTTGAGGGATTGCTGGCTGGGGCGTTCTGAAAAACTAATGGAGTAGTGTAAGGTTGAGTCGTCTGCGTATGAATGGATGGGAATTAAGGTACAGTTAAGGAGATAATTTATAAAAATTAGAAAGAGAACAGGAGACAGGACAGAGCCCTGGGGAACACCAGAGTTTACAGGGCGAGGAAGTGAACAATGGCCGTCCACAACCGCAGCTATGGAACGGCCGGAAAGGAAATTAGAGACAAAGGCACAGATGGAGGGATAGAAACCGAAGGAGGGTAGTTTAGAAATTAAAGATTTATGCCAGACTCTATCGAAGGCTTTCGATATGTCTAGTGCAATAGAAAAAGTCTCACCGAAGTCCCGAAAGGAGGATGACCAAGAGTTAGTTCATCTTAACTCTCCGGACCTATCCACCTCTAACAGGTTCGAGGGATTTAATAACTTGACAGGTGATACTGAGTTTTGGAACATGACTACCGAAGAGGACCTCATGGAATGTAACACAGTACCAGATATAGAGACTTCTCCCCAATCACACTCCACCCAGTCGCAGCCTCGTAAAAAGTGTAAGGTTGCAAGTCCTATCCGGTCATCATCCCGGACCTCAAAACTCGGCTCCACCACACGGAAGTGGGTTATGCCTACCCACGATCCGGACTGTGGCTGCCATTACTGCTGCCGATTCTTTCTACTTCAGCACAAGACTTCTACCCGAACAGTACTCAACGAACATCTTCACAAATTTCTTTCCAAGCGAGCTCCAGCGGAAGATGCTCAAAATCACCCTTCTCCTTGTTATTGTGTCACCCATATTTGTGAATCTGATCCCACACCCAAGGACTTGATGCAGAGATTCCTGAATGACAGTAACCTGTTGGATTCTGACTTGACTAATATAGAGCTAGCACAATCCCGATTTGACGTTCACCAACCTCCTGTCAATGTCCGTACCACCCTCACCACGAACTACTGATAACCCTACGATACCATCATCTGACGAACCTTCGATAACGACTCATCATACCCCGAGCCCCCACACAATCTCCTGTATTGATATGTCACACCAACAGCTCCAATGACTCATTTCCAAACTTCACAGCCACAGGATCATCATTTAACACAAGCTCGCCCTTGCACACTACGTCATGGCCAGGATGTATTATCAAGAGCTGAAAACTACGAAATACCAGGGATTTTTCATTATCTTCACTGATGGGTCATTCATGCTGCCGGCCTCTTCTACTGCAGCAGCCTTTTACGAAGATTTGTCCTTGTGCCAGACGTGGAGGTTGTCTAGCTATCACCCTAAACTAGCAGCAGAGTTGTTTGCGATCTACCGTGCCCTCCTATTTATCGAAGTGAACCTCCCGCCTCAATGTGTGGTCATCTATACAGACTCTCAGTCAGCTGTGCGTCTACTCCTGTCAGATCACTCTCTTTCTTCGACAGCCCTTGCCCACAGGATCCAGTTTTTTCTCCTGTGGCTCACTGACAATACATGGAGGATTGCCATCCAATGGGTCCCGTCCCACTCTTACATCAGGGGGAATGTAGTGGCAGACATGGCCACTGCCATGGCTGACTCCTTGGCACCAGTCAAACATCTGAACAAGGACTTAAAGGTGGGGGTGCATGGGTTGAGGTAAACATGGAAAAATAATCGCCAACCTGCATATAATTATCTTGCAAAATGCAATGTCACTGAAATCATTATTAACAATGGTATAAAGGATTTTGCGGATCGTCTATACCGGGCCTGTGACGTCATAGTGACGTCACAGAAGTATCCTTATCCTAGACTGGATGGTGGACTTACACTCGTGTGACGTCACAGGCCCGGTATAGACGATCCACAAGATCCTTTATACCATTGTTAATAATTATTTCAGTGCCATTGCATTTTGCAAGATAATTATGTACAGCTTGGCAATTATCATTCCATGTTTATCTCAACCCATGCACCCCCACCTTTAAGGACCCATGTTGCCCGGAGTAAAACTGCCTGTTTTGTTTGTTGTTGTTGTTGTTGTTTTTCCCCAAGCTGCCTGGCCGAACAGCCCCAAGGCCCCAAGCAAGGCCAAGGCCATAACCGAGCGCCCCCACAGAACCCTCCCTGCCGACCACAATAAAGCCTGGGTGACCGAAGCCACTCCATGGCGGGGAGCTGAGGAGGGTGCGGAAACGCCCGGAAACCAAAGCCCCACCCAGGGCCCTGTGCCCCTCAGCAATTATGAAGAGAAAGTTGAGGGGCAAAGGAAAGATGTGACGCTTTGGCTTCCAATCTTGGTAGATTAGGAGGTCAATCCACGCAAGAGACGCCGTCACTTGAGATCTAGAAAATATATAAGTAAAAGGAACAGTCAGAGTGAGCTATGGGTATGGCAGAGATCGCTCCGTTCTCACTCTGATAGACCAGCCCATCACCACATGTTTTGTTTGTTAGAATGAATGCCTGCGTCCTGCATTGGCGGCTACTTACCTTTGGATACCTTTGGATGTGTTCGCCGCTCCTCTAGCGGCACCAAGGAGCGCGACGCCCCTCGTTATGGGTGGTGATTTGGTGCAGTAGACTGTTTGAAGCGACAGCTCGCTCCCTTGCGAGGATGGGCTCGTCTGGCACTTTTTGCAGTTCGACATCTAGGGCTCTCTTGAAGTTGTCTAACGAGATGTCCCTCATGTCTCTTACTCGCCGTGGGAGTTTGTTGAAGAGACGTGGGCCTCTGTGTGATAACCAGCCCTCTCGCAGAGAGCCCATAGCACCCCTGTTATTCATCCGGGGGATTTTGCATTCCCAGCCTCTCCTATCACTGAATTTCATGACTATCAGAGTATGTAGGTTTGGTACTAAACCCTCTGCGATTTTCCATGTGTATATTATTAGGTAACGTTCTCTTCTACGTTCCAGTGAGTACAGATTCAGTGCTCTTAAACGCTCCCAATAGTGTAGATGTTTTATCGAACTTATATGCGAAGTGAAATTTCTTTGTACACTCTCTACGTCATTTATTTCACCTGCTTTGTATGGGGATGTTAATACGCTACAGTATTCAAGCCGCGGTAGCACTAGAGATTTGAAGAGCGTTAGCATAGGCAGTTCACCGCGTGTTTTAAAAGTACGCAGAATCCAACCCGTTAGACGTTCCGCAGCCGCCACTTTGACCTGGTTATGTACTTTGAAACCCATATTTTCAGACATTAATACCCCAAGGTCTTTCACACTGTCTTTCCGTTCTATTATGTGGTTAGATTCTGTTAAGTAATTTGTAATTTCTTTAACACCATTATTATCTCTGTACCGTATTAATTGGAATTTTTCCTCATTGAATTGCATGTTGTTTTCCCTGGTCCACTGGAACACTACATTCATGTCTTCCTGCAGTCGGCCCGTGTCCTCTTGTGTGTTTACTATCTTGCTTAATTTTGTGTCATCAGCAAAAGACGACACCGTACTGTGTCTGGTGTTGGTATCTATGTCGCAAATTAGTATGAGGAACAGAAGGGGCGCTAGCACTGTTCCTTGGGGCACTGAGCTTTTGACATCCGAAGGCTCAGAAGTGACTTGGTTTACTGCTACCGATTGTTTTCGGTTTACGAGGAAATTGTATATCCACCGTCCGATTTTCCCAGTTATACCTTTTGCTTTCAGTTTGTGGGCTATTATACCATGGTCACATTTATCAAATGCCTTAGCAAAATCGGTGTAAATGACATCCACGTTTTTCTTTTCTTCTAGCGCTTTAAGAATTTTGTCATAGTGTTCCAAAAGTTGTGAGAGACATGATCTTCCCGCTCTGAACCCATGTTGACCGGTGTTGTGTAGTTCATTTTTTTTTTTTTTTTTTTTTTTTCTATATTCCAACTTACTTCCTCTCGGGCATAGGCTGAGAGCCTTAACATTCACCGCTTTACAATGAACAGTGAAGCCCGTGAGGTCTTGTTCCAGTCTAGGGAGTGAGACATGTGAAGCACGTAGAGTACAACGAGCACCTGCCATCTTGCCTTCACATGAGGCACGGTGCTCACTCGTGGCCCGAAACGACCCCATCTCTGAAGCCACCTCGTTCCCGTGCTTCACTGTCTCATCCCCTACACTCGGACTCTCACACTTACACACACACAACGCCACCTGTTGAGCAGATAACTCACCATGCTTTGCCTCCATGAATGTTGAAATTTTGCTTCGCAGGACTCGCTCGAAAACTTTAATGATGTGAGAGGTTAGAGCTACCGGGCGGTAGTTTTTTGGTAGTGCTTTACTCCCTCCTTTATGCAGTGGGGCAATTATTGCGTTTTTCAAGCTATCTGGTATGTCACCAGTGTCTAGACTCCTTCTCCACATTATAGCCAGGGGTTTTGAGAGGTTTTCCTTACATTTTTCATTAGGATCGAATTCCATGAGTCCGGGCCTGGTGCCGAGTGGGATGGCATGTTGGAAATGGCCTCTTCTATGTCTTTTGGACCGAAATCAATATCCAGCATCTGAGGGGTTTCCGTGGGGGAGGTTTCCATGAAAAATATATTTTGGTCTCTGATGACTTTTGTTTCATCAGGCTCACTGAATGCCATTTCATACTGCCTGCTTAAGAGTTCGCTCATTTCCTTTTTGTCCCCTGTGAAAGAGCCGTCCCCTTTGCTCAGTGGGCCGATGTTTGATGTTGTTTTAGCCTTTTGTTTGGCTTATGAAAAGAAGTATTTGGAATTTTCCTTTATACCTGCAATAGCTTTCCTCTCCTCTTCCATATGTTGTAGTTCATATGATATTCTTAGCCTTTGTTCAATTTCCACAATTTCTCTATCTATTTCGACCTTTTGCCTATCCTGTAGATTTTGATGTGTGCGTCTTTGTGTGAGTAATTTTCTTCTTCTGTACAGCCTCCTCCTTTCCCGATCTTGTTTGCTTCTTCGTTTTGTTTGTCTTGCAGGTATATGGTGGCTACAGATTTGGGTCATGGTTTCTGTTATGATTAGATTAATATTCAGTATTCGAGAATGGATAATAAGTCGTAGGCGTGTGCATAAACCTTTAACCGTCCTGGTGGTGTAATGGTTAAGGTGGCAAAAATATGTGTGTGATAACCCGGGTTCGAATCCCGGTGGATCATATATACTTTAATTAATTTCATTGGGGGTGTGGTGGTGAGATTAATAAAAATAATATTATTAGTAGGTTTAGGGATATTTCTTCGAGAGGCCGGTCTATATGATCTGTGCCCCATGAATATTCTTTCCTCTCACTTAAACAGTAGGCTACCATAGTGCGGTTGGGAATATGAACATGATTAGATTAATATCCAGTATTCGAGAATGGATAATAAGTCGTAGGCGTGTGCATAAACCTTTAACCGTCCTGGTGGTGTAATGGTTAAGGTGGCAAAAATATGTGTGTGATAACCCGGGTTCGAATCCCGGTGGATCATATATACTTTAATTAATTTCATTGGGGGTGTGGTGGTGAGATTAATAAAAATAATATTATTAGTAGGTTTAGGGATATTTCTTCGAGAGGCCGGTCTATATGATCTGTGCCCCATGAATATTCTTTCCTCTCACTTAAACAGTAGGCTACCATAGTGCGGTTGGGAATATGAACATGATTAGATTAATATCCAGTATTCGAGAATGGATAATAAGTCGTAGGCGTGTGCATAAACCTTTAACCGTCCTGGTGGTGTAATGGTTAAGGTGGCAAAAATATGTGTGTGATAACCCGGGTTCGAATCCCGGTGGATCATATATACTTTAATTAATTTCATTGGGGGTGTGGTGGTGAGATTAATAAAAATAATATTAAGACTAAATATTCTGCTGGTGTCAGGTTATCCATTAAATCTTCCCAGTCTATTTCCTCCATTTCTTGATTTACCTCTTCCCACCTAATGTTTTTGTTATTGAAGTTAAATTTACTGAAGGGGCCGGTTTTTGTTCTCGATTCTGAGGTTGTCTGTACACGTTCTAAGGTTTTGATCTCAATTAATTTATGATCTGAGTATGTTGTGTCCGATATGTTAATGCTGTGTACTAGAGAGTCGTTGTTAGTGAAGACCAGGTCTAAGATATTGTTTTCCTGTGTGGGTTCAGCAATATGTTGGGTAAGACTAAAAAAATCACAAAGTTCAAAAAGCTCTCGTATTAGTATTTGTTTCTCCAGTGTTATTTGCCACTAACTGGTTTTCTAGTTGTCTCCATTTAATGTTTGGTAGGTTAAAGTCTCCTAGCCATATAATATTTGGTGTTGGGTTCCCCAGGGTTTCCACTTCTGATTTTATTTTGTTGAGCTGGGTTTTGAATTCTTCTCGGGATGAGTCTGGAGGCCTGTATGTAACAATAACTGCTAAATTTAGGGATTCTATTTTAACTCCAAGTATTTCCACCACTTCATTACTGTTATTTAGGAATTCAGTACATATCAGTGAGTCATGTATGTACAAGGCTACACCTCCATGTGATCTATGCGTTCTGTCCGCTCTATGTAGGTTGTAACCAGGAATCCATACCTCACTATCTTCCTGATCTTTAATGTGAGTTTCTGTGAGAGCCGCAAATATAGCGTTTCCTTCTTCTAGCAGGCCCCTAATAAATGGTACTTTGTTCGTGGTTCTATTTTTTAGGCCTTGGATATTTGCAAACAAGATTGGGGAGGGATTGTTTGGAGTACTATGTGTACCTAATAGTCTTCGGGATGTATTGGCCACTCTTGGGAGGCCAGGAGGTGCTCGAGGTGTTCTATGTGCTCTTCCATCTCCCTCAGTCTCTTCATCTTCATCTGTCCTTTCCCTCCTTGCCTTTTTCCTCTGTCTCGTCCTCGCATAGCTAGAGAGTTTTTTGGGCTACCATTCGTGTTAGGTCTAGCATATCTCCAAGTCCCTTTAATATGAAAAGCTGGGCATTTCATATTGTAGCAGGTCTTGTTCTCAAGTGATGTCTTGCAAAGGGATGGGTGGTGGTATTTGCAGGTTTTACCAAATCTACATTTTCCATGACTGGTTATGTTGTTGCAAATTTTGGGATGAGCAAATCTACATGAATTCCCATTATATTCGCCCTTTTGACCAAAGTAGCACCTTCTTTCCAGATAATATCTACCATTGAGCTGGGTGTGCTCAACCGCCTTAGGGGGTTCTTTTCCCCTGCACAGCTTCTTGCTCTGTACAGGGGCATAGTGCGCCCTTGTATTGAGTATTGTTCACATGTGTGGGGAGGTTCCTCTCACACCGCTCTCCTAGACAAAGTTGAAAGGAAGGCCTTTCGTATCATTAACTCCCGTCCACTCACCAACTCTCTGCAATCTCTCTCTCTCCGCCGCAATGTTGCATCTCTCTCGCTATTCTATCGCTACTATAATAATCAGTGTTCCTCAGAGCTATCCCAGTGCATACCACCTCCTTTACGTAGGGCATGTGGTACCCGTCTTGCAACTCAATCCCACCCCTACTCTGTGCAACTCTCCAACCCAAGAGTGAAACGTTACTCTCAAACTTTCTTCTACTCAACATCTGAGCTCTGGAACTCTCTCCCAGAATCAGTCTTTCCCTCTTCCTATGACTTAAATTGCTTCAAACTCCGTGTGTCCAGGCATTTTGGCTCGAACGTCCCTTGATTTTGGCCCTGTCACTCTTTCAACTATGGGGGAGGCACTCGCTATAGGCAGTTATGCCTTTTGCCTCCCTCAATCACATAGAAAAAAAAAAAAAAAAAAAAAAATCGGTTCCTACAGGACGGACGCTGCACCCCAGCCCTGGGCCAGGCACCCTCACCGTGACCTGGATGTGGCGATGACACAACTTCGGATTGGGCACACTACGCTCTCAGCTCACCTCCACCGGATTGGGCTTGCCGATCGCCCAGTGTGTCGTTGGTGCTCCCAGCCTGAGACGATTTCCCACTACATATTGGTGTGCCTCAGGTTTTATTCGCACAGAACTACGACTGCGCGGACGTCTACGGTGCCTAGGTGTTACTGATTTCACATTGGGGGTCATCCTTGGCGGTACTGGACTGGACGACGTACAACTGGCCCAAGTGATTCACCTCCTCTGCAACTTCTTGAAGACGACGGACCGTCTGGTCCGCCACTGACTTTTCTACGCTGCCGTTACGAAGGCAGGGCAGTGGCAAGCGTATCTTCATGTCCGAGTTCGCCCTTCACAAGAACAAGAACAAGATTATGTGGTTAGGAGATTTTAATCTGCCAAACATTACATGGAGGCAATTAGAAAATCAGGTAATGGCGAATTGCACCAGAGAAGCAAATACGAGAGCTATTTAAACTCTTCTATTTCTTTAGTCTTTCCCAGCATATCAACAAACCCTATTTAAACTCTTCTATTTCTTTAGTCTTTCCCAGCATATCAACGAACCCTCACTGGGGAACAATATCTTAGACCTTGTTTTCACCAACAATGACTCGCTAGTACACAGTATGACCATATCGGACACAACATTCTCGGATCATAAATATATTGAAATCAACACAAACCTAGCAAGTGTCCAGAAACCCTCAGAAGTGACACATAAAACAGGCCCTTTCAGCATATATGATTTCAATAACAACAATATAAAGTGGGAAAAAAATAGAAAAATGGGGAATGGGCCTGAGTAAATAGATAGATAGATAGGGAAGAGATGAACCAGGAAATGGAGGAAAATAGACTGGGATGTTTTAACTCGAGGAATGCGCCATTTACATTTTTTAAAATGCCACGTATGCGAATAAATTATCTTCGATGCCGGCAGAATTAGTTATATTCACCATATAAAGCGTTATTACTGCACCATGTGCATATATTTTACTTGTATGATGAACATGTGAACATTGAAAACCAGAAAATAGGTGTAAACAGCAAATATCCAGTCAAAAAACCTATACTGTATTTGTGACGGAGGAAGGTTGAGCCATATGACAGAGCAGGCGACATAGACCCTCTCTCTCTCCAAGGGCTCGCTAGACACTAGGCTCGGATGGCTACATCTCGCGCAAGTTAGAAGGTGAGAAGGAGTGGAGAGAGAGTGATAACTTAACATTTTACCGCCGGGAATAAGAAATAGGGGGAAATAAAGATGGACAAATTTTGATAATTGAAGACGGGTGAAGTGGAGGGAGAAAGGGGGGAGGGTGGGTTAAGACACATGTTAGGTAAAGGCAGGAGCTTGTGATAAACAGGCATACCACCTAATCACATATTACTTCCATTTCACCAGTACTGGGCCTTTTTTTTGGGGGGGGGGGGGGGGTGTTAATGGGCTGTCTTCCAGAAGGCCTATCGCATTCGCCTACCAGTAATGCTTCCTGAAGGCCTATCGCACTTCTTGGGTATATGAATAACCTGACATCATCAGAATGCCTAGTCCTGATAACAGAAACTATGACCCAAATCTATAGCCACCAAATACCGGTAAAACAAACTAGACAAAGAAACAAACAAGATCGGGAAAGAAAACAAGTTGTACAGAAGAAGGAAGTTACTAACACAGCGTCGCACATTACAAAATGTACAGGACATACAATAGGTCAAAATAGAGAGAACAATGTGGAAATTGAGCAAATAATAAGAATCTCCAATGAAATACAACAAATGGAAGATGAGAGCAAAGCTATTGCAGGTATAAAGGAAAACTTAAAGTATTTCTTTTTATATGCCTAGTGGAAGTCTAAAGCTGCATCGAAAATCGGCCCACTAAATGAAGAAGATGGGTAATTCACAGGGGACAAAGATAGGTAATTCACAGGGGACAACAAAGAAATGAGCGAACTCTTATGTCTGCAATATGAAACGGTGTTCAGTGAGCCTGACAAAACAAAATCCGTTAGACCAAAATGAATTATTCAGGGAAAATCTCACATAGAACCCACAGATTATTGATATTGATTTCAGGCCAAAAGACATAGAAAAGGCTATTGGTAACATGCCAAATCACTCAACACCAGGCCTAGACTGATGGAATTCGACCCTAATAAAAAATGTAAGGAAAAGCTCTCAAAACCCATGGCTATATTGTTGAGAAGGAGTCTAGATACTGTACTGGGGAAATACTAGGTAGTTTGAATAACACAATAATTTCCCCTCTTCATATACTGTATGTGGAAATAAAACACTACCCAAAAATTATCACCTCCCACATCATAAACAAACTACCTGCACAACACTGGTCAACATAGTTTCACAGGAAGATCGTTTCTCTCACAGCTATTGGAACACTATGGCAGAATTCTTGATTCCTTAGAAGTGGCCGACTCGAGACAGAGCCCGAACAGGGACAATACAACACGACCAAAAAAAAAAAAAAAAAAAAAAAAAAAACACACACACAAATTCACACACAAATTCACACACATCAAGGTCGCCCAGGAAATTATTAATACCGTACTGTATTAGCTAAGAGATGTGGCTGTGGCTTTTCTTGACTGGTGATAGCAAGATTAACCCGGTTCATTGGACATATGTGGGCTATACTGTATTATAGGCTATACGTCAGTGACGTAGTAGCCACTGATAAATAGTATAAATTACTGTACCTTTCAGTTAGTATGTTGTTGTTGTTGTTCTTGTTGTTCCCTAAGCTGCCTAGCCGAACAGCTCCGAGTCCCTGAGGAAGGCCATGGCCACGATCGGGCTTACCCACAGAGCTCTCATTGAGTGTAGATTGTGTTGTTGGTGTAAGTGGTTGTGTGAAATGCAGTCTTCTATGATGTGTTTAATGGTATGGGGTGCTGTGTTACATCCCGGGCAGGCGTCGACAACGGAGTCATCCAGTTGTAGGTTAGGTTGTTGTTGTTCCCCAGGCTGTCTGGCCGAGCAGCCTTAAGGTCCCAAGCAAGGCCAAGGCCATAATCGAGCGCCCCCACAGAACCCTCCCTGCTAAGTAAATAAAATTGTGGTTCTGCTAGAATGTAGAGGTACAGTACTGTACCTCTACATTCTAGCTTCCCCAAGAAAATATCCAGAGAAAATCGCTTCATTTACAACAGTTTTCTCTTTTTCCCAGTACTGTACTCGACTACAACTTTACATGTTTTTTTTTCTTTTCAGGAACATAGTTACTACTGGTAGGTACCGGTACACCTTTTAAGTGAGGAATTGATGTGCTGGTGAATAAAGAGCTGGCAAGATGGAGGACAGACCATTGGCTCGTATCGGTCCAACAGGCGGAGGTGATGTGAGAGCCGCCTGTAAGAAGTGTGGTTACCCTGGTCACCTCACCTACCAGTGTCGCAACTTTATCAAGGTTAGTTAGAGCTCAACTTTGTATATTTTAACCTGGTGACAAATTGTTTTCTGAACTGTGTCCATTGATAAGAAAGAGTATTGTCTTGAATCCATTATTCTTACAGTTTCTTACAGTAGATCCTCTGGAAAAAGGCAAACTATGCCTGTGTATCCAGCTCAGTACCAGTACTTGCACTGCTGCGGTCGTTCACGGTGTTGTTGTTATGTTATATTGTCAAGTCCTTCATTATGTTATGTAAACCTATAGCTATAGTGACCCCAGAATCAATGACGAAATGAACCCTCCCGCCACCCATTCCTAATTATCTGATGTTATTTTGTGATAGCAGCTTAAGACCGAGTATATCCGAGGAAGGGACATGACTGCCTCAGGAACAAGTGAGCAATGGGAAGCGCAGGGTCAGAAGTTTAATATTCTTCAATTTATATTTATATTTTTATTTCATAGTGGCAACCGATTCATATGACGTTCCATAGGTACTTTAATCATGCCGCCTATGATAGTTTGGTTAGTTCTTGTTGTGATGGACAGTTGTTTCCTATAAAGGGCTTGGGTAAATACCAAGAGCGCCAAATATGAATATTATCAATACGTCATTGATTCCAGGGTCACTACTAAATTTAATATTTTTGTGACATGACCCAGCCAGGGTTCGAACCCAGGCCAATAGTGCAGCACACCAATACCTTAACCATTAAACCACCGAGGAGCTTAAAAGTAATGGCTTCATTTGGAATTACTGTAATTCCATCCACCACCACCCGCTCCGACTCGTGGTCACGTAGCTTGATGCCATACATACATACACCTCACAGACAAACACTAGCAAATAAGTACTAGAGTAGGATACTGTACTTGTCATCACAGGCACAATTAAGGCCTCTCTGAATAATCAAGTACTGTAGAGCCTAAATATATTTAATATTTTGTGACATGACCCAACAGGTTTATTAGGTTTTCATGCATCCCTTCAGGAATCAAACTTATATTCTACACCTATGTTTAATGATTCTTATACACCGAAGCCCATGTATCTGTTCTAATCTTGGTCCCCCAGCTCAATAAGTACTGCACGCTCATACGGATAAGTTTATACGGCCAAAGGACAAGTAGTGTCTGTTCGGCATATCTTAATTATTATTATTTTCCGGGTGGTCGGGGGCCGGGGGAGTGCTGGAGGGACCTTAGTGACCCTGGTCTCTGGGTCTTCTGGATGACCTAGATGTGTGTGAATTTGTATTTTGTTTTTGTGTGTTAATTGTTTTCTGTTGTGTTATCCCTATTCAGGCTCTGTCTTGAGTCGGGGGGGGGGGGGGGGGGGGGGCCAAAAGGAAAAGTGGGGATTAGGCCTGAGTATATACATACATACTGTATTATTAAATATCTGAGGTCCTCTGTCATAGCTTATTGAATATATTGTATATCTTTTTTGTTTTTGTTTTTTTCAGGTGGACCCCAAGAAGGATGTAGTATTGGATGTGTCGTCTACTTCCTCTGAGGAGAGCGACAACGAGACACCTCTCACACAACTCAATACTCAGGAGGTCTTAGCCAAGGTCAGTTAACTAACTCCTTCAATGTTCACTTGCAATTTTGCTCATAAACTCTGTCCTTTTATGTTACTAATACTTTTCCTTGGCAGCCCTCATTTACATACACTTTAACCCGTAAAGTGCGATTGGTCTCACGGAAGGCACGGTATTTAAACATATGTTAAAAGAACCCATCAAATACCATGCCAGTGCCGGGAAATATCTCTAAATTGTATGACACATAGAAAGTAGTAGTATCTCCTTATGCCACATCCTCCACTCCTCCCCCCCTTTATAACCGATCCCCCCTCCCTCCCTCAACTTGACCTTTTACTTTGTCCATTATTGTGAAGTCCATGGGTTAAAGACCAAGTGATCCATAAGCAGTGCAGTTTCAGTATAATATCCTAATGGTGGCATTCCAGGCAGCCCTATTATGGACTGTCTCACTTGTCAAGCTTTTAACCCTTGTCTAGCGGCGCGCGACTTATGTCGAGTTAAAGAAACTGGCAAAAAACGGGTGAAAAATGGGTGAAAATCAAGTGAAAATGGGTGGAACAGTAATGAACCATACGTCCGACAGCTGTGGCCTCCCGGCCCACACTAACTCCAGTTCCCCCACCGCGCGGGAGGATGACAGTGTGACCAATAGTTCGCGAAAAGTGAACAATGTAGCAAAATCCGCTAAACTTCCATCTTTGAGGTAACACTGTCAGGGCTCCACGAGTGCTACGTAGCTGTATGTGGTGTCATTGTGTAGCGATTTCCGCCTAGTTTTTGGCACAATACAGTTCCTTTCATGCTGATGGTTGATATAGCAGTCAGAATGGCCTGAAAAGGCCCAAAACGGCCACAGACCACCCGCTCTTAAGGTGTTAAATGAGACCAGATAAAAAAATATATATCTTTCATTTTAACAGGCCATGTGTCTGAAGAATGTTCTTACACTTCTAAGACATGAAGCATGCACCTTTGTCTTCACGTATCATCTCCTCTTATTTGTTCTTGTATGATAATATATATATATATATTTTCTTTTTCTTTTCTATCAGATATTGATATCAGACATCGGGGATTCCAGCTCTGTTCAGGACTGCCTCACTTATCAAGATATTCAATTTAGAAATGTACAAATTAATCTAGAAGGGGGATCTAATGGATGTTTTTTTTAAACTTTGATGGATGTCTAACCCTCCAGCCCCGGCTACGCATTACATAAATATTCCCCGAAACCCGGGTGTTTTGGCCGAAAAACGTCTAGGCTAGGCTACCGTATATTTGTTATTCTGACTACTTCCCGCATTCCCACACATCCCCAAGCGTAGCTGTGTTATTTACCTGTAGAATGGCGTTAAGTAGAGCTCTCTAAGTCAACTGGTTGAGTTGTGATGATGATTTCATTGGAGATAACTTTATGGCAAAAACAGCCACTTTACACTACTTTTCGATGATGGTGATGGTGATGGTGATGGGCTGGTCTATCAGAGTGAGAACTGAGCGATCTCTGCCATACCCATAGCTTACTCTGACTGTTCCTTTTACTTATATATTTTCTAGATCTCAAGTGACGGCATCTCTTGCGTGGATTGACCTCCTAATCTACCAAGATTGGAAGCCAAAGCGTCACATCTTTCCTTTGCCCCTCAACTTTCTCTTCATAATTGCTGAGGGGCACAGGGCCCTGGGTGGGGCTTTGGTTTCCTGGGCGTTTCCGCACCCTCCTCAGCTCCCCGCCATGGAGTGGCTTCGGTCACCCAGGCTTTATTGTGGTCGGGCAGGGATGTGTGGGGCGCTCGGTTATGGCCTTGGCCTTGCTTGGGGCCTTGGGGCTGTTCGGCCAGGCAGCTTGGGGAAAAACAACAACAACAACAACAACTTTTCGATACTTACAACACATCACAAACACCCCACACACCCCACACATCATCCTGGGTGGTGACTTCAACGCCAAGACGTCGGCCTGGTTTGTCGACAACCCCGACACAGACAGAGGGCTGGTACTACAAAACCAAACCGATAACCTCATCATCCTTTACGACATCCATCAACATACCCATATTCCTCACCAAGCCCTCTATAACCCATCATCTCCAGACATCACCTTTTGCTCCCCAGAACTCGCCCCCACAACATCCTGGAGGGTGGTCAGAACCTTAGGCTCTGACCACCTCCCGATCATTATCACCACCAAAACCAGACTCACCCCAGCTAGCCACAAACACACATACACCAATTATAAAAGAGCTAACTGGGAAGCATTCACAAATGAGACAGAACAACACTTCACAACTCTAAACAGTACACCCATCACTAACATCAACAATGCTGTACACATACTCAATAAAACTATCCAATACGCTGACAAGAAACACATTCCAAGAGGTAACAGAAAATGACACAACCCCAACTTCACACCAGAAATTCAAAACCTCATCAGACAACGCGACATACTGAAACACTCCCCAGCACCCCACACACAAGACATCACACAACAAATTCAAGCACTCAACACCCAAACTAACAACAAAATACAAGAACAACAAAAACTAAATTGGAATAACTTCCTACAAACACTTGATCACAAAACAAACCCCAAAAAACTATACAAAACACTAAACAGCATCACACTTTCCAACAGCAACACAACACAATCACATGCTGCAATCACAACAACAGACTCTACTCCTTCATGTAAACAACAAGCAAACACTCTCATCAATCACTTTTCACATGTCAGCCACCTAAAACCTCACAAAGACGACCGACGTGTCATCCGACGTAAGAGACAATTCCCCACAGACCCTGACTGTACACCCTTCACCAATCACCAGACAAAGCATATCATCAACAATCTCAAGCACTCACCCGCCTGTGGCCTAGACAACATAAGCAACATACACCTCAGACACCTGGGACCACAAGGCATACAAGCACTCACTAACATATCAAACTACAGCTATTCACACAACACAATACCAGACATTTGGAAGCATGGTATCATCATCACATTCCCCAAACCCAACAAAGACCCCACGCTACCCTCCTCGCACCGCCCCATCACACTCCTTTGCTCCCCCTCCAAAGTCATGGAACGCCTAGTATTACAACTAATTACACCTGACCTACCCCTAGCTCCAACACAACATGGCTTTAGGCCACTGCACTCCACAAACACTCTTCTCACAGACCTTACACAAAGAGCTTTCGACGGCATCAATTCAGCTAGACCACCACACAGATCACTATTAGCCACACTCGACATTAGTAAAGCTTTCGATGCCATCCCCCGCCACAACCTAACAAACAAAATCTACAACACAAACATGCACAACAACACAAAACGGTGGCTGGCCAACTTCCTAGCAGGCAGATGTGCACACGTATCTTTTGCCGGTCAGTCATCTAAAATCAGAAACTTTCCAAACGGAGTCCCACAAGGATCCGTCCTATCGCCCGCACTCTTCAATCTGTACATGCACGATATAACTACACCCAATACGCCCCAAATAAACTTAGCCTCCTATGCAGATGACATAACACTCACATGCACACACCATGACCCAAAAAGAGCAACAGATCTCCTTCAACCCTATCTCAACACACTACATGGCTGGTGCACTACAAACAGACTTAATCTAGCCCCAGCCAAATCCACCGCAACCCTGCTCACAAGTTGGACAGGAGAACACGAATACATCCCTCAACTCACCATAAACAACACACCCCTAACACATACACACACACCCAAAATCCTAGGAGTAACATATGATACTCATATGACATTCAAACAGCACACCACAAACATTAAAAAGAAACTAACACCCAGACTTAACGCCCTCAGGTCACTTGCTCACACAAAATTTGGACACAACAAAGAAACTACCACCACAGTATATAAACAATACATAAGATCAGTGATGGAATACGCAAGCCCAGCCTGGGCTTCTAAGCTAGCTGAAACACATCATAAGACCTTACAGACTATTCAAAACAAAGCCCTGAAGATCATTACAGGCTGCACAGCTACTGCACCCACAGATCACCTACATCAAGAAACCAAAATCCTCAAAGTCAAAGACCATCTGGACATGAGAGGCACTCAATTCCTGGCAGCAGCCTCCACGAACCAAGACCACCCACTAAACTACATGGCAACACACCCACAGACACCAAGAAATATCAAAACAACACCCAGCACACGGTATCACACACAATTATTGTCCTCTCTCCCTCCCTGCCCACCCCGAACCAACTTCCAGAAGCACATCCATACTCATATCTCTCACCGATCCATCCACTCACTCACAGACAACACACAGCTGCATGCACGACCTCCCGAAATCCATCCTTCCGAATCCTCCCTTCCTCGCGAGGACAGAGTCCACCTGGCCAGGCTGAGATGCGGACACCATCCAGCTCTCCTGAGCTATCAGAAGAGACTGGATGACTCCGTTGTCGACGCCTGCCCGGGATGTAACACAGCACCCCATACCATTAAACACATCATAGAAGACTGCATTTCACACAACCACTTACGCCAACAACACAATCTACACTCAATGAGAGCTCTGTGGGAAAGCCCGATCGTGGCCATGGCCTTTCTCAGGGACTTGGGGCTGTTCGGCCAGGCAGCTTAGGGAACAACAACAACAACAACTTTTCGATACTTAACAACAACATACAGGCACACACGAACAAGCGACGCTCTCCTTCTTGTGGCCGGAGATGCGGGGCGTCGGTCCAGCCGGCTGTTGTTTACATGCGTCGGACCGACGCCTCGCACACCAAGCTCACAGGCTTTGACCTAATGGGTGTTTAAGAGCCCTTCCGGGCAGCTCGTGTATGCTTTTTTATGGGCGTTCAAGAGCCCTTCCGGGAACAGAGGGCTAAGGAGGAAACAAAAAAAAATAATAATAAAAGGATACGTGAATGAGCAGTCATCTCATGGTTAGAATCAGCAGCAGTTCTCTGATCTTTCCCCAGCCACATCTAACTTTGGTGATAGTGGCAGCTTTGGCCCCACCATTGGCAGAGATGGTAATAATCTCCCAAGTAGCAAAACTTATTTGCTTGTTTCTTGGCTCATTACCAAAATTGACACTTTCAGGCAGGTTATTCATTCAACACAAGCTCCCCCGTACTTAGTATGTTGCACATACACATAAATTTCTATATTTATTTGTTTATTAAATATACAGCTGGGTCCCTGACTATGCAAGAATTTGATAGATCAATGAGGTTACATAGACCGAACTCGTATAAATCGAAACATGCATTTTATGGGAAATAATTAATTTGGTGGATGGACGGTCCCGAGTTTAGGGGTTCAACTTCATATTACCTATCAATAATAATAATAATAATAATAATCTGGTCTTTTATTTCTTGCAAGCGCCAGTTCTTCCAGAGGAATTCACTAGTGCTCGTAACACATTGCACCACAATCAAGATAAGTGTGGTGCAGTTCACCTGTAGTTCAAGCAACAACAACTATTTAACATGGCAGCAGTTAGAGTCTGTAACGACCTGTCACAACACTGACACATATTCATAATAATACAGTAAACCCTCGCTATTTCGGACTAATTGGGGGAACACCCTGTCCGAAAATCCGAGATGTCCGAGGTCCGGCTGTGTCCGATCTGAAAGAGCACCAAAAACCGACCTGAAAGAAAAAAATCCGACGGGGGGGGGAGGGGAAGTGAAATGAGAACAAACTTTACCGTTGATTAACCTACAAACGGCAAGCAAGGGGTATTGAACTCGATGCCCCTGGGCGAGCATATTAGGCTCCATTCATGCCTATAATCGTCATTAATTATTCATATGCGCCTATTTTACCTTCACTATGAAGATAGTAACCTGTAACAACAATAAACCAAGTGGAAATATAATTTTTCTGGTCAAAATCGCGAATATACATGGAGCAGCCCATTCATGAATTATGGAGCAAATTGAGGCAACCCCTCCCTTCACGAGGCCTCAAGCCTGACTGAGCTTACTCATCCACACTCTCGCTTGTGTAACACACCCGCTAGGCACATTTTTTATTATTTTTTTTTCTATGTGATTGAGGGAGGCAAAAGGCAGAATTGCCTATAGCGAGTGCCTCCCCCATAGTTGAAAGAGTGACAGGGCCAAAATCAAGGGACGATCGAGCCAATATGCCTGGACACACGGAGTTTGAAGCAATTTAAGTCATAGGAAGAGGGAAAGACTGATTCTGGGAGAGAGTTCCAGAGCTCAGCTGTTGAGTAGAAGAAAGTTTGAGAGTAACGTTTCACTCTTGGGTTAGAGAGTTGCACAGAGTAGGGGTGGGATTGAGTTGCAAGACGGGTACCACGTGCCCTACGTAAAGGAGGTGGTATGCACTGGGAAAGCTCTGAGGAACACTGATTATTATAGTAGCGTAGAATAGCGAGAGAGATGCAACATTGTGGCGGAGAGAGAGAGAGAGATTGCAGAGAGTTGGTGAGTGGACGGGAGTTAATGATACGAAAGGCCTTCCTTTCAACTTTGTCTAGGAGAGCGGTGTGAGAGGAACCTCCCCACACATGTGAACAATACTCAATACAAGGACGCACTGTGCCCCTGTACAGAGTAAGAAGCTGTGCTGGGGAAAAGAACCCCCTAAGGCGGTTGAGCACACCCAGCTTCTGGGAGGCTGCCTTAGCAAGACTGGTAATATGGTCCTTCCAAATGAGAGCAGAAGAAAAAGAGACACCAAGAATATTGAGAGAAGATGAAGGGTTGATTTTTGTATTGTTGAAGAATAAGGGATAGTCCGCTGGGAGATCCTGACGGGTAGATAGATGCAGAAATTGGGTTTTGGAAGCATTAAATGTAACAAGGTTTTCTCTGCCCCAATTGGAGATAGTATTTAGATCAGAATTTAAGAGTTCCATGGCTTCATTACGTTTGTCGTTAAGGGATTGCTGGCTGGGGCGTTCTGAAAAACTAATGGAGTAGTGTAAGGTTGAGTCGTCTGCGTATGAATTAAAATGTAAAACTTGCAAACCAAACAAACCAAAACTGGGACAAGGACAATATAAAGTCAAATTAAATTATCAAAATTGCTATGTGGAAACAACGCTTACTAAAATGAAAATTATTAAATGAAAGAACACAATCCATGGATGGGAATTAAGGTACAGTTAAGGAGATAATTTATAAAAATTAGAAAGAGAATAGGAGATAGGACAGAGCCCTGAGGAACACCAGAGTTTATAGGGTGAGGAAGTGAACAATGGCCGTCCACAACCGCGGCTATGGAACGGCCGGAAAGGAAATTAGAGACAAAGGCACAGATGGAGGGATAGAAACCGAAGGAAGGTAGTTTAGAAATTAAAGATTTGTGCCAGACTCTACACATTTTGCTAATGTTAGCACAAAAATATACCAACGAATTAGGGAATAACAGGGAAAATAGGTGATAATTGAAGGGGGAGAGGATGTGGAGGGAAGGAGGGGATGTGGAGGAGTGATATGATGTATAGGGGAAATTTTTTTTTTTTTAGTGCTACTGGGGCTGTTTAACCCGTATAGCCCCAGCGACGCGTCTGACGCGTCGGCGATGTATGTAACGCACAGCCCCAAAGACGCGCCTGGCGTGTCACCCTAATTGCGCCGACCGTGACCTCAGGTGTAGCCACTCAAAAGGGCTCAGATTTGTATGGGAACTGTGTACGTATCCCACGCAACCGTGCCGATGGTTGAAAACTCTCAAAGTCCACGTGCGTGCGCGCGAGCGCGCAATAACCTGTTTTTTGGGATAATTGCCTTCAATTTTTTACTCTTGTAAAATCCATTTTCGGGGGCTCTGTAGGACCATTTTTTAAGCTTTTTGAGCGGTTTTTCGTGGTTTTTCCTTCATTCCTAACCCATTCGCTATTGTTTCTGGAATAAAACAATTTTTTGAAAACCGGCCGGGTTCTGGTGCGCAAACATTACAAAACTAGCCGAGGCTCCACGGGTTAAAATGTTTTTTTAGGCCTTCCCTCTTAAGAGCTTTGCCGCCCTCGCCCAGTAAAACTTCTTATGAGCTTTCTCGCCGTTGCCGGGTTAAATAGAGAAACGGGAACGAACTTCATGCATGTGAATTGATGCGACCTCAGAAGGGCAACGTACAAAGGAGTACAAAGGAAATCAAGCAACAACAGGTCTAGTGACCCTTCTAGGCTGCTTGTCCTCCAAAACACTGAGGATCAAGTGTCCAAACAGTGGTTTAGAGTGGATAAGGGAACATTGGAAAAGGAACTACTGCCCTGGAACTAATGTCCGTGGCAGGATTAGGAAGTTAGTAGGGGACAGATGGGTTAGTAACTGAGGGGAGGATAAAATAAAGTTATTCATTTACAAATGCAGTCAGTCGCGGGTTTGATGCGAGATATTTGTCTAGGCGAAGTTTAAATGAATCAACGGTGCTGCAGTCTATGACATCTCGGGGAAGCCCATTCCATAAGTTGACAACTCGATTGAAGAAAAAATTCTTAGCTTCGTGTGAGTTAAAAGATTTACCAATAATTTTGCAACCGTTTCCCCGCGTGTAATTAGATTGGTCGATAGTGAAGTACTTACTACAGTTCATATTGTCGATGCCTTTGATGATTTTGAATACAGTACTTCAATTAAGTCGCCTCTTAATCTGCGCTGGGTTAAAGGAAATAGATTTAATTCTCTAAGACGCTCCTCGTATGGTTTGTTCTTTAGGCTAGGTATAATTTTGGTAACTCTACGTTGAACTCGTTCTAGCTTGTCTATATCTTTTTGGTAATAAGGGCACCAGGATTGAATGCAGTATTCAAGAAGAGGGCGGACTAAGGAATTGTATAGGGTTAGGATAACGTCTTTGGATTTATGCTCAAATGACCTGCCTATAAAGCCAATTATTTTGTTTGCCTTTTTTTTTTTTTTTTTTTTTTTAAGAGACAATGAACGGAGGAAGGAAAAACACAGATAAAACAAAAAGGTCTGTGTGCCTAAAGGCATCCTCCATTCATAAAATGTTTGTAACAACTGGATTTAAAAATTTGTAGATTGTAAGTTTGTGGAAAGCAATTCGAGGGAAGTGAATTCCAAAGAGTAGTAGCTCTGGGGATAAATTAAATCTGATAAGCAGAAGTTCTGCATTGTGGAGGAGAAAGTGTAAATTCATGGGCGCTCTCAGCTGCCCTAGTTCTACGGGGAAAGATGTGGAGAGGCGGCACAATTGAAGCAAGTTCCTCGGAACAATTGCTGTGAAAATATCTGTAGAATAATGCAAGGGATGCAACGTTTCTTCGTATGGATAATGTAGGAAGGTCCTGTGTGATTGCAGGGTTATTGATTAATCTAATAGCTTTATTTTGAATTTTGTCCAACTGCCTCAATGCAACCACTCCACTTCCACCCCACAGAGGTGAACAGTAATCCATCTGAGAACGCACATGACTTTTATATATTACGGCCAACTGCTCGTCAGTGAAGAATTCTCGAACTCTGTACAGGAGTCCCAGTTTTTTAGAGTCATTCTTAGCAATGCTTCTAACATAATGTGTCCAGCTCAAGTTACTAGTTAATGTTACACCGAGAATGTCAATACTAGGGGAAGTGGGAATATTTACATCATTAAAAAATATATGGGAGTCAGTGAGATTCTGTCGGTTAGAAAATTTAATGTACTTGGTTTTCTGTGCATTAAAGGAAACTAGATTCTTTTGTCCCCATCCATTAATTCTAGAAAGGTCCTGGTTCAGAGAAATTGCAGTGTTTATTTTTGAATTTATAAGATCGGGTTGGGTGAAAGAATTGGTAAATGTGAAGGAACTGTGGAGTGTTGAGTCATCTGCGTAGGAATGTATTGGATTATGAGTGGTAGATATGAGATCATTGATATGAATGAGGAACAGAATTGGGGCCAAAACTGATCCCTGGGGAACACCAGCATTTATTGAGTGAAATTGAGAATAAAGGCCATCTACCATTACACGTATTTTCTGTTATGAAGATAAGAAGAAATTAGTGGAACTAATGATGCAAGGCCGTAGTGTGACATCTTCGACAATAAGGATTGATGCCAGACTCTATCAAATGCCTTTGATATATCCAGTGCTATTGTATGTGTTTCACCATGTTGGTCTGTAGCTTGGTTGATTTGATGCGTAAGAAGGCAAAGAATGTCTGCAGTTGATCGACATCGTCTAAAACCATATTGCCTATCACTGATTAATTTATTATTCTCAAGATGCTTAATTATGTGATGATTTAATATAATTTCAAAGACTTTACCAAGAGTGGAAGTTTAGCTATTGGTCTGTAGTTTGATGGATCTGAAGAGGCACCTTTTTTAGGAACTGGATGAATGTTTGCTTCTTTCCAGGGTACTGGGAAGCATGAGGTATGAGTACACAGACGGAAAAATTTTGCCAATACAGGAGCGAGCACCAAGGAGCAATTCTTAAGTACTATTGGAGGAATTTCATCTGGACCAGGAGCCTTATCTACTGAGAGATTCTGCAAAATAGTTTTGACATGTCTGGTGTGGATCTTAAGTGAGGGAATTTCAGGCGAATTAAAATTAAGTACAGGGACATCTTGATTTATTTCATCTAAGGTTGAGTTGGTGGAGAAAATATCCGCAAGAAGGTTAGCTTTACCTCGTGGGTCACTTACAAGATTGCCAGTCGGAGATTTTAATGGTGGAATAGATGAAGCAGTAGTGAAGATGGATTTGAATGAGTTAAGAGTAGACCAAAATATTTTGTTATCATTTGGATTATTTAGAAGTTTATTTGCCTGTTTGTGGAGAAAGTTTGATTTAGTTAGGTTTAATACAGTTTTGGCATGATTTCTGATGTTTCTAAAATAATTAAAGGCTTCATGTGTTTTTGATCTTGTGTATGCATTGTAGGCTATTGCTTTTTGTTCAGTTACTCTAGCACAATTATGGTCAAACCATTTAGGTGAATTAGATCTTTTACTGTACTTTTGATGAGGAATAAAAGTTTCCATTCCAATTTTTACAAAATCTTGTATGTGGCTCAAGGTGGAGTGTGCATCATTAGAAAAGAAAGAGGTCCAGGGAATATCAATAAAGAAACCTTGAAGACCCTCCCAGTCTGCCCTATCGTAATGCCATTTAGTCACCAAAACAGGTTCAGAGTGGGAAGGTGTGGTAGGTGATAGACAGGTGGCCTGTATCAGACAGTGATCAGAAGATCCAAGCGGGGACCTCACTGTAACATCATAATTTTCTGAATTGGTTGTTAAAAATAAGTCCAGTAGGTGGGAATTATGATTAGGATTATCTGGTACACGGGTGGGTTGGTTGACTAGTTGAGTGAGATTAAATGAGTCTGCAAATAGCTCACATTCAAGACCAGCATCATCAGTCCTGGCTGAATGAGTGA
The DNA here is from genome assembly GCA_032716605.1 of Paralithodes platypus. Taxonomy (NCBI): domain Eukaryota; kingdom Metazoa; phylum Arthropoda; class Malacostraca; order Decapoda; family Lithodidae; genus Paralithodes; species Paralithodes platypus. The sequence goes on from CM064480.1 coordinate 3,137,688, forward strand.
GCCATTCAACATTATGGACATTAAAATCACCCAACACAGTGATTTCAGAAGAAGCATTTAAGTTGAGGACACTGAGTTGTGAGGACAAAGAATAAAAAAGACTTTGCTCTGGAGGAGTATTTGGGGAACGGTAGATGCAACATATATATTTAAATTTACCAGCAGAAATGAATTTGTATATAGAATAATCAAAATAGGGACAATTGAAACTAGTAACCTCCTCCAGGGCAATTTCAGATTTTGCAAAGCAACATACACCTCCTTTAGGTCTGAAATTTTGGAGCAGTTGATAACCTGGAAAATTAAATCTAGACGTGTCAGATGTGGATGTTACTTGAGTCTCTGTCAAAAAAAAATATTACAACTTCTGAACATTGTTGACTCGGTTTTAGGTTACTCGATATTGTTACTCCCAGATCGGTTTCTCTGTTTACATTCTTAAGCTGAGTGCCATTCATCAAATAGTTTGCTTTCTCATTTTGGTATCCGATATGTAGTACTTTACATTTATCCGCATTGAAACTCATTTGCCAAATTTGGGCCCAACATGACAACTTATCTAGATTGTGTTGCATGTCGTCAACTTGTTTTTTGAGAGTACGCTATTTGCAATTTTTGTATCGTCAGCAAATTTTGAGATTGTACAGGTGAGACCCTCATCTATGTCGTTGATGTAAATTAGAAAGAGAATTGGTCCTAGTACCGATCCCTGGGGTACCCCGCTACTTACATTGGTCCATTTAGATGCCTTACCTTTTATAACTAATGTCTGAAAATATGGGTTTCAAAGTACATAACCAGGTCAAAGTGGCGGCTGCGAAACGTCTAACGGGTTGGATTCTGTGTACTTTTAAAACACGCGGTGAATTGCCTATGATAACGCTCTTCAAGTCTCTAGTGCTACCGCGGCTTGAATACTGTAGCGTATTAACATCCCCATACAAAGCAGGTGAAATAAATGACGTAGAGAGTGTACAAAGAAATTTCACTTCGCATATAAGTTCGATAAAACATCTACACTATTGGGAGCGTTTAAGAGCACTGAATCTGTACTCACTGGAACGTAGAAGAGAACGTTACCTAATAATATACACATGGAAAATCGCAGAGGGTTTAGTACCAAACCTACATACTCCGATAGTCATGAAATTCAGTGATAGGAGAGGCTGGGAATGCGAAATCCCCCGGATGAATAACAGGGGTGCTATGGGAAGGGCTGGTTATCACACAGAGGCCCACGTCTCTTCAACAAACTCCCACGGCGAGTAAGAGACATGAGGGACATCTCGTTAGACAACTTCAAGAGAGCCCTAGATGTCGAACTGCAAAAATTGCCAGACGAGCCCATCCTCGCAAGGGAGCGAGCTGTCACTTCAAACAGTCTACTGCACCAAATCACCACCCATAACGAGGGGCGTCGCGCTCCTTGGTGCCACTAGAGGAGCGGCGAACACATCCAAAGGTATCCAAAGGTAAGGTAAGTAGGGTCCCGCATAAAACGAGAAATTGGTCGATAAACGAGGCCGTTTTATGCGATTTTTTTCTATGTGAACACGGCATTTTGGTGGCCCAATATCGTCAATGTTCACTGTAAGCGTAAATTTCCGTACAAAACGTACGATATTTCGTATTTTTTGTACGATATTTCGGCGCTCTATATGAAAACTCCTCGGATTTGCCCCACTTTGGCGGCGGACTCGTTTTATGTGATCACATTCGTTCTTATCGAAAATTAAATATTTAAATATTAATATTTTAGGTTGCTCGTTTTAATCGAGACACGTTTTATCTGAACACGTTTTATGCGGGACCCTACTGTACCCTTTGCTTTCTGTCGCTGAGCCAATTTTCTATCCATTTCAACACACCATCTTGTATTCCATGCACTTTTAGTTTTAGCAGTAAACGTTTGTGGGGAACTTTGTCAAAAGCCTTTTGAAAATCAAGGTATATAATATCTACAGCTTTACTCTCATCGTAGAGGTTGAGGAATGGAGGTGGCGTTTTACTTTATATCAAAGAAAGTCTTAACCCTACCCTCTTGTCAAAACCTCAAATTGTGAACGTCGACGCATCTTTTGTGCTAATAAAGAATAATAAAGGTACAAAAATAATACTTGCATTACAGTAATATACAGACCTCCAGCTCAATCAGTGCAAACTGACCGAGAAATTTACGAACAAATTGCAGATGTAAGTAACTCACAAGATACCGTAATTTTTGGCGACTTTAATTTACCTGTGACCAAGTGGGGCGATACTCTTACTTCACACTCCGGACATGACTTGTGTACGAACTTGCAAGAGAGTTCGCTTTATCAATTTGTTCGAACGCCAACCCGTGGTAATAACGTTCTTGACATTGTACTTGCAACAAAAGAAGAATTAATAGAGAATTTGAATGTTGGTGATGAATTCAGTAACAGCGACCATCGTACGATAACTTTCACTTTAAAGTTTACTAGTAATGAACCAAATAGTAGCATCGAAAAAGTCCCTAATTTCAAGAAAGCAAACTTCCATAAACTTAGAGCTATGTTTAAAGAAACTGACTGGAGCTTTTTAATTCACAATAACGACATAAATACATCTTGGAAGTTATTCGAAGCCACTTACCTAAAAGCAGTGCAAGACTGCATACCATCGAAAATACGGCGTCCAGGCCATAATAATAAGCCCAAATGGTGGAATAAAGATATTTCAAACTGCCTGCTTGCTAAAAAATTTGCTAATGATAGATTAAAATCCTCACAAAATGACGAAGAACGGCTGAAATTTGTAGAGCTACGACGCAAAGCCAAAAAGTTAATTAAGCAAAGTAAAAAGACCTTAGAGTTACATATTGCGAATCAAAGTAAAACAAACCCGAAAGAATTCTATAGTTATATCAGAAAGAAAAAAGTAGTTACTTCAACTGTTGGACCGTTAGTCGATGAAAATGGAGAATACACCAAAGACGAAGTACAAATGAGTAATGCCCTCAATACCTTCTTTGCATCAGTTTTTACAACAGAAGACCTCAGTGATATCCCTACACCATCGCCGATTCAGATTGATAATTCAGATGTTCTAAGCAATATCACCGTTACAGAGAGAGAAGTATTGAATTGTTTAGATAAACTCAAGGTAAATAAAACGCCTGGACCTGATACAATCTCGCCTAGAGTTCTAAAGGAAGCTAAGGATGGGCTCTCCAAACCACTGACATTACTATTCAATAAATCCTTGCAGTCTGGAACTATGCCCGATCAGTGGAAGCTAGCCAACGTAACACCGATATTAAAAAAAGGCAGCAAATCCCTACCCAGTAACTATCGTCCAATTAGCTTAACCTCAATTGTATGTAAAATGCTAGAAACGGTCATACAAGACAGACTCGTAAATCACTTAGAGGCAAATAACTTACTTAAAGATACTCAACACGGCTTTCGTAAAAAACGTTCCTGTTTAACAAACCTCTTAGACTTCTTCCACGATATCCTCAACCTCTACGATGAGAGTAAAGCTGTAGATATTATATACCTTGATTTTCAAAAGGCCTTTGACAAAGTTCCCCACAAACGTTTACTGCTAAAACTAAAAGCGCATGGAATACAAGACGGTGTGTTGAAATGGATAGAAAATTGGCTCAGCGACAGAAAGCAAAGAGTAGTCATAAACGGTAAGGCATCTAAATGGACCAATGTAAGTAGCGGGGTACCCCAGGGATCGGTACTAGGACCAATTCTCTTTCTAATTTACATCAACGACATAGATGAGGGTCTCACCTGTACAATCTCAAAATTTGCTGACGATACAAAAATTGCAAATAGCGTACTCTCAAAAGAACAAGTTGACGATATGCAACACAATCTAGATAAATTGTCATGTTGGGCCCAAATTTGGCAAATGAGTTTCAATGCGGATAAATGTAAAGTACTACATATCGGATACCTAAATGAGAAAGCAAACTATTCGATGAATGGCACTCAGCTTAAGAATGTAAACAGAGAAACCGATCTGGAAGTAACAATATCGAGTAACCTAAAACCGAGTCAACAATGTTCAGAAGTTGTTAAGAAGGCAAACAAAATAATTGGCTTTATAGGCAGGTCATTTGAGCATAAATCCAAAGAAGTTATCCTAACCCTTTACAATTCCTTACTCCGCCCTCTTCTGGAATACTGCGTTCAATCCTGGTGCCCTTATTACCAAAAAGATATAAACAAGCTAGAACGAGTTCAACGTAGAGTTACCAAAATGATACCTAGCCTAAAGAACAAACCATACGAAGAGCGTCTTAGAGAATTAAATCTATTTCCTTTAACCCAGCGCAGATTAAGAGGTGACTTAATTCAAGTGTTCAAAATCATCAAAGGCATCGACAATATGAACTCTAGTAAGTACTTCACTATCGACCAATCTAATTACACGCGGGGAAACGGTTGCAAAATTATTGGTAAATCTTTTAACTCACACGAATCAAGAATTTCTTCTTCAATCGAGTTGTCAACTTGTGGAATGGGCTTCCCCGAAACGTTATAGACTGCATCACCGTTGATTCATTTAAACTCCGCCTAGACAAATATCTCGCATCAAACCCGCGACTGACTGCGTTTGTAAATGAATAACTTTATTTTATCCCCCCCTCAGTTACTAACCCATCTGTCCCCTACTAACTTCCTAATCCTGCCACGGACATTAGTTCCAGGGCAGTAATTCCCTTTCCAATGTTCCCTTACCCACTCTAAACCACTGTTTGGACACTTGATCCTCAGTGTTTTGGAGGACAAGCAACCTAGAAGGGTCACTAGATCTGTTGTTGCTTGATTTCCTTTGTACTCCTTTGATATCGTGGAAGAAGTCTAAGAGGTTTGTTAAACAGGAACGTTTTTTACGAAAGCCGTGTTGAGTATCTTTAAGTATGTTATTTTCCTCTAAGTGATTTACGAGTCAGTCTCTTATGAGTGTTTCTAACATTTTACATACAACTGAGGTTAAGCTAATTGGACGATAGTTACTGGGTAGGGATTTGCTGCCTTTTTTTAATATCGGTGTTACGTTGGCTAGCTTCCACTGATCAGGCATATTTCCAGACTGCAAGGATTTATTAAATAGCAATGTCAATGGTTTGGAGACCTCATCCTTAGCTTCCTTTAGGACTCTAGGTGAGATTTTATCAGGTCCAGGCATTTTATTTACCTTGAGTTTATCTAAACAATTCAATAATTCTCTCTCTGTAACGGTGATATTGCTTAGAACATCTGAATTATCAATCTGAATCGGCGATGGTGTAGGGATATCACTGAGGTCTTCCGTTGTAAAAACTGATGCAAAGAAGGTATTTAGGGCATTACTCATTTGTACTTCGTCTTTGGTGTATTCTCCATTTTCATCGACTAACGGTCCAACAGTTGAAGTAACTACTTTTTTCTTTTTTCTTACGTGAACGAACTTTATGCACCCATGACAACGAATAGGGCTAGGCTACCCTATTCGTACTTTAGGTTAATATACTGTACAGTAATAGCACATATAGTATTGAACATGAAACAATAAGTTCAGTTGATGGTCGAAAAATATGAATCAACACTCACCTGCTTCATTGCAGGTCCACCCCTTCACCTCACTTCACCTCACTCCACTTCTCCACCTCACTCTCCTTGACCACCTCACTTCCCTTCTCTATTTCAAGTGATATCGAGGTCACCTTACGCTTTGGGAGGCATGATAAAACGGGAATATATGCGGAGGAGATAAAAATCACACAAGATGGCTACCCACTCAAAGCATACTGACGCCCGTGACGTCACTTCTCGTCCAGGCGGGTGACTCGGAGTGCAGCCTGTATATCGGCGGTCCGACGAAGCCCCGTTTTGACGGACATTCACCGGGGATGGGGGTGCGTCATCCGACAACGTCGGAACGATGACGGAAATGTCCTAAAAACGGAAGTACTGTACTGTACGTGTCCGAGACGTGACGGCGATCTGGCTAGTACGGGTTTCCGACAATTAAGAGGTCCAAAATGGCGAGGGGTTACTGTATATAATATAAATAAAAACAAGCAATAATTAAACAATAATAAGTCATTGTTTACTCACATTAAGTTAGGGGGCTCCGAGGCAAATCCCCGCGGAAAAAGGGGCTAGGGTGGCTCAGTCGCTGAAGATATACGAATTCCTCACGGAGCTATGCGTGCACTCAGAGCGGGGGCAAAAAATATGGCTGACTATACCCTCTCCCACACGGTACCCAAGCGGCGCAGAAGCTGGCTGTGACGTCACTGCTCATGACGTATCTCGCACAGCTGGGAAGAAACTCGTACATTTGGATTTCTCCATGGATTTGCTTACCTTTATTTCGAACGGTATTCGGACAGTTTGGAATTAAATTGATATTTTTGGTAGCTCGTATAGATCGCGAATCGCATGGATGGGGACCCATCTGTATAATGTATCATTGCATTGTTTCAATATGATCCAAATGCTAGTGAATGCCTCTGGAAAAACTACCACTTTAGATGGGTAGATTTGGGAATTATTGAGTACAGTAAATGAATAATTAAATATCCATATCATAATTATATTATTATGTCTCGAGTCAGCCACCACCAGCTATGGGGTATGTGCCTGAGTATATACATAAATACATTAATATTATATACCTTTCTTCCTTTCAGATGAAAAGAGATGAGGAGAGGAAGAAAGAGTACAAGAAGGAGAAGAAAAAGTCCAAGAAGAAGAAGAAGGAACGCGAAAGGAGCCGTGATAAGTCTAGGTCGCCCGCCAAACACCGTAACAGAACCAGCTCCGAGTCTTCCACCTCAGACTTTGAACAAAACAGAGAGCACAAGAAGAAGAAGAAAGAGAAAAAGATGAAAAAGAAGAGTAAAGATAAGAAAGAAAAAAGGAGAAGAGAAGATGACAGGAGATGAAATTAAGAGTACTGTACTGTATAAGGCAAGAAATATACAAGGTACAAAAAGAAGAGAAGATATATGAAGAAAAAGACAACAAAGACAAGAAAGAGGAGACGAGAGAAGAAGCTTGTGGTAGGTAAAGGAAATCAGTAAATGCAAGTTATATCTTCGAAAATAATGAGAAACAAATTAATACAGGTGCAGTGCATTGCAGGGTGGAGGGTGGCAAACTGGGATAATGTTGTTTTGGGAATGGATTGAGTGTAAGACGAAATACAGACAAATGTGCATAAAGTAGCATTATACATATACCGGTACCAGTACATGTATATATAAATATAAAGACTGAGTGCTCTACACATAGTGTGGTTCCAATGTCACGTCATAACGACAGCGCTCTAGGCTGCCCTATTAAGAGCTGCCTTACTTGTCAGGTTTTTAATTCAAGATCAGACTGTATATATATATAATATATATATATTTTTATTTTATTTTTTTTATTTTTTGTTTTATTACTGTAGTTTAACCAGACCACTGAGCCACATGACGAGGACTGTATAGTCTGATCCCACGTCTTTCCCCTTGGTATTATTTCCAGGGTCATAGTGTGCAAGGGAGAACCTCTGTTGAATGACTTGCCTGATAGTATTGATCTACGCAGTCCAACGTTAGAGTGTGAACAAATATTGCTACAGTACTTGATTGATACTGTTTCTGCCAGAGGTGGTGCATGAAGCTGCCTCCATTGCCAGAGTCAAAAGCAGTTGGGTGAAGTTTGGAGAACTGATGCCTTTCTTGACCATAAGAGGCCTCCCACTTCACCTTGAAGGGAAGGTGTTAACCTCGTGTGTTAGGAGTGTAATGACATCTGCCTCGGAAACGTGGCTGGTGAAAATGGAAGATAATTAATGGAATGGAACGGAATGACGAGAATGGTGAGATAGTGAGATAGATATGTGGGGTAGATCCCAGGGATGGGGTATTGAGTGAAGAACTAAGAAGGCATCTGGGTATTAGAAGTTATAATGTAAAACTTACAAAATAAACAAACTAAAACTGGGACGATACAAGATAAATGCAAAAGAACTAATCAAAATTGCTATGTGGAAACAACGCTTAACCTGACAAGCGCGATATAGACCTAGGTGCTAGGGTAGTTATTTGTGCATTTCTAGCCTTGGATTCTGACAGAATTCGTTATATTTACAATATAAAGCATTATTTGTTTTCGGTATGCTTTTATTTTACATATATGATGTATATATGAACCTTCAAGAGTGCTAAAATAAGTTGGAAAAGCATTTGGGTGGTGAAAAACGAAGTTATTGGCCACCCGGTCATAATCTCAGGCGAGAGAGAGCCACAGGCAGCCCTCCCCTCTCGCTGTCTGGGAGTCAACTGAGAAGAGCGGGGCGGTGTGTGCCAGTGTCTGGGTGTTGCATAACGATCTTTTATGCAACCCACTTGTGCTACATTATCGCGGGAGAGAAAAATAACCGATAAATGATGATAATAAGAGGAAAAATAGGTGATAATTGAGGAGGGGGGGGGAGGGGGGAATAAGGTAGGGGAGGGTGAGTGGTGAGAAACACATGGATGAGTACTGGAGGGGAATTATCTCACCTAGAGACAAATTCCTTTGTTTTGATAGGCCCTTTTTTTTTTGGAAGGCTTTTTTTATGGTCTTGCTTCCGTGAGGCCTATCGCGTTCCCTATAGGAAGCCTTCCGTGAGGCCTATCGCGCTTGCCGGGTTAATAAAATAAAATTTTGAAATAAAAGAACACAATCCACCACATAGGGTGTACACAACTACATGAGCAAGTCAATTTGTTTCCCAAGTAAACTGATCGCACATATCAGAGAGATGATGCATATAAATAAGTGGAGAATGGATGATCAAAACTGGGTAAAGAAATGCTGAACTATAAACGTAGGGGGTGCTGCAGGTAGAGGTACCGGTAGACCTAGAAAGATATGGGATCAAGTATTTTGGTCCGATCTCAACATAAGGAACCTGATGATAGAGACATCCCAAAATAGGGCTCCCTGGAGGGCTGCCTTTTAGGACATAAGACTGCTCTGTGGACAAAGCGGTCTGAAGACCACTTGTATGTATACTTAGTGTGAACTATTGAGCTTAGCAACTTTTTATGGGGAGAGGTAAACCGAAAGAGAGGTGGAAGGATGGAGTGAGGAAGGAAGTATATGGATGAAGGCGGTGCTGGTTGGGAGGAGGGGCGTCGACTGGACAGAGGTGCATGGGGGGCGGTTCGTTTGTGGCCACCCCTTTGGGGATCACGGCGTCAGGCAATAGATAGATAGAACTTTATATGGTGCAGTTTTTAACACTTAGGCTGCGGGCATATTTCTACCTATTTCTGCCATATTAGGGCTCATTCAGGCACTCCTGATTGATTAAGCAAGTGTCTGACTGAAATTAAATGTATTCGGCCAAAAAATAGAAGAAAATAGCTTCAAAATTACACCAAAATGAGCTTCGTAGCTCGCGGGCTTCACCCGCAGCGCTACCATAGACATTCGCTAATATTGAGCAATTATCGCTAATGTTGCACTACATTTGCCTTTGGCAGCGCTGTATATCTAGCGAGAGTATGGCTCATACTTCTCAGTGCCCCGGCTGGCTGGCTGGAGAGAGGATGGGTGGGCTGTCCCGCTCCCTTGCACTCGATTCTACAGGCTTTAAGAGGCTTTAAAAGCCTGTGGTAATCCTGACATTGACTTACGGAAGCGAAGAATAGACGTTTGAGAAGAGACTTAGACCAAGAGTGAGAGGGGTGGAAATGAGTTAGTTGAGAAGTGCGTGCGGAGTTACATGGAGGGATAGACAGACAAATGAGGAAGTAAGAAAGAGGTGTGGTTTGGAGGTAGATGTGCTGGAAAATGTAAAAAGGAACACCTTGAGATGTTTCGGCCATATGGAACGTATGGGAAGTGAGAGAATGACTAAGAAGGTGTATGAGAGCGAGGTGGAAGGACAGAGAGGGAGATTTAAACCAAAAGAGAGGTGGAAGGATGGAGTGAGGAAGTATATGGATGAAGGCGGTGCTGGTTGGGAGGAGGGGCGATAGATAGATAGATATATAGAAAAACCTGTAAATTGCTATAAATTGCCATTGCGTTCGGGAACGTCTCCCGCAGTCAATGTGTTAACGTCGTGCACTCCTTTGATTGACAGGGCTTGGGCGTGCCCTTGTTACAGGGACTTTACTGGACACTTGCCACGAATCGCTAGACCTGAGTGTCCAAACTCTTAACGTCTACCAATGGCACTGCGTGGGATCGAACTGCCGACACATCGTTCAGCAGTCAGATGCGCTACCGGTACCGAACATGCCACGGCCATGTATTAAAAGGATCTACACCCCATGACAGTTCTCCAGGCGGCTATACTTCACCATTCATCAATTGACACCGATGACACATGGTAAACTTGTAGGTAGTGGCATACTGTACAACTGTACTTGTATGTACGTATGTATAGACACAGGCACATACCTCATAGCTGGGTTGGCCGACTCAAGACAGAGTATGTACAGTATATACTGTACTGTACTTGCATATGTTCATTGAAATTAAATTGCCGACTTGCGAGTTTCGTTCTATAAGGAAGTTGGTGCCGTAAACATCGGTATTAAACAGAAATACAATAATAAAGTAGATGTCTAATGGATAAAAAGTATGTTGATTTTATTTGTATGTATTTATAAATGTACTACAACCGCATTTTAGCTGGTAATTCTGCTAAATATCAATGTAAAAAACTCCAACTTCCTTATAGCCTGAAACTCGCAAGTGGTCAATTCTAACCATAAATGTAATACTCACATGGTCAATTTCCAGGCAGAAGTCTACCTCCAATGTTAAGCACGCAAAGAAAAGATGTTAGCAGAGGATCTGCTTTAGAAAAGACAAAATCTTCCCCTGCTCCCCCACCCCCTCATGGATACGTGTAAAAATAACAGAAATGCATGAACTTGTGATATGTAAGCCTTGGTCACACAGAGGTGGCTATCATTAGATGATTTTGTGTAGTTTAGGAAGTAGCTTGGAGATGATATTTAACAATTAACGGAAAATTGGCCCAACTTTGCCTAATGGCGGCTCACTGGCACTGAATGTTACCCTCGGTGCCTTGGGGCCAACCTGGCCGAAGAGATCCAGAGTGTACAGAGCATAGTGTCTTTCTAGACTGGCACTTCCAGCATATTAGTACAGTAAAGATCTTGAATCCAGCATATTTTTGTCACGTGGCACCTCCTAATATACATGTATATCCATTCATATGTCCCGAGGCCAGATGTATGTGGATAGGTGAAATCAATATATCTTGGGTGAATCTACCTGTATTAAGCAGAGTAATTTTGACCAAACTGATTTGTGAACCTCACATCTATTATGTTGTTATTGTTGTTGTCGTTCCCTAGGTTTCCTTACAGCCCCGAGTTCCTAAGGAAGGCCATGGCCACGATCGGGCTTTCCCACAGGGCTCTCAAGGAGTGTAAATTATGTTGTTGGCGTATCTATTGTGTTTTGTTTACCGGTATACAGTATTTATATACCAGTTGTTGGTGTTGTTGCAGTTCCCCAGACTGTCTGGCCGAAAAGTTCCGAGTTTGGTAGATCGTAGCCATCCAGATGCTTGAACCCCCGAAAGGGCCAGAGTGAGATGAGATATATCTCTGAGAGGGCAGTGGGGGAGGATATCATCAGCCGACTGGCTCGTGGCCCGGGCCAACGCCCCCATCGTCCGCAGCCCTCCTTGCACTGCCACCCAATCGGGCAATCTTGCCAGCACAGGTCTCTCTCGATTTACGATTGGGTTACGTTCTTGAAAACCCGATCTTAAATAGAAAAATCGTATAGGAAACCTTAAAATTAGTGGGGTAAATGGGGATGCGTTCTCGGACCAGCCAAAACCCAAACCCAAACACCTAAAATCCTACAATAATATCGTAAATCGGGGCATCGGATAGTGAGGGAGACCTGCACCTAGAAGGAAAAGTAGAACAAGAAAAGAGACAGGTATAATCGGCTAAGGTTGGGTAGAGGATGCCGTACGGTTGAAAAAGTTGTGCGGCTGTGTATGCGTCACGATGTGTACATGTGAGTGTTATTTCGGCTGTGTGTATCTGGGGTGTGGGTAGGTTGTGCATGTATAGGTTAAAGAGAGTTGGTGACAAGACTGATCCCTGAGGCGAAATGCTTTTGAATCAACTCTTCGAGAAGTGCGGTATAGGTGGAACCTCCCCATACATGCGAACAATACTCGATACATGGGCGCAAGGTGCCCCTGTACAGAGCAAGAAGCTGTGGTGGGGTGATGAACCCACGGAGACAGTTGAGCACTCCTAACCTTTGGGAAGCTGTTTTAGCAGGAGTGGTATTATGATCTTTCCAAGAAAGGTCAGATGAAAAAGATACACCAGCGGCTCGCTGGTGTAGTGACTAGCGTCTTGGACTTCCACCCAGAAGGCCCAGGATCGCGCCCACGCTCGGTGCATTAAAGGTTTTTCACAAGCACTAAGTCGTTACCGTCCCTCATGAGCAAGGGGATGGGGTAATAGTACAGGACCCCAATGGAAATACGCCTAATCGGCCTTATTGGGTTATCCTTAGCTGGTGCATGCGCTAGCTTTAAGAACTATTATTATTATTATTATTATTATATAGGAGAAATTGGGTCTTGGGGGGGTATCGAAAGTAAAAAAAAAATTATCTGCCCCAATCATAAGTAAATGATAGATCAGAAGATAGGCGTTCTATGGCCTCGTTACATGAGTTTTGGAGTGATTACATGCTGGGTTGTTCTGAAGAACTAGTTGAATAGTGTATGTTACATAGCAGATGTAGTTGTAGATTAAGATGAATAGTTGAATAGTGCATGTTATATTTGAAGTTTGATTACAAAGCGAAAATACAGAATAGTAAAAATTTTGCGTCTGCTGCCGTCGCCGCCAACACCGTGAACGACCGCAGCAGTGCAAGTACTGTACAGGTACTGAGCTGGATACACAGGCCTAGTTTGCCTTTTTTCCAGAGGATCTACTGTAAGATACTGTAAGATTATATCGTAGATGTAGTTGTAAATTGAGGGTAGGGAGTCATAAAATACACAAATATTGATTAAAATTCTCTTCAGTAAAAAGTTAGTAAAAATCAAAACTCCCGGACCGCATTAGAATTTTACCCATTTGTTCAGTTATTTATAGCCTCAAATTTGTTCATCCCACGGCAACCCTATGGTATATACCTATTAACCACAGGATTCAACATCTTACTATACAGGGGCCCGAACCTGGTGGTAGCAGTTCAGGAGGTGCCCTAACTTCTAAATAATCCAAATGATAACAAAATATTTTGGTCTACTCTTAACTCATTCAAATCCAACTTCACTACTGCTTCATCCATTCCACCATTAAAATCTCCGACTGGCAATCTTGTAAGTGACCCACGAGGTAAAGCTAACCTTCTTGCGGATATTTTCTCCACCAACTCAACCTTAGATGAAATAAATCAAGATGTCCCTGTACTTAATTTTAATTCGCCTGAAATTCCCTCACTTAAGATCCACACCAAACATGTCAAAACTATTTTGCAGAATCTCTCAGTAGATAAGGCTCCTGGTCCAGATGAAATTCCTCCAATAGTACTTAAGAATTGCTCCTTGGTGCTCGCTCCTGTATTGGCAAAAATTTTCCGTCTGTGTACTCATACCTCATGCTTCCCAGTACCCTGGAAAGAAGCAAACATCCATCCAGTTCCTAAAAAAGGTGCCTCTTCAGATCCATCAAACTACAGACCAATAGCTATAACTTCCACTCTTGGTAAAGTCTTTGAAATTATATTAAATAATCACATAATTAAGCATCTTGAGAATAACAAATTAATCAGTGATAGGCAATATGGTTTTAGACGATGTCGATCAACTGCAGACATTCTTTGCCTTCTTACGCATCAAATCAACCAAGCTACAGACCAACATGGTGAAACACATACAATAGCACTGGATATATCAAAGGCATTTGATAGAGTCTGGCATCAATCCTTATTGTCGAAGATGTCACACTACGGCCTTGCATCATTAGTTCCACTAATTTCTTCTTATCTTCATAACAGAAAAATACGTGTAATGGTAGATGGCCTTTATTCTCAATTTCACTCAATAAATGCTGGTGTTCCTCAGGGATCAGTTTTGGCCCCAACTCTGTTCCTCATTCATATCAATGATCTCATATCTACCACTCATAATCCAATACATTCCTACGCAGATGACTCAACACTCCACAGTTCCTTCACATTTACCAATTCTTTCACCCAACCCGATCTTATAAATTCAAAAATAAACACTGCAATTTCTCTGAACCAGGACCTTTCTAGAATTAATGAATGGGGACAAAAGGATCTAGTTTCCTTTAATGCACAGAAAACCAAGTACATTCAATTATCTAACCGACAGAATCTCACTGACTCCCATATATTTTTTAATGATGTAAATATTCCCACTTCCCCTAGTATTGACATTCTCGGTGTAACATTAACTACTAACTTGAGCTGGACACATTATGTTAGAAGCATTGCTAAGAATGCCTCTAAAAAACTGGGACTCCTGTACAGAGTTCGAGAATTCTTCACTGACGAGCAGTTGGCCGTAATATATAAAAGTCATGTGCGTTCTCAGATGAATTACTGTTCACCTCTGTGGAGTGGTTGCATTGAGGCAGTTGGACAAAATTCAAAATAAAGCTATTAGATTAATCAATAACCCTGCAATCACACAGGACCTTCCTACATTATCCATACGAAGAAATGTTGCATCCCTTGCATTATTCTACAGATATTTTCACAGCAATTGTTCCGAGGAACTTGCTTCAATTGTGCCGCCTCTCCACATCTTTCCCCGTAGAACTAGGGCAGCTGAGAGCGCCCATGAATTTACACTTTCTCCGCCACAATGCAGAACTTCTGCTTATCAGAATTCATTTATCCCCAGAGCTACTACTCTTTGGAATTCACTTCCCTCGAATTGCTTTCCACAAACTTACAATCTACAAATGTTTAAATCCAGTTGTTACAAACATTTTATGAATGGAGGATGCCTTTAGGCACATGGACCTTTTTGTTTTATCTGTGTTTTTCCTTCCTCCGTTCATTGTCTCTTAAAAAAAAAAAAAAAAAAAAAAAAAAAAAAAACAACACACACACATTAGGTGTATAATACCAGGCCAGCCGTAGTGCCGTGTACGCACACAGGGTGCGTCCCTGTGGCTGGTTTGGGTGGGATGCTCCGTGGCAACTGTATCCTACCCCTTGCCAACCTTTGGGTGAAGGCACTGGGGACATCCGAGGCAATCTTGAGCCAGTCATCTGGGCATGGTAATTTTTCCTTGCCAATTTCTTTACCTACTATGACTGAAAAGTGACCAAATGTGTTTCTTTAGTGTCCAATAATAATTTAAAAAAAAATCAAGAGCGTTTTTAGCATAAATAGTGGAAATTTGATGCTGCATTTTTATATTTTACTAAGTTTCAATAAACATTCCTATTTTTATGTAGGACTATTCCTATTATCCTTTATATGATAAGTTTGCACATGTACTACCTAGTACTACACCTGTTGCCAACGTAGGGGGGCTTCAGGGCTGGCGACGAGTTTGTTGGGAGAGTGTTATGAATAAAGGCAGTCTCCTCCATAGTACTACACCCGTTGCCAACGTAGGGAGGCTTCAGGGCTGGCGACGAGTTTGTTGGGAGAGTGTTGTTGTTGTTGTTCCCTAAGCTGCCTGGCCGAACAGCCCCGAGTCCCTGAGAAAGGCCACGGCCACGATCGGGCTTTCCCACAGAGCTCTCATTGAGTGTAGATTGTGTTGTTGGCGTAAGTGGTTGTGTGAAATGCAGTCTTCTATGATGTGTTTAATGGTATGGGGTGCTGTGTTACATCCCGGGCAGGCGTCGACAACGGAGTCATCCAGTCTCTTCTGATAGCTCAGGAGAGCTGGATGGTGTCTGCATCTCAGCCTGGCCAGGTGGACTCTGTCCTCGCGAGGAAGGGAGGATTCGGAAGGATGGATTTCGGGAGGTCGTGCATGCAGCTGCGTGTTGTCTGTGAGTGAGTGGATGGATCGGTGAGAGATATGAGTATGGATGTGCTTCTGGAAGTTGGTTCGGGGTGGGCAGGGAGGGAGAGAGGACAATAATTGTGTGTGATACCGTGTGCTGGGTGTTGTTTTGATATTTCTTGGTGTCTGTGGGTGTGTTGCCATGTAGTTTAGTGGGTGGTCTTGGTTCGTGGAGGCTGCTGCCAAGAATTGAGTGCCTCTCATGTCCAGATGGTCTTTGACTTTGGGAGAGTGTTATGAATAAAGGCAGTCTCCTCCCTAGTACTGTACTACACCCGTTGCTAACGTAAGGGGGCTTCAGGGCTGGCGACGAGTTTGTTGGGAGAGTGTTATGAATAAAGGCAGTCTCCTCCCTAGTACTGTACTACACCCGTTGCTAACGTAAGGGGGCTTCAGGGCTGGCGACGAGTTTGTTGGGAGAGTGTTATGAATAAAGGTAGTCTCCTCCCTAGTACTGTACTACACCCGTTGCTAACGTAAGGGGGCTTCAGGGCTGGCGACGAGTTTGTTGGGAGAGTGTTATGAATAAAGGCAGTCTCCTCCCTAGTACTGTACTACACCCGTTGCTAACGTAAGGGGGCTTCAGGGCTGGCGACGAGTTTGTTGGGAGAATGTTATGAATAAAGGTAGTCTCCTCCCTAGTACTGTACTACACCCGTTGCTAACGTAAGGGGGCTTCAGGGCTGGCGACGAGTTTGTTGGGAGAATGTTATGAATAAAGGTAGTCTCCTCCCTAGTACTGTACTACACCCGTTGCTAACGTAAGGGGGCTTCAGGGCTGGCGACGAGTTTGTTGGGAGAATGTTATGAATAAAGGTAGTCTCCTCCCTAGTACTGTACTACACCCGTTGCTAACGTAAGGGGGCTTCAGGGCTGGCGACGAGTTTGTTGGGAGAATGTTATGAATAAAGGTAGTCTCCTCCCTAGTACTACACCCGTTACCAACGTAGGGGGGCTTCAGGGCGCCGACGAGTTTGTTGGGAGAGCGTTTCCCTCTCCCCTCAGGTTTTCGTCGTCGGCTAGACTAATTGTGCGTTGCTTTTATTTCCTCTTAATCTGCTATTCCCCTTCTGTTGTTATTCATTCCCCTCCAATTGTCCTTTGGGCGACCTATATCATATGCCACCGTGTCGGGCCTGGCTTGGTTGTTGGCTCCTGACTTGATTGGGGGGCGGTTAACGGGTGGTAGCGCGTGGTCCATTGCAGTTCCCACGGGAGTTGGAACTGTTTTATCTATCTATCTATCTATTGCCTGACGCCGTGATCCCCGAAGGGGTGGCCACGAACGAACTGCCCCCATGCACCTCTGTCCCCAGTCAGTCGACGCCCCTCCCCCCAACCAGCACCGCCTTCGTTCATGTACTTCCTCACTCCATCCTTCCACCTCTCATTCGGTCTACCTCTCCCTCTCTGTCCCTCCACCTCGCTCTCGTACACCCTCTTAGTCATACTCTCGCTTTTTATGCAGACCATTTAATCCTAGTAGCTGACAATGTGCAAGATGCTGAGGCCAAATTCAGAAGATGGAGAGAGGGCATGGCGAGCAAGGGTTTGAGAGTCGTTATTAACTGTTTATCTTTTTCTATTATTATTATTGATTTTTAAAAATTAAATGTTCTTGTTAAAAGAGTACTCTTTGTTTAAATCTGTTGTTGATATTTTGCAATAATTTTTCTTTATTATATTATATCTATTCATTGTCGATAGTATCGATTGCTTGCTTTGCTATTTCCTTAGTTTATTTGTACAGTACGATAAATGTAGGTTATTTGTAGGGTAGTAATTGATAGGGGTCACTTGAGGCATGCTATGCTTAAAGGTACCTACCCGATAGCACTATCGTTAGTGAGTGCTGTATGTTTTTTGTACTATTGTTGATGTCTTGTCAAATTGCAAATTTAGCTTAATATAAAATTTGATATAAATTGTAGTTTCTTTAATCATACAGAATTCAGTCCAATTTACCAGAACGTCCCGGACTTCCCAAATTGAATAATTCCTTGAACATGACGATGGTGCATTGTTATATGTGCGATCAGTTTGCTTGGGAACCCGATTGACTTGCTCATGTAGTGATATACACCCTATGTGGTGGATTGTGTTCTTTTATTTCATAAATTTTATTTTAGTAAGCGTTGTTTCCACATAGCGATTTTGAAAAGTTATTTTGCCTTTATATTGTGTTTGTCCAAGTTTTGGTTTGTTTAGTTTGCAAGTTTTACATTTTAATTAACAAAACCAAGGTTATGCATTGTAGATTAATGAGGAAATAAATACGCCCATCCCTCCAAATGAAGGGTGAATAGTCCGGGTATTTGGGGAATTGTCGCTTTGTTGGATGACTCGTCGGTTGTCGTGGTGGGGTTAAGGTGTCTGACTCGTGCAAACTGATTGATGAGAATGTTTCCTTGTTGTTTGAAAGTATGGTATCTGTTGTGTTGCTGTTGGAGAGTGTTATGTCATTTGTGTTTTGTAGAGTTTGTTGGTTTTTGTTTTGTGATCAAGTATTTGGAGGTAATTATTCCAATTTGTGTTTGTTGTTCTAGTACCGGTATTTTGTTGTTAACTTGAGTGTTTAGTGCTTGTATTTGTTGTCGTGTCCTGAGTGTAGGGTGTTGGGAAATGTTTAAGTGTGTCGCATTGTCGGATGAGGCCTTTAATTTCTGGTATAAGTTGGGGTTGTGTTGCTTTTTGTTCCCTCTAGGGATGTTTTTTTTTTTCCTGCATTTTGAATAATTGTATTGAAGGTGTGTATGGCATTGTTGATATATATTTTTTTTCTATGTGAATGAGGGAGACAAATGGCATAACTGCCTGCAGCGAGTGCCTCCCCCAGCATTGAAAGAGTGATAGGGCCAAAATCAAGGGACATTCAAGCTAAAATGCCTGGACACACAGAGTTTGAAGGAATTTAAGTCATAGGAAGAGGGAAAGACTGATTCTGGGAGAGAGTTCCAGAGCTCGGCAGTTGAATAGAAGAAAGTCTGAGAATAGCGTTTCACTCTTGGGTTAGGTAGTACTGATAGGTATACTGTTTAGAGTTTCGAGGTGCTGTTCTGTTTCTGTTGTAAAAGCTTCCCAGTTGGCTCTTTAATAATTAGTGTATATGTGTTTGTGGCCAGCTGGGGTGATTCTGGTTTTGGTGGTGATGATGAACTGGAGGTGGTCAGAACTTAAGGATGTTGTGGAGGTGAGGTTGGGGGAGCAAAAGGTGATGAGGGGAGGTAGAGGGCTTGGTGGGGAATACATACATACTGGTACATACAGACTACAGTACATACATACAGTACATAAAATGTTAAGACTGAGTGCTCCACACATACGTGCCGTTTCGGTCTCTTGTCCTAATGGCGGCGTTCCAGGCAACACTTTTAAAGGACTGCTTCACTTGTCAAGTTTTTGGATTTGAGATTGGCACGTATAGTCCGATCCCAGGTCTTCCTCGGTCCACCCTTTGGTGCAGCTCCCTCCACAATCACAGACCTGCATCTTTTCACCCAATTTTGTTCATCCATTCTCTCCACATGTCCATACCATCCCAGTCTACTTGTATGCATCTCCTCGCTAATACTCTTTATACCTAAACGTCTCCTCAGCTCACCATTTGTCATTCTATCCTGCAGCCTGGCCCCACACATTCATCTCACCATTCTCATCTCATTACATTCCATTCTGTTGACATCCTCTACTTTAACTGCCCATGTTTCTGAGGCATATTTCATTGCACTTCTAACACATGAGGCATACACCTTTCCCTTCAGGGGGAGAGGCATTCTTTTAATGGTCAGAATTGGCAGCAGTTCTCTGAACTTCCCCCAGCCACATCTAATTCTAGCGACAGTGGCAGCCTCGGCCCCACCACCGGCAGAGATGGTATCTCCTAGGTAACAACACTTTTCCACCAGCTCCAATTTAATGACTCATTTCCAAAATTCACAGCCACAGGATCATCATTTAACACAAGCTCGCCTTTGCAAAAAACAAAAAAAAAACACTACGCACTCAAATTTCTCTATTTCTAACTTAACTTTCGGCAGGAGTCCTTTTATTCTACTACAGCGCTTACTGCCATGGTGCACAGGGCAATATTGAGTCCTAGCTAGAGGGGTCTAGCAGCCCTTGAGTTAAACCTAAGAGCTCAGCCCCCGTAGCCTACCAGGCTGTGTACGGGCTCAAAGGACATGTTACCAAGATGAGCTCTGCGGCAATGCATAATAATAATAATAATACTTTATTTCAGACTCACACAGTACAGAGGGGACCATACTGGGGTCCATATATACCTTACAGTAACATAAATATATATAAGCTACTGTAGGCTACATAGGCTACATAAAATAAAAATAAATTAAATAATACCCAGCTTGCTATCATGTAGTTCACAGCACTGCCGTGACTGCCTCAACCAAAAGCAGTGGTCATCAAACTACTGTGTTACCAAAACCACTGTCCTAATTGTGTACAATACCATGCCTCACATCATTTAGCTTCCGGTACAGTATGTTGCTACAGTACAGTATAGGAATAGCGGTACTGTACAGCACTATGAGGTTCAGTACCGGTATGCTAATTTTGTAGAGTAGCAGACCTGAAATCATTACTTAAGGTTAAATATAGAGCAACTTTCTCCAGTGTGCCTTGATCCTAGAGGTGTACACTATGCTTGGAGTTTGTAGCATTTTAATGATACTGTTCTCAGAAGTGTTAGGCGCTGAATTAATTTGTATGTTAGCTTTCTAATGAGTGATTGGTAACAGTGTAAGTTCATATAGGCACATAGCGTACTTGTACTCTCATATTTTGAGAGCCCCAGAAACATTTTCATGATATTGTGATATGAGATACTTAGTCTATTCACTGTCATTTTCTTATAGTTCCACCATTGGTGAGCAGTAGGAGTTGAACAATGTTATTTTTGTATCCCATGTGCACATGAAATTTTCTTAATATTGAATTTCCCTGCATGTAAAGTTGCCTCCGCTGACGACCCATATCCTCTATAGTCTGTGCTATTATGTTATACGAGTGTTCAGCCTAAATCAAATCTGTTTCCATAAACATGAATACAGTAGCCTATACGCTATCAAGGTATAGCCTACATATGGTTCACATTATTATTACGTAATTATTTACGAGTTATTTTAATTAGGAAAGTTTCTGATGCATGCTCTCAGCAACTAACCAAATACAATCTATGATAACATTACTTATAATTGGTGAAGCCCAGCTTATAAGGTGGCGTCCATTTGGAGTTTACAATATTCGTACCCTAATGTTTACAAGTGTTTAAAGGGACCGCGTTATGAATGGAGTAGTGGGGCTCATAGTACGCTCCACCAATCACTTCAATGGCCTGCGAGTTGTAAGATGACGTCATGCTCGCGAGTACCAACCATAATCCAAGGGCTTTAAATTTAGTCTTCTAAATTTCCACAGATCAGCGTGTTCTACCTTCCAACTCCTCTGTATGGTTCGTATAGTATGTAATTTTTATAATTACGACTGATTTATATATAGTGATATATTCAGTCGAGTGATTTTATGTCCTTGGCAGCTTATTAGGTAAAGACGAAGTAACCTACATTTTCCCGCGTTTTTGTTCCCATAATTCTCCAATCAAAACATGTCTGCCACATGGGCCAAAGCCAGAGTGTAGTAAGTACACATTTTCGTCGTAAAACCCATGATAGATCCTACTGGATAAGTCAAGATGCGCCTCGGGCCTAGTTAAAGGTTTGGTGTTTCGAAATTAGTTAATGTTGAGGCGTGTCCATGTCTTGGTTAGTGACATTTGGCCTTTAAACATGAGTTTTCCATCACGTGGTATGTGTTGTGGGGATATTATGCGCAGTTTCTACACGTATGGAATTGTCCTGATCGTGCTGTCCTACCTCATTTTTACGTCGTTTCATAGGGATATATACACGTGCGAATTTTTTATGTTGGATATTAGGGTAGAGACAGTACTGGGGAGTGAGGTTTTATAAGATATTACAGTATATAATGTAATAACTGGGTCACGTATTTGGCACGAGTTGTGAGCAATGAGGAACACATTGTTGGTGGTCAGCATCACTGGGGTTAACGCCCCTTACAATACTATTGCCAATTTTAGTGATGTAACTTATCACTGTCATAATTCTCTGCAAACAGAATTACAATGAACTTAAGTTGCATAATACCGATATTGGATTTGTTTAGGCCTATATGCTTGAAGGCCACCCCATGTAGTTTTTTGTAGTGCCTGACCTTAACCTATAGGCCTAGCTATATTTTATTTTCATTGTCTGGGATGCAGGCTTGTTACATCCTGTCTGAAGTACTGTACACAATTCTACAATTTAGTTCTGTAGGCCTAGCCTACTGTATTTTATGTAAATCTGGGTAAATTTCTCTAAATTTAATTTATTTACATAGCATACTGGTACTGTACTGTATTGTTTTCAGGAAACGGTCATGCAGTACCCAGTGTCTTTTAAGTATCCGGTATAGCCTAAGTAAAGGACACTTCGCACGTTTGAGAGATGATTTGGGAAGGATGTAGGGTAATTATAGGGAAAAGGCTCGCACCCTTATTTTTTATGTTTCTGCCACAAGATTTTGAGAAATGAGTGTTTTCATGGTTTTAAGAACAAGAACATAAGAAAATGGGAGTCTGCAGAAAGCCGATTGGCCTAAGCAAGGCAGATCCCTGTCCCACACAACCCCAATTACAAAGCCCAATTATAGGCTCAACACTCTAATACCCTGAGGATCATCTTACCAAACCGGTTAGAGATTAACGCAGGATTACGGGGGTCTGCAGAGCGCTGATTGGCCCAACCCGGCTGATCCCCCTTCACACCCAACCCTTCTCGTCCATATGCTTATCCAATTTTTTCTTAAAGCTCCCTATCGTTCTTGATCCCACTATATCACTTGGTAGCCTATTCCACCCATCTACAACTCTGTTACCAAACCAATATTTGCCTATATCTTTTCTGAAACAAAATTTATCTAATTTGAAACCATTGGTACGAGTTCTTTCGCTATCACTGAGCTTTAGTACATTTGTCATGTCCCCTTTGTTAATCCCACTAACCCACTTGAACACCTCTATCATATCCCCTCTAACTCTGCGTCTCTCTAACGAATGTAAACCTAATTTCTTCAACCTTTCTTCATACGGAAAATTTCTAATATTATGGATCATTTTTGTCATTCTACGCTGAATTCTCTCCAATGAATCTATGTCCATTCTGTAATAAGGACACCAAAATTGGACAGCATAATCCATATGGGGTCTCACTAATGACAAGTAAAGTTTTAAGATAACATCAGCAGTTCTGTTACTCACACTCCTAGAGATGAACCCGAGAATCCTGTTTGCCTTATTACGAACGCTTATACACTGTTTTCTAGGCTTCAAATCATTGCTAACAAACACACCTAGATCTTTCTCGCAGTCTGAATTTTCTAATTCTAAATTAGCTAGTTTATATTTAACATTTGTTTGCATCTTCCCTATCTTTAATACCTTGCATTTGTCAATGTTAAACTTCATCTGCCAGTTATATTTCCAGCTTGGGATACAAGATGAAGGCAAGAATGTTAAGTTCGGGCGTACCGCCACCCTTGTTTACACTACGCGTAGTGGCGTCGGACCTTTGCCATCATGTTCCCGTCTATTTTGACTGCCTTTGGATACAATAATATGTTGGGGGCCTCCCCCCCCCCCATGACATATTGTCATCATCATATATATTGCCAGCAGGGGGCAAATTACCGAAAAAATCGCCGTCAAAATAGGCTAGACGCGAACTTAACCACGGCGATCAACAAATGTAAACATGACGGCGGCGGGGGAGGCGTCGGACCTTTGCAATCATGTTCCCGTCTATTTTGAATGCCATTGGATACAATATTATGTTGAGAGGGGGATTTGTCCCTCTCACCCCCCCATGATATTTTGTCATCATCATAGCCTATATATTGCCAGCAGGGGGCAAATATCCGAAAATAATCGCCGTCAAAATAGACGCGAAGTTAACTGCGGCGATCGCCATATGTAAACATGACGACCGTACGCCTGGAATCTACATCCATCCCAAGATGAGTTGAGGGGGGCTTTGCCCTCCTCACCTCCCCATGAATTATTGAAATCATCATCTATATTGATTTCATTAATTGAGTTTAGAAGTGAAGTTTGTTAGTGAAAAAATATAATGTTACTAGTAGGGGGTAAATATCGATTATACAGTACTGTACACCATAATTAAGACGTTGGTAATTGTTTAATCGAAGGCCTTTTTTTCTAGTTATTAAAAATATATTCTATGGTGTATTATATGATATATAGAAGCAATAGAACTGTTAAAATGACCTGGGAAGTGTATATTAAACCAAATACAAAACTAAGAGCAGTGGGAGGGTGAAGCCTTGGAGGGGGAGAGAATCCTAAAGAAAATGGATTTTTGAGCACAGACTAAACCCAAAATACACTACTGTATTTACATAGCTGGTCATTAACCTAACCTAACCTAACCTGGGCATCCTGGGGGCTGCCGCCCCCAGACCCCCGCTGGTCTTCGGTTGAAAAGTGATAAAAAACATATCTCTTACCTCATTATTTAAAGTTTTGTATTTGGTTTAATATACACTTCCCAGGTAATTTTAACAGTTCTATTGCTTCTATATATCATATAATACACCATAGAATATGTTTTTAATAACTAGAAAAAAGGCCTTCTACTAAACAATTACGAAAAAGGCCTTCGATTAAACAATTACGGTCGGCCAATTAAGGAAATATGCATACAACGGAGCTGTTAGAGAAGGCAACAGGTCGCTCTATACCCAAAATGTAAACACACATCCGTGGACTTACTCTAATACCGCGCACTAGTATTTGGTTTAATGTACACTTCCCAGGTAATTTTAACAGTTTCATTGCTTCTATATATCATATATCATATATCAATTTTGGTTTGTTTAGTTTGCAAGTTTTACATTTTAATTAATAATACACCATAGAATACGTTTTTAATAACTAGAAAAAAAGGCCTTCGATTAAACAATTACGAAGACATTTGTAAACAGTGAGGATGCCCGAGGGAGCTTTGAGAGTGATTGGACTTTGCGTTTTTTCCATTAATATCGGGTTTTATGAATGTGATAAAAATTATTCTCCCACAGTGGATTATACAAAAGTGCTCACATGCGCTTCTCCCGCCACAAAACGAACCAGCCTACCCAACCCATCTACAGTACTGTACTTCCTCCAAAACCTGCCCATCCAGCCATCAAACTTGCAGAAGGACCTTGGGGTATTCGTCCCAACAACCCTCAAATTTCACCACCATATCCGCCAGGCGGTAAACAAAGCGGGAGGAGCCGCCCAAAATCCGCTCCCCCCCCCCAAATTCATGTTATCCCTCCTAAAGGTCGACCTAAGACCCATCCTCGACTTTGCGTCCCCACTCTGGAACCAAGACTACCTGACCGACAGCAGACTCACAGAGTCTGTCCAGAGAAGATGGACGAAGCAGATCTTCGGCCTTAGCGACTACCGATACGACGAGCGCCTACAAAGACTCAAACTCCACTCAGTCAGGGGCAGACTGATCAGGTACGACCAAATCTACTGCTACAAGATCTTCCATGGCCTCTCACCTATCAACCCCACCGACCTCTTCACCATGGCCCCTAGGACTGGCACCAGAGGCCACAGTTACAAAATCCAAGTACAGCACTGCTCCTCAGAAGCCAGAAGAAGATTTTTCTCCCACAGAGTCGTCAAGAGGTGGAACTCACTTTCAGAGGACACCGTTACTGCACCAAATCTCAGACTCTTCAAGCAACGCCTCCAAGCAGAAATACAAGACTCCCTCCACGAATATCACTAAAACACTTAAAACACACATCTCAAACACCTAAACTACCATCTCAAACAAACTAACACAACTAAAAAGCTAGTCTCCAATGAGGGCACAAAATAAACTAACTATCTCTGCCGGACACCCAGTAACTGCTACTAATCGTACATCTAGTTAGAGTGCCCGTATTCATGTCTTGGGCCCCCCACTGAACACAGCTGCTCAGTGGACAGTGCGTGGCCCTACCTGGTAAGTAAACCTGGTAAGCAGTTTAAGGATTCCATAGACCTACATTGTCCCTAATAAAGCCTTTTCTGAATAATTATCGAATGGAGTATCCGAGCGACGCGTATCGCAAGCTTTGTTTACTTTACTTGTACACTCACGGTTACGTTCCCGTCTATTTTGACTTTTTTTGTCTGTTATTTGCCCCCTGCTAGCAATCTATATGATGATGACAATAAGTCATAATAATAATAATAATAATAATAATAATAATAGTTCTTAAAGCTAGCGCATGCTAAGCTAGCTAAGGATAGCTCAATAAGGCCGATTAGGCGTATTTCCATTGGGGTCCTGTACTACTACCCCATCCCTTTGCTCATGAGGGATGGTAACGACTCAGTGCTTGTGAAAAATCTTTAATGCGCCGAGCGTGGGCGCGAACCCTGGCCTTCTGGGTGGAAGTCCGAGACGCTAGTCACTACACCAAGCGAGCCGTCATTGGTGGGTGAGGGGGAGCAAAGCCCTCCCTCAATCTATTATAGTATCCCACGGCCGTCAAAATAGACAGGAACGTTCAACGTGATCACGAGCGTACGAGTACAGTAATGTAAACACAGCCGGCGATATGCCCGAATACTACAGCCTTACTGATGATTTTTATTTTTATTTTTTTATAGGTTATGATTATTTACTTATTTTTTTCCTAGAAGAATATACGGAAAGGGCGTGCGGTCGTCATGTTAACATAGGATAATCGCTCGTGGTTAAGTTCCCGTCTATTTTGATTGCTATTTTTTCTGTTATTTGCCCCCTGCTGGCAATATATATGATGATGACAATAAGTCATAGGGGGATGAGGTGGGGCAAAGCCTCCCCTCACGTCCTAATGGCGGCGTTCCAGGCTGCCCTGTTCTGAGCTGCCTCACTTGTCAGGTTTTTTAATTCAAGATCAGACTGTAAGGTCTGATTCCACGTCTTTCTTGGTTTGCCCCTTTGTGCAGCTCCCTCCACGTTCATGGAATTGCATTTTTTCACCGAACTTGGCTCATCCATCTTCTCCACTTGTCCAAACCATCCTAGCCTGCTAGTATACATCTCATCACTGATACTCTTGATATCTAACCGTCTCCTCAGCTCTTCATTATATATCCTATCTTGCAGTTTGGCACCACACATCCATCTCACCATTCTCATCTTGTTAAGTTTCATTCTTTTGATATCTTCTGCTTGGAGAGGCCACATTTCTGAAGCATATGTCATTGCGCTTCTAACACATGAAGCGTCCACCTTTCCTTTCAAGGGGAGAGGGAGTCTTCTCATGGTATGTAGTGGCAACAGTTCTCTGAACTTCCCCCAGCCACATCTTATTCTGGCTATAGTGACGGCCTCTGCCCCACCATTGGCAGGGGTGGTATCTCCGAAGTAGCAAAACTTTGTCCACCGTCTCCAGTGCCTCATTGTCAAAATTAACACTCAAGCTGGTCATTGAACACAAACTAACCTTTTCATACTATGCTTACAAAATACTCAACCTATGGGCTTCTTCCTTGGTAGAGGTCCATTTATTCTAGTGCAGCGTTTCTTCCTGTGGTGTACCTAGCAGCAGCAGACACTACACTGTATTGAGTTCGTGCCCACCCATTTTCTGCATATTGCGCATGGGTATACACCACTTTATTCTACCTTTCCAAGCCCTAATATAGTGTGTAAAATCTTGGTTATATGTATACTGTATATCCTCTAAACCTTTACTTGCCATACCCTCTCTCCATCTTCTGAAATAAAGACACCATTATCTCTTATTTAGCTTTTTTCATCTTTTGTGGTGAGTTGAATGTCAGTATTTTCGGCCTTCTGGGGGACTATAATGCCCAAGATGGCATGGTAGGAGTGAGAAGTATAAAAGAGTGTCATAAGCATAATTCTCTGAGCCACACTAAAGCTGTGTGGGTGAGTCTCCTACCTACCAGATATCACTTAAGGCAAGAAGGAAGGTGGGAAAAACTATGTGCCCCTATTATTGGGACCCGGGTCTCTGGGAGTTATGAAGATTGTATTCGCTGGGTTGTTTATTCATGTTGTTGTTGTTGTTGTTGTTGTTCCCTAAGCTGCCTGGCCGAACAGCCCCGAGTCCCTGAGAAAGGCCACGGCCACGATCGGGCTTTCCCACAGAGCTCTCATTGAGTGTAGATTGTGTTGTTGGCGTAAGTGGTTGTGTGAAATGCAGTCTTCTATGATGTGTTTAATGGTATGGGGTGCTGTGTTACATCCCGGGCAGGCGTCGACAACGGAGTCATCCAGTCTCTTCTGATAGCTCAGGAGAGCTGGATGGTGTCTGCATCTCAGCCTGGCCAGGTGGACTCTGTCCTCGCGAGGAAGGGAGGATTCGGAAGGATGGATTTCGGGAGGTCGTGCATGCAGCTGCGTGTTGTCTGTGAGTGAGTGGATGGATCGGTGAGAGATATGAGTATGGATGTGCTTCTGGAAGTTGGTTCGGGGTGGGCAGGGAGGGAGAGAGGACAATAATTGTGTGTGATACCGTGTGCTGGGTGTTGTTTTGATATTTCTTGGTGTCTGTGGGTGTGTTGCCATGTAGTTTAGTGGGTGGTCTTGGTTCGTGGAGGCTGCTGCCAAGAATTGAGTGCCTCTCATGTCCAGATGGTCTTTGACTTTGAGGATTTTGGTTTCTTGATGTAGGTGATCTGTGGGTGCAGTAGCTGTGCAGCCTGTAATGATCTTCAGGGCTTTGTTTTGAATAGTCTGTAAGGTCTTATGATGTGTTTCAGCTAGGTTAGAAGCCCAGGCTGGGCTTGCGTATTCCATCACTGATCTTATGTATTGTTTATATACTGTGGTGGTAGTTTCTTTGTTGTGTCCAAATTTTGTGTGAGCAAGTGACCTGAGGGCGTTAAGTCTGGGTGTCAGTTTCTTTTTAATGTTTGTGGTGTCCTGTTTGAATGTCATATGAGTATCATATGTTACTCCTAGGATTTTGGGTGTGTGTGTATGTGTTAGGGGTGTGTTGTTTATGGTGAGTTGAGGGATGTATTCGTTTATTCATGTAATATTCTATAGCATATCCTGGCCCAGTTTGTAATATTCTATAGCATATCCTGCCCTATTTTTGGCTCAAGGTTTTTCTTTAGATAGAGGGTGTGGTATCATTCCGGAATTTCCGGGTAGCATATTTTCCAGAATCTCTGATTTGTAGATAATACAGTACCTTCCCTCATCCTCAGCAGTTATAGTTACATAATATTACTATTTATTTTGTTAATTACAATATACTGTAGCTCCCTAGTACTGATTTACATATTTATTGATGTAATTAATATATTTTCTTAGACTACTGTACTATTACCAAACTGCTTACTGTATGTTACGGTACCGTTATTGTGTTTTTCGTATTACTTTATAATACAGTATGTATTGTACTTTAGACGTAAATTTGTTTTGTATGTTTCAGCTTTGGAAATTCTTTATTAATTTACTTCAGCATTTTCTATTTTTATACCTACCTAAATGTTTGTTTGTTTCAGCATGAGAAAACTGTGGCAAAAGTGGCAGGATGTGGGCTGCAAGACTAACCTGGTGGCCCTAGCCTAGGATGACCCATGACTTACGGTTATGTAAGTGTACACCCTCACTCTTGCTACTGTACTTTCTCTAGGTTTGAAGGCAGCATCACATTGATTTTTTTTTTTTTTTTTTTTTTTTTTTTTCCCCCCCCAAGCCATTGTCCAATTTTAGATTGTGATTACAGTAGTAAATAAAAATATGTCACATAAATTTACCTGGTGCTTTTTCTAGTCAATATCCAACTTTAGTTTCTGATTCTTGGATAAAAAAATCCACATTCAGACACTCAAGTTGATTAATTCACTCTGGTACTGTATTACACTATAGGTAGCGCCAACGAACTTGACAATTTTCTTGACCCCTTAGCTTCTCATAACTCAAAAGGGCCTAGAGCAAACTGGTTGTAAATATCTACAACTATTTCCTGGTTTGCTCTTCCCTAATTATAGAAATGTCAGCTCGATTGCTTTCGTTCATTTTGAGTTATGAGAAGTTAAGGGGTCAAGAAAATCGTCAAGTTCGTTGGCGCTACCTATTGTACCTGGAATTAATACGATCATACATTAATCAGGCATTTGACGGTTATAACTTATAACTATACAAATGTGGTGAAAAGTGATAGCTAGAATTGTTAATAGGCTAGAAAAATGCGCGAATGGTGCTGCATTAAGATTAGAATGAGGTGTTAACGCTCTGCACTATGGTACAGTAACTAGAAGGTCTGGTACTGGTAAGTTATGTTTTAAGGGGGTAGTGCTTGGTTTTTGGTTTATATATTTATTTATTAATTCATTTTTTAAGTGTCAAAACTCAAAACTAATATACTGTAGGCCTACTAAACATGAGGGATAAGGGGGTCCATAAAAAGTGAGTACTGTACTACCCTCTTAAGGATGTTGGATGACTGATAGGTCCCCTGTAGTTGTCTGTCATGTTTATGCAGCACTGTTGTTGTTCCCCAGGCTGTCTGACCGAACAGTCCCAAGGTATCGAGCAAGGCCAAGGCCATAACCGAGCGCCCCCACAGAACCCTCCCTGCTTACCACTAAGAAAGCCCAGGTGACCGAACCCGCTCCCAGGCGAGGAGCTTAGGAGGGTATGGAAACGCCCGGGACACCAAAGCCCCACCCAAGGCCCTGTGCCCCTCAGCAATTATGAAGGGATCGTTGAGGGGCAGCACTGTAGAATTGGTGGAAAAACTGGTGATCTAGCTAGCATTTTTTGGATATGATATTTTATAGCTTTATTGTATAATTTTACTTTTACAAGTTAATTTTACAATTGATGCTATAATAAGCATTTCCTGGTTATGATGCGTTAAGACTTTAAAGTTAATTTTACAATTGATGCTATAATAAGCATTTCCTGGTTATGATGCGTTAAGACTTTAAAGTTAATTTTACAATTGATGCTATAATAAGCATTTCCTGGTTATGATGCGTTAAGACTTTAAAGTTAATTTTACAATTGATGCTATAATAAGCATTTCCTGGTTATGATGCGTTAAGACTTTAAAGTTAATTTTACAATTGATGCTATAATAAGCATTTCCTGGTTATGATGCGTTAAGACTTTAAAGTTTATTTTACAATTGATGCTATATATACTTTCCTGGTTATGATATTTTAGGGCTTTAAAGTGTATTCTATAATTACTGTGCTGATATACGGTACCAAGAATTTCCTGAGACTCGGAAGGGAAAGGTACATGGAGTGGAAGTGTACTTAAAGTGAATATAGTTAAAAGGATACTCATATGCTGAACAATAAAGATATAAGTTGTGTTGGTGTGGCCGAGTGGTGTATGTTGACAACACTAATGTCACCACTGAAATTAAAGTTGCCAACTGCCTTTTAAATCACCAGTTTGCATTCATATGGAACTCTATGTAGGTTGTTTCCATTGGGTTTCAAGCCTCCAGTGATGTTAGTATGTATAGCCTAGTTAATTAGAGTGATTTCTAAGGGTAGGTAATGACTTTACTTTAGTGGGGAGTTTACTGTTATTGACTTTCCAGTAAGGTATTAAGAAGTGTGGGTGGTGGGCTGGGTATACAGCTGTTCTGGTTGCCAACTTGTATTCTTGCACTTTTCCATCTTGTTGCGTACATTACTACTTTGGATAGATTTAAAATTATATTTGAATGTCTGGCTTTGTTAGATTGTTACGATAACTAACCTAATTTAAGGAATGTATCTTACTGAAGAGTGTTAAACATAGTGGCATATGTGCCAGTAAATTAGTTGTACAGTATAGTAATACTATACCTCTCTCTTCAGACAGAAGAGGAATCTAAGGTCCCTCTTCAGATAGAGACCTTTTCTAGAAGTGTGGTACACTTCAGTGTTGAACACTTATGCCAAACTAAATACATTTGTATTTATGCCTTGATCTTTCAGACTTTACCTTCAAGGTAATATCTGAATTGGATACTTAATAAAAAAGCTGTGGGTCTCCGAAAGCCTTGCATCTGAAAAAGAGAGTTTTTCTGCCATATATATTTACTCTTAAGTAGAATAGACTGGTGAAGCTTTGTTACCTAATATAAAATCAATCCAAGGAAGCGATCTGTACATCGATACAAGGAAAGAGTGTTGGAAGATAAGTAGAATCATGATCAGACATGGTTCGTGGGTGCAATGTGGTGAGGCCGATGTGGATTGGTGGCTCTGACCTCACTATACTCTGTTCATCTTAACCGGCCCACAAATTTTCATGTCCCTCTCTTGATTATTGAACTGTCAATTGAGTTTAATAATGAAATATATTCCCAATCTTGAAAACAATTTTCTTAGAAGAAACAGAGATCTGGCAGTTTTGTATTTAGCACTTAATAGTACATTTTGGTAGCTACCTCTCATTGGACAAACATAATTTTATGTTCACTTCTGTTAACTTTTGTTTGGTCCAACCATACAGTTTAATGGGCCTATTCGTTATTGTTCGCCAAACAAAGTGTAAACAGAAAATGTTGTTTGTTCTTGAGCGATATACCATAATGCTCTATAAGCGTCAAGGTATCAGGTGGTTGGGGATGATATGTGGTGGCCTGGTAAAAATGAAGAGGGTATAGTCTGAACGTGGTGGTTCTTCCTCTGGGCGGCAGATGAGCGTGTGAGGTTGAGGTGCACCTTAGTCTCTGCATGACCAGGCTTCCCGGCGAGGCTCCTGGCACCGGTACTGTGAGTAACACCGCCCTCTACTCACACTCAACTAGAGTGAATTGGTTAAATTATAAGCGGTGTTACAATTAGTATGTGATATAGATAATATACCCACAAAAGATTAAGTCAAGTTACAATAATAAATTTAGTGTCAATATGTGAGTTTTTAAATATCGTACATTGGCAAGCTAAACTTATTAATCTAACTATTTCTATTTTATGGGTACTGTGTTTCAGTGTGTTACTAATAGAACCACCGCATATGAATTGGCTAGTACACCCTACCCACAACAACCACCCACAAGGAGATTTAGTCAATTTTTTAATGTAAACTACTGTACACTTAGACTCACCACTGGGATGCCCACCATTCTCATTCTGTGACCAATATTTTTATCAAAAAATGCATCTTTATTGGAAAGTGTGCGAGGCATCACGTTAGGGTGGTTGTCCTGTAGCCTAAGGTGACAGTAAGGAAATACGGCCCTGTATATATTTTCCCAAGCTGTTTATTAAGGGGAGATTTCCACTTGAGGGATATTTTTTCAAACTTCCTTCTCCCTCATGTTTAGCCCCATTACTTTTGAAATTTTAAGACATTTGCCCCATTAGTTTGGTGATTTTCAAGAATTTCCGCCCCATTCTGTCAATTTTAAGACCTTTTGTGCCATTTAGGTGTCAATTTTATCCAGGCGAGCGATAGCGAGCCTGTAATTTAAGAGTAATCGGCCTTCGGCCGGGAAATTTTTCTACCGAAAAATGTATAAATTTATCTTGAAAGGGGGTCAAGGGGGTGAAATTTTAAGATTGCTGGAGGAGTAGGAAACAAACTGGAAACCTGCCCTAAAGCTGAAACTGTACTTCTTATGACCATTCAGTCTTTAAAGTACTGTACTGTATATGTAAAGCAATAAAGTGGTTGCCTGCCCTAGAAACCACCAGTAGGATATACCTTCAAAACAATACTATCTATCTATCTATCTATTGCCTGACGCTGTGATCCCCGAAGGGGTGGCCACGAACGAACCGCCCCCATGCACCTCTGTCCCCAGTCAGTCGACGCCCCTCCCCCCAACCAGCACCGCCTTCGTTCATGTACTTCCTCACTCAAAACAATACTGCATTGGTTATTTACATTCACTTTCATTATTCCCAGTAATATTAGTACAGTATAGTATAGACCAGCGGTTCCCAAACTGCGGGTCATGAGCCTTTTTCTGGGGGTCATGGAGGGTCTAAGATTTTGAGGAAATTTTTTATGATATTTAGGGATTTATTTTTATATTTAGGTTTTGTCCTACGACTATTTACGTTCCTAATGCATTAATTATTTTTTTATTTTATTTTTTGTTATTGCTCTCTCTGCTGTGATTACACTTTAAAATGTATCTGCGCCATTGGAAATTAGTATTTTTTTGGAAGGCTTATAAAGGTGGGGGTCATGGTAGGTTTGGTACTACTGAAAGGGGTCCCATACTGGAAAAGTTTGGGAACCGCTGGACTATAGACTGTAATGTTATATGTGTTAAATTAAGTAATGTAATACTTATGTTTATGATATGAAGATAAATCATTAATATTATATTAATTGTTTGCTGTTAAAAGCCAGTACCGGTATCCGGGGAGATTTCCACTGGAGGGATTTTTTTTTTCGAACTTCCTTCTCCCTCATGTTTAGCCCCATTGCTTTTGAGATTTTAAGACGTTTACCCCATTAGTTTGGCGATTTTAATAAATTTCGCCCCATTTCTGTCAATTTTAAGACCTTTCGTGCCATTTAGGTGTCGATTTTTTCCTGGCGAGCGATAGCGAGCCTGTAACTTAGGAGGAATCGGCCTTCGGCTGGGACATTTTTCTGCCGAAAAATGTACATATATATTTTGAAAGGGGGTCTAGGGGATGTAATTTTAAGCTTGATGGAGGTCTAAGCAACACACTAGAAACCTCCACTTAAAGCTTGGATACTCAAAACATTCATGACTTTGCAGCTTTCTAAGACCATTTTATCTTAAGAACGACATCTTAATTCTTTTATCAGCATTACCCAAAGCACATTATTGTAGGAATAGGATTTTACACCATACCCGAAAGAGGATTTATGGAGCTCCGATCTTACTCTCAACCATCTGAACAATTTTACCAATACACCTAAACTTCGTTAGATGTGGGAATAGCCTCACGAAATATGCCAGGGCTTGGGATTGAACTCTGGACCCTTGGGCTATGAGGCGAACACTTTACCAGTGTCACCAAGAAAGATATCTCACTTGGCAAGGTGCATAATATCGTCTGAATATAGCTAGAATAAAATAGACATACGTCGCTGGTACTCCAAGGGTTAATTATTATATGTATAGCCTAGATAAGTTATGATCGTGAATACATTTAACCCTTTCAGTTTACCATGGTGCATTCTTTCATTATATTCTAGCGATCATTAAGGTGGTGTCACACGAGTGCATTTTCCGGCAATTTTCGACGAGCAAGTTTTTTCTTGTACTACTTAGAGGCTCTTTGACGTTGGCATCGGGAACTAGATCGAAGGTTGATTATATTAGCTAGATCAATTCTTACGGATCTTGTATTTTGAAGCTGCCAGACTACAATTGCCCGGAAAAATTTACGGAAAAATTGCTCGTGTGACACCGCCTTTTAGTCAATTTACTTCAGTTTAGGAAGGGATTGTGAGAGTTAGACTTTACTTCATCAATTCCTAAAGAAATTTCCAAAAGGAAATTATTCAAAGAGAGAAGACTGGCATAATAGTCCCCCTATATAAGGGCAAAAGGGAAAGAGGAGTGTGTGGTAACCACCGAGGAATATGTCTTTTAAGCGTAGTAGGAAAGGTGTACAGTAGGGTAGTGATTGAGAGAGTGAGAACGGAGAAATGGATAGGCGACGAGCAGGGAGGTTTTAGGAAGGGAAGAGGATGTGTAGATCAGATTTTTACCCTGAATTGTGTTGTGGAGAAATATCTGGAGAAGAAACAAAAGGTATATGTTGCCTTTATGGACATGGAGAAGGCCTATGACAGAGTGAATAGAGAAGGCATGTGGAAAGTACTTAGAATATACGGAGTAGACGGCAAGTTGCTGAAAGCAGTGAAGAGCATGTATGAGGGTGCAAAGGTGGCAGTACGTGTGGAGAATAAGCAGAGCGAGTTCTTTGACCTGAGTGTTGAGTTGAAACAGGGGTGTGTGATGCCCCCGTGGTTGTTTACTGTATATATGGATGGAGTCATGAAAGAAATACTAGGAAGAGCAGTGGATATTGGTGTATCGCTGAAAAGGGAGGGAAATGAGTGGAAGCTGCCTATACTGCTGTTTGCGGATGATACAGTTCTGATAAGCGATAATGAACGGGAGTTGCAGGGTCTGGTAAATGAGTTTGGAACAGTCTGCGAAAAACGGAATTTGAAGGTAAATGCGGGGAAGAGCAAGGTTATGGCCTTCGAAAGGGGTGAAGTCACAGAGTGTGAGGTGAAGTTGAACGGTCAGGCTATGGAGATCGTCAGCTCTTTTAAGTATCTGGGCAGTGTGTTGAGTAAAGATGGGACTGTGGATGAAGAAGTGCGGGAGAGGGTGCAACAGGGGAAGAGGGTTGTAGGAATGTTGAAAGCAGTAACAAGAAATAGAGTGGTCAGTATAGAAGTGAAGAAGTCCTTGCATGACAGTGTGGTATTCCCGACACTAACTTAAGGAAGCGAAGCATGGACGTTCGGGAAGAGACTCAGACCAAGAGTGAGAGCGGTGGAAATG
This sequence comes from Paralithodes platypus, assembly GCA_032716605.1. Lineage (NCBI taxonomy): Eukaryota > Metazoa > Arthropoda > Malacostraca > Decapoda > Lithodidae > Paralithodes > Paralithodes platypus. The sequence goes on from CM064480.1 coordinate 3,174,307, forward strand.
AGTTACTTGAGAAGTGCGTGCAGAGTTACATGGAGGGATCGAGAGATGAATGAGGAAGTAAGAAGGAGGTGTGGTGTGGAGGTAGATGTGCTGGAAAGTGTGAAAAGGAACAACTTGAGATGGTTCGGCCATATGGAACGTATGGGAAGCGAGAGAATGACTAAGAGGATGTACGAGAGCGAGGTGGAAGGACAGAGAGGGAGAGGTGGAAGGATGGAGTGAGGAAGTATATGAATGAAGGCAGTGCTGGTTGGGAGGAGGGGCGTCGACTGACTGGGGACAGAGGTGCATGGGGGCGGTTCGTTCGTGATCACCCCTTCGGGGATCACGGCGTCAGGCAATAGATAGATAGATATATAATATCATGTCTCTTGTCACCATATGAATCTGGGCCAGTGGGCTAGTATAAAATAACACCACCAACCATATGAATCGGGACATATTTTTGTTTGGTTTTAATTGATGATGATGATGCAGTTTTTACCACCATACACTCCATGCTTAATAGCTGGGCTAGGGTGGGTGCCCTGATGAATCAGGGACTTCAGTGAACAGTTGCCACAGATTGCTAGACCGCGCCGTTCACCACAGCACTGACGTCTGCCAATAACACACTGGCTGGCCCGAGATTCGAACCGTCAACCTCACGGTCAGCATGCGAGCGCTCTACCAACCGAGCTACGGCCTGTGGCCGTAATCACAAACAAATTTTAAACAAGGCATTTTCTTATTTAGTGTTATGTAATAAATAAATATACAGTCCATCCTCCAAATTTGCGAGATTATAGGCGACATGCGACCTCGCAAATTTCAATCAACGTAGCTTATGGGAATAATTACTTATGGGCGGCACCCGCCGAATTTCCTTATTAGTTAGTACAGTACATTTATATCGGTTGTGGGACACTTTTATACATACAGTCATTATGGTAGGGGTTGCTGGTTGAGAAGTAGAGCGGTGTGGAGAGCTGGAGCGGTGTAGAAAGTGTGGAGTGGTGGAGGAGGAGGGTTGACCTTGAGCAGGGGAGGCGGCGAGGAGTGTAGTGTATCTGGTATCGTCCTCGCTACTGCTCACAAATTCAGCAATTTCTTTCTTTTCTTTTTGTTTGTCAGTTTCCTTCCTCCTCTTGTCATTGACGAATTTATAGTACACCAACTTAGTTTTGCTATAACTTCTTGATAAAGTGGCTGAATTTTGGAGGTTGTATTGGGTGGTAAAAATAAAACTTCAACTCCAGGGTCATCAAGATGGCGGGAAACCAAACGCTCTCCAAGGTGCGCCTGGTTATTTCCCGTGAAATAACCGTTATTTACATGAATCCAAACGTTATTTTAGAAAGTGGGTAACTATTTTGACTTGCCGTTATTGCCGAAAACGTTATTTGCGTAGTGTTTGTTGGCTTAATTAGGCCTACTTGGCTTGACGTTTGGGTCCTCCTTAGCCAACACTGCCGCAAATGTGGATTAGGGGGTCGCAAATTTAGAGGAAATGACAAATTTCCCTTATAATTCTACGGGCTGGTTAGCACATGTGGAATCGACCTCGCAAATGTGGAATATTATATGTTTTTCCAATTTTGACCCCCCCTCGCAAATGTGGAGGATCGCATATATCAAACTCGCAAATTTGGAGGATGGACTGTAGTACTATGTTGATCATTGACGAAAGCTCAGGTTGAGGTGTTTATTACGGGTTTGACAACCTGAATAGAAGGAAGGTAAACCATATATTTGGTGGTTCTGTAGTCAATAATGTAAGAGCCTATACTATATGTAATATACGGGCTTGCCCGGACCCAGTTTTACCTTTATCAATGATTAAGGTAAATTCGGGTCCTTAGGGACCCGGGCAGGGCCATATATTACATATAGGCTCTCACGTTATTGACGGAGAGAACCACTAGTAAATAACTGAATCTGAGTAAAATTGGTATTAGATGTGATACCAAAATAACTGGCTGAATATACAGGCACACACAAATGCATACACATATGCACATACACCTTCACATGCACTAATTTGAAATACGTAAATAGAGGTGGGGGTCCACACAAGAAGACTTCTTCTTACTCCCCCACTAAATACGATTAGGTAAACACACCTTCCAACTGTACCTCACTGGCACTGGTTGGTGTTGGCCAATAATGTGATGTTATGAAAATGAAGGTTGATATTAGGAAGTGCATATGTCTTGACAAAAATCTTTCCCCTTCTTGGTAACTCCGGTCTCTAACTGCACTGATTCAGGATAGAATAACAAATGATAAGCTGAGGAGACGTTTAGGTATAAAGAGTATTAGCGAGGTGATGCGTACAAGTAGACTGGGATGGTATGGACATGTGGAGAGCATGGATGAACAAAATTGGGTGAAAAAGTTTAGTTTGTGATTGTGGAGGGAGCTGGACCAAGGAAGACCTGGGATCGGACTATACGTGCCGATCTCAAATCCAAAAACTTGACAAGTGAAGCAGCCCTTAACAGGGTTGCCTGGAATTCCGCCATTAGGACAAGAGACTGAAACTGCACGTATGTGTGGAGCACTCAGTCTTAAAATGTTATGTATGTATGTATAATATATGCGACACATAATGTGCATTGTTGGTACTCAAGGGGTTAAAGGCCTACAACAGTCCCTTTAGGAACCACTTTACTTTCATGATAGGATGACTAAGCCTGTGTGTGCCCCATGATAGTTCTCCAGGGACAGAATCACTACTCTAAAGGATAGAGTCAGTGCACTGGAGGCCTGGAATTGCCATGATGCAGCCAGATACCTTTCCTGGCCAACCCATTTTAGTCTAGGCCTATCACATTTAGATATGGGGGGGGAACATACTTTTTTTGCAATCGTCTCCAGAGCAGAGCAGAGGCTTCCTATCCTCTAGGGGGGGATTTAATTAAATATACAAATTAAATATTTAGAGGTTATATTTATGTTACTGTAAGGTATATATGGACCCCAGTATGGTCCCCTCTGTACTGTGTAAGTCTGAAATAAAGCATTATTATTATTATTATTATTATTATTATTATTATTATTATTATGCATATTGCCCAGATGACTAACTAAAAACTTTTTTGTATCAGGGTGTGAGGATTGTCAGACGAGCTATGAGGGTGATTGTGAGGAGCATGGTCCACTGCGGAGTGTAGCTGATACAGAGGTCTCAACTCGTGCCAGGCGATCACTGCCACATTTACTACAACTCAGGGACCACCACCAACAAACAGGTCAGAATACAGGTCTCCCTCACAATCCGATGCCCCAATTTACAATATTATTTTAGGTGTTTGGGTTGGGGTTGGTCTGAGAATGCATCCCCATTTATCCCAATAATTTTAGGGTTTGCTATACAATTTTTGTATGTAAGATCGGGTTTTCAGGAACGTAACCCAATCTTATATCGAGGGAGACCTGTAGCCACATTCTCAGATACAGGTGCTGTTTGAGTCATGTGATAAATTGATTTAATGAGGCACAGGGGCTTTTTGAGGCCATTCAAAACTCAGCAAGGTCATCCAAGATCACCAGGTAGAAACAAAAATTATCTTAGATAACACTCGTGGGCCCTGGTAAGATTTTGGATGGTCACAATATCCCATTCCTAGCCATTACGCACACGAATCAGAAATAAATGTTGGGCGTGTCTTCAGTGAGCATCCTAATAAAGACAAATTTAGAGGCGAAGCAGCTTCAGAGATGGAGTTGGGTTCGAGCCGTGTATGGGTGCTTCGCATGTCTCACTCCCTAGACTGGAACAAGACCTCACGGGCCTCACCGTGTTGTTGTTGTTGTTGTTGTTCCCTAAGCTGCCTGGCCGAACAGCCCCGAGTCCCTGAGAAAGGCCATGGCCACGATCGGGCTTTCCCACAGAGCTCTCATTGAGTGTAGATTGTGTTGTTGGCGTAAGTGGTTGTGTGAAATGCAGTCTTCTATGATGTGTTTAATGGTATGGGGTGCTGTGTTACATCCCGGGCAGGCGTCGACAACGGAGTCATCCAGTCTCTTCTGATAGCTCAGGAGAGCTGGATGGTGTCCGCATCTCAGCCTGGCCAGGTGGACTCTGTCCTCGCGAGGAAGGGAGGATTCGGAAGGATGGATTTCGGGAGGTCGTGCATGCAGCTGTGTGTTGTCTGTGAGTGAGTGGATGGATCGGTGAGAGATATGAGTATGGATGTGCTTCTGGATGTTGGTTCGGGGTGGGCAGGGAGGGAGAGAGGACAATAATTGTGTGTGATACCGTGTGCTGGGTGTTGTTTTGATATTTCTTGGTGTCTGTGGGTGTGTTGCCATGTAGTTCAGTGGGTGGTCTTGGTTCGTGGAGGCTGCTGCCAGGAATTGAGTGCCTCTCATGTCCAGATGGTCTTTGACTTTGAGGATTTTGGTTTCTTGATGTAGGTGATCCGTGGGTGCAGCAGCTGTGCAGCCTGTAATGATCTTCAGGGCTTTGCTTTGAATAGTCTGTAAGGCCCCATGACGTGTTTCAGCTAGGTTAGAAGCCCAGGCTGGGCCTGCGTATTCCATCACTGATCCTATGTATTGTTCATATACTGTGGTGGTAGTTTCTTTGTTGTGTCCAAACTTTGTGTGAGCAAGTGACCTGAGGGCGCCAAGTCTGGGTGTCAGCTTCTTTTCAATGTCTGTGGTGTGCTGCTTGAATGTCATATGAGCATCATATGCCACTCCTAGGATTTTGGGTGTGTGTGTATGTGTTAGGGGTGTGTTGTTTATGGTGAGTTGAGGGATGTATTCGTGTTCTCCTGTCCAACTTGTGAGCAGGGTTGCGGTGGATTTGGCTGGGGCTAGATTAAGTCTGTTTGTAGTGCACCAGCCATGCAGTGTGTTGAGATAGGGTTGAAGGAGATCTGTTGCTCCCTTTGGGTCATGGTGTGTGCATGTGAGTGCCATGTCATCTGCATAGGAGGCTAAGTTTACTTGGGGCGTATTGGGTGCAGTTATATCGTGCATGTACAGATTGAAGAGTGCGGGCGATAGGACGGATCCTTGCGGGACTCCGTTTGGAAAGTTTCCGATTTTAGATGACTGACCGGCAAAAGATACGCGTGCACATCCGCCTGCTAGGAAGTTGGCCAGCCACCGTTTTGTGTTGTTGTGCATGTTTGTGTTGTAGATTTTGTTTGTTAGGTTGTGGCGGGGGATGGCATCGAAGGCTTTACTAATGTCGAGTGTGGCTAATAGTGATCTGTGTGGTGGTCTAGCTGAATTGATGCCGTCGAAAGCTCTTTGTGTAAGGTCTGTGAGAAGAGTGTTTGTGGAGTGCAGTGGCCCAAAGCCATGTTGTGTTGGAGCTAGGGGTAGGTCAGGTGTAATTAGTTGTAATACTAGGCGTTCCATGACTTTGGAGGGGGAGCAAAGGAGTGTGATGGGGCGGTGCGAGGAGGGCAGCGTGGGGTCCCTGTTGGGTTTGGGGAAAGTGATGATGATACCATGCTTCCAAATGTCTGGCATTGTGTTGTGTGAATAGCTGCAGTTTGATATGCTAGTGAGTGCTTGTATGCCTTGTGGTCCCAGGTGTCTGAGGTGTATGTTGCTTATGTTGTCTAGGCCACAGGCGGGTGAGTGCTTGAGATTGTTGATGATATGCTTTGTCTGGTGATTGGTGAAGGGTGCATAGCCAGGGTCTGCGGGGAACTGTCTCCCACGTCGGATGACACGTCGGTCGTCTTTGTGAGGTTTTAGGTGGCTGACATGTGAAAAGTGATTGATGAGAGTGTTTGCTTGTTGTTTACATGAAGGAGCAGAGTCTGTTGTTGTGATTGCAGCATGTGATTGTGTTGTGTTGCTGTTGGAAAGTGTGATGCTGTCCAGTGCTTTGCATAGTTTTTTGGGGTCTGTTTTGTGATCAAGTGTTTGCAGGAAGCCATTCCAATCCAGTTCCCGTTGCTCTTGCATTTTGTTGTTAGTTTGGGTGTTGAGTGCTTGAACTTGTTGTGCGACGTCTTGTGTGTGGGGTGCTGGGGAGCGTTTCAGCATGTCGCGCTGTCTGATGAGGCTTCGAACTTCTGGTGTGAAGTTGGGGTTGTGTCTCTTTCTGTTACCTCCCGGAATGTGCTTCCCGTCAGCGCCCTGGACAGCTTCACTGAGCATGTGCACAGCATTGTTGATGTTAGTGATGGGTGCACTGTTTAGAGTTGTGAAGTGTTGCTCTGTCTCATTTGTGAATGCTTCCCAGCTAGCTCTTCTATAATTGGTGTATGTGTGTTTGTGGCTAGCTGGGGTGAGTCTGGTTTTGGTGGTGATAATGATCGGGAGGTGGTCAGAGCCCAAGGTTCCGACCACCCTCCAGGATGTTGTGGGGGCGAGTTCTGGGGAGCAAAAGGTGATGTCTGGAGATGATGGGTTATAGAGGGCTTGGTGAGGAATATGGGCATGTTGATGGATGTCGCCAAGGATGATGAGGCCATCGGTTTGGCTTTGCAGCACCAGCCCTCTGTCTGTGTCGGGGTTGTCGACAAACCAGGCCGACGTCTTGGCGTTGAAGTCACCACCCAGGATGATGTGTGGGGTGTGTGGGGTGTTTGTGATGTGTTGTAAGTGTGGTCTGTATTCATTTGGTACTGTAGGGGATGTTTGGGGAGGGATGTATGTGTTTATGATGGTTATGTTGGAGTTGTTGCCAGTGCGTATTTTAATTGACTGTATTTCTGTTGTGTTATCATTTGGGGGGAGGAGTGATTTGGTTTGTACACTGGTTACTATGTATGATATTTCTTTGTGTACCAGGGTGATGAGTCCACCGCCCCCGCCGACAGCCCGGTCTTGTCTGATGGTGGTGAAATTATGAAATGTGGGTGTTTTTTGTGTTGTGCGGAGTTTTGTTTCTTGTAAGATGGCAATGTGTATGTTGTGTTGTTTGATGAAGTGTGAGAGTTCGTGTTTCTTTGTGTTGATGCCATCTATGTTCAGTTGAAGAATGTTAATGTTATGTGCACGATGTACGTTGGGTGCTGCTGCACGAGGATGGGGTGGGGGTGGGGGTGATGGGGGGGGTGGGGGTGAGGGAGGGGCTGGGGGTTGGGATGGGGGAGGTGGGGGGGGGGTGGGGAATTGGGGAGCAGGAGATGGGGGTTGGAATGGATTAGGATGGGGTGTGGTGTGTTGAGTTGAGGATGTGGATGGTATGGGAAGGTTAGGTGGGTTAGGGAGGAGAGGTGGACGGGTTTTAGGGGGGGGAGTGGATGATATGGGAAGGTTAGGTGGGTTGGGGAGGAGAGGTGGACGGGTTTTAGGCGAGGGATTTGACTGGGAGAGGGAGGGGCATGAGGAACAGGTCCAGGTGTTTGTGTAGTGTTTCTTGGAGGCAAGTGTTGTGCAGGTGAAGTGGGTCCAGTTCCCACCTGAATTGCAGAGAACTGAACCCTTAGTATGGCGACTCGAAGTGATGGGTTTTGAGCAAGTTGGACATATGTATGTGAACGTGGGTCCTGGGTTGCTCTCAATGTCTCCGGCTAGAAGAAGTCTTCGAGAAATGACAGCCGGAGAGTCATTTCTCGGTGTAGGAAAAACTGTGTGATGTGTGTGTGTGGTGTGAGAGGTGTGGAAATTCCCGGCGCGACCGAAGCCGCTCCAAGGACCCGTGCCCCCAGGGAGGGGGCAGGGGATGGTTGTGACGGTTTGGCTCCCGAAACTGCTCCCCGCGGCCGGCATCCGGTTTTCCTCCACTGGTCGTTGATTTTGTCTTCGGCTGTGGAGGGTCGGCAGCCATCCGCGGTTGGCAGCCTCGGGAGGTGGCCCCACGGCGTAGACGCCGCCACATCACTCCCTAGACTGGAACAAGACCTCACGGGCCTCACCGTGTTCAGCGGTAGAGTGTAAAGTCTATCAGCCTATGCCCGAAAATATATATATATATACTGTATATATATATATATATATATATATATATATATATATATATATATATATATATATATATGAACATTTGAGATGGCCGGGTAGATGGCACTCGTTAGCCTTGGTGGGCAACCCATCTAGGGGAATAAACCCTAAACAAGTTACCGATGGGCGACACGCTAATCGGTGCCACTTGCAGGTGGCGAACTCTAATCATATCTTTTCACCATCCCACATTACTTCTAAACTCAATTAATGAAATGAACACATACATGTGGCACTCCAAGGACTCGAACCTAGGATACTCACACCGAAATTTCGCGCATTTAACTACAGTAAACCCTCGCTCTTTCGGACTAATTGGGGGAGACCCCTGTCCGAAAGAGTCAAAAGTCCGAAAGGGCCGAGTCCGAACTCACACTTCAGCCATTCGGACTTGTCTGAAATAATGCATCTATCTCCTTTATACATATATATAACTATGTCTTATTTGGTCTTTTTTTAATCTATGAATCAATTCTAATACGATGGAATTGAAAACAATATTACCCTTCTAATACACAAATAATAAAATGAAAAAGAGAGTAAATAAAAATGTCTCCTTTGTCTTTCAGAAACATAAGTCCGTCTCGTATATGTTAGTATTTTATCGCTCGCTCGCCCCTAGCCACTCTCTATCTATTTATCTCTCTAATGCATCTAACTAACTCCCTTATACATTAACATAACTATGTCTTATTTGGACTTTTTGTAATCTATAAATAATTTCTAATTCGATGGAATTGAAAACAATATTATCCTTCTAGCACACAAATAATAACATGAAAAAGAGTCAATATAAAAGTCTCCTTTGTCTTTTCAGAACCAATTAAGTCCGTCTCATAATAGTTCGTGTTTATCGCTCACTTCCCCTTCTGCAACTCTCTTTCTATCTATCTTGTCTTTTCAAAACCAATTAAGTCCGTCTCATAATAGTTCGTGTTTATCGCTCACTTCCCCTTCTGCAACTCTCTTTCTATCTATCTTGTCTTTTCAGAACCAATAAGTCCGTCTCATAATAGTTCGTGTTTATCGCTCACTCCCCCTCTGTAACTCTCTCTTTCTATCTATCTATCTCTCTAATGCATCTACGTAACTCCCTTATACATTAACATAACTATGTCTTATTTGGACTTTTTGTAATCTTTGAATCATTTCTAATGCAATGGAATTGAAAACAATATTATCCTTCTAGCACACAAATAATAACATGAAAAAGAGTCAATATAAAAGTCTCCTTTGTCTTTTCAGGACCAATTAAGTCCGTCTCATAATAGTTCGTGTTTATCGCTCACTCCCCCTCTGTAACTCTCTCTTTCTATCTATCGATCTCTCTAATGCATCTACGTAACTCACTTATACATTAACATAACTGTCTTATTTGGACTTTTTGTAATCTTTGAATAATTTCTAATGCAATGGAATTGAAAAATATAAATAATAAATATAAGGCCGAAACTCGGCTCTTCGGTCCGAATGCGAAATAATTTTTCTCAGCCTTTCAGACAAATCCGAAAGGCTGAAGCATGAGTCCGAAGTTAAATGTAGTCCGAAAGTGTAGTCCGAAAAGGACGGAGGTATTTTCTCAGCCTTTCGGACAAATCCGAAAGGCTGAACCATGAGTTCGAATTGAAATGCTTGTCCGAAAGCCTTGGAATTCCGAAAGAGTGAAGTACGAAAGAGCGAGGGTTTACTGTATCTATATTTAATTAATTTCACCACAACACCAAACACCTCCAATGAAATTAATGAAAGCATTTATGTGGTCCATAACAGACAGGGCTGTTTGGCCAGGCAGCTTAGGTAACGACAACAACAACAGATAACAGATGAGGCCATAGCACACCTATCTTCTTATCTATCTACTATTTCCAATTGGGGCCGAGAAAATCTTGTTACTTTCAATGCTTCCAAAACCCTATTTCTCCATCTTTATACCCGTTACAATCTTCCACATGACTATCCCTTACTCTTTAACAACACAAAAATCAACCCTTCGTCCTCTCTCAATATTCTTTGTGTCTTTATTTATTTTGGATCTTTCTTGGAAAATCTATATCACCACTCATGCTAAAATATAGGTTTGACTCCTGTAAGGAGATAAAGAAAACCTAATATTTAGTAGTGGCCCCGTAATCATTGACGAACATGCCTATTACATAAGGCATCCTCTTCAAACACTAATCCGCCGTAGTTTGAATCTACCGCGCAGAGCATTTAAAAACTGAGGAGCCTTCATCATGAGCGCACGCGACCTCACTCATGGCTTCAGTCATTATGAATTGGGTTCTCACTACGAAAAAACTTCGTAAAAAATAAAAACAAAAAGAAAATAAGAATAACTATCCAATAAGCTTTCCATCATATCGTGGATGTACTTGTGTGGATTTCTGACCAGACGCTGAATCAGGCGTCATTCCTCCTTCACTGACATATCAAGTAAACCAAAATCCTTAATACATCAACGAATGGGAAGGGACGGTCGGGAGGGCCCCAGTCGTCAATGATTACGGGGCCACTACTAAATATTAGGTTTTCTTTATCTCCTTACAGGAGTCAAACCTATAATTTATTAGTGGCCCCTCCATCATTGACGAACATGCCTGATATCTAAGACTGGAGGGGGACATTCGTAATCATATCATAACTCTAGAAAAGCAGATAATAAAAACAACCACATAGTATTCTTACTTTTGAAAAATGTATTTAATACGGCGTAGGCCGGAAATATACAAGAAAAAGGGGGTTCAGGCAGGTGCGTGCTTCAAAGAAGCCTGCCTGACAAAAATAGGTAACCCTGAAGATTCTGAACACAGATCTGTAGTTACAAAAGGCACCCCACTCAACGAGTGGTGACAAAAATAATAAGTTATAAGTTTATATGTGCACATCATAAACCCCAAAATACATGTGGAGATCAATTGCTAATGAACTCCATTGAACTAATGTTACATTGCTTTCGCAGCTAAAACTACTATAACAACCCCGTTGTCTTGTACTAAACTTTGTACTAGCACAAATTCTCGCAGAGAAATTTTCATATCACATTTCAACCTTAAATTGTATCACAGCTCTCATACTCCGGCGGGGTCTAGGGTGTCCTATGTCAACTGACTGCACCCCCCCCCCCCCCTTCCTTGAAAATAAACATAAGTGACTGCAGGGCCACCTAGACCCTCTGCCTTAAAGCTATACATGGTAAGGAAGGTTTGTCTAGAGCAACTGACAAGTATCTAGAGAGAAACGTATGATTAGACGCCCACAACTGTGTGGACGCAATATCTTCAACTGAAAAGTTTTTCAGGAAACGTAAAGAGGCCGCCCACTTGCGTAAATCGTGGGCCCTACCCACAACGCCGGGATTACTCTCTTTAATGACTTCTACCAGAAGAGAGGCTAATCGCCGTTTAAGTAAGCGTTTACCCGTACTCGCTACCCATAAAGCACCTTGGGGGTTATGAGGAGCTATTCTTAAATATTTGGTTAGAGCTTGCACTGGACATAAATTATGATGCACCTTTCCCCTTTTTAACGCCGGCACCGTGAATTCAGAAAACACGTGTGCACTATGCTCATTCTTGGCTACAAACGCCGGGGAGGGTGCAATGGAAATTGAATCATTAAGTCTACCAAACCTAAGACAATTAGGTGTGTTGCTCATCGCCGCCAGCTCAGACACTCTGTTTCCGGTGGCCAAAGCCAAAAGGAAAACTGCCTTCTTTAAGATTAAAGCAAAGTCTGCAGTATTTTGATACAGACGAGAATGAAGTAAAGACAAAGCTTTGTCCAGAGACCAAGTAGGCATGAGCTGACGGGGAGGTGGGCGGAGTTTAAAACACGCTCTCATAAATCCTGTTTCCTCCGCCACCGGTATGGATAGACCTGTAAGGTCGAAAAAGGGCACTCTAATCGCAGTTAAGTGATTCTTCAAAGTAACCACAGATAAACGTTTCTGCTCAAACAGATAGTTCAAGTAATTAAAAACCAATGCCACTGAGGGTACAGTTTGTTCCGTTCTAACAATCCAAGAAGTAAAAGCTTTCCAATGAGATTGATATTGTCGCTTAGTAGACTGAGTATATTGATTGAGCAATTTATTGGTCACATCCCTACCGTATGGTGCTAGCCACTTGGCCTCCTGAATGTCCATAATGCAAAAGTCAGCGAGGTCTCTAGGTTGCCAATCGTGTCTAAGTGGAAGTACCCGACCGGGAGCGATACCGGGTCCGGGCACCACATTATTAACTGCTGGCACCACACCTGCGCTGGCCACAGGGGCGCGATTAGCGAGACTAAGCCTCGATAAACTCGTAGTTTGTTCACTACGTGGCACATTAGTGACGCATCTGGCGGCGGAAACAGATAGATGGAGCTCCATCTGTTCCAGTCTGTCACTAGGGCGTCTGGCCCCCCTGCCGGCGTTATCGTCCGGCGGGTGAGGTATAGAGGGAGCTTGTGAGTCTCCTCGGACGCAAAAAGATCCACTTGTGGATGGGAGAGCTCCGCAATCATTAGGTCGAAAATGGGTTGCTTGAGCTCCCATTCTACTGTCGTGCTCTGTCTCCGGGACAGAGCGTCTGCCCAGACGTTCGCTACGCCTGGGAGATAAGATGCGTGAAGATAAATATCTAGACTGGTGGCTAGAACAAAAATCTCTTCCGACACGAGTAGCAACTTCCTTGACCTCGTTGACCCTTGTTTCTGAATACAGTGAACTGCATTCAGATTGTCCATTCTGAAGGCCACTGACTTGCCCCGTAACGCCGGGCCGTGAGCCTGAAGGAAATACAAGGGGACTAGTAACTCTTTGACATTTATGTGAGAGATTTCTAAGTGGGACCAAAGTCCCTGACCCTGGTGCCCCTGATTTGACTGAAATCCCCACCCTATGGTGCCTGACGCATCCGTGTCTACCCATACCGTTGGAGGAGGAGAGGTCCATGACATGATTGAGTGCAATGTTTCCCTCTTCGCCCAGACCGCTAGTAAGGTGTGGATTAATTTTGGTATGGGCCATAATTTTCCCGCCGGTAAGAGTGGGAAATATTTGTTGCCTTCCAATATTAATCGTTTTACTTTCAACCGGCCCAACTTGACAGTTAGCTGCATCCAGTTGAGAGAGCCGACCAGAGACTCCCAGACTCTTCGTGTCGTAGTCAGACTGTGAAGAAACCTGAACAGTTTCCTGCGAAACCTGTTGCGATTGTCCACACTCTGACTCAGAGTGAGAGCGGCGGTGTCCCAGACCAGCCCTATCCACTGAATTACTCTTGAGGGAACAAGGTTTGACTTTACCAGATTTACCTTGAAGCCTAGAGTTTTGACATGATTTAAAATGATATTGACATGTTTTATGCATAATTGTTGTGTCTCTGCCACCACCAGCCAGTCGTCTAGATACCACAACACTCTGATTCCCTGTTTTAACAATGGCATCAGGGCTTGCCGGACTAGTTTCGTGAATAATCGAGGTGCTAGGTTCAAACCGAACGGCATCCTCTGAAAAACAAAATTTTGGTGCCTGATCCTCAAGGCCAGAAACCTTTGAAATCTTTTGTTGACCGACACGTGCCAATAGGCGTCTGTCAGGTCTAGGGAACACATCCAGCCACCCGGCGGAAGTGTTAGCCTGATTTGATGAACTGTTAACATTCTGAAAGACTCGTTGTAAATGTGAAGATTCAGATACGACAGGTCTACGACCGGCCTCATCTGAACACTGTCCCGTTTGGGAACCAAAAACAGTTTTGACGTGAATACAGGGTAATCTGGAGGTACCGGGATGATGACATTCTTGGCAATCATCTCCTGGACCAGCAACTCCACCTCTAATGAAACACAATTTGCCGTTGTCGGCTGACGTAAGCGAGGTCGCCGGAGCCACTGCCAAGTGATGCCTTTGCGTGCCACCATCCGTGCCCAGGTTTTTAACGGCCATGCTTGGTGACACGTTCGGAACGACCCAGTTAGCAGACAAGGGTTCGCCGGCTGTACTTCCCTCGGTTCCTCCGGCTCTAAGGTAGGCACTGGGAGTGAGAAAGACTTTAGTTTTTTGATGGTGGGTTTGGTGGTGTTGGACGCTTCGCCGGCTGGCTGGTGTGGGCCGAAGACTGGCCCTGCCCCGGCTTATACTGGCCGCGTCCCCTCTGTCCTGAAAACCCTCTCTGTCTATGCCTGAACTGACCCAGGGGGGATTGGGAGGACTTAGGCGGAAGAAACGGCTTAGAACCCCCTGGCTGAGCTTTAGTTGTTGTTGTTGTTGTTGTTCCCTAAGCTGCCTGGCCGAACAGCCCCGAGTCCCTGAGAAAGGCCATGGCCACGATCGGGCTTTCCCACAGAGCTCTCATTGAGTGTAGATTGTGTTGTTGGCGTAAGTGGTTGTGTGAAATGCAGTCTTCTATGATGTGTTTAATGGTATGGGGTGCTGTGTTACATCCCGGGCAGGTGTCGACAACGGAGTCATCCAGTCTCTTCTGATAGCTCAGGAGAGCTGGATGGTGTCCGCATCTCAGCCTGGCCAGGTGGACTCTGTCCTCGCGAGGAAGGGAGGAAAGTTTCTGATTTTAGAGGACTGACCGGCAAAAGATACGTGTGCACATCTGCCTGCTAGGAAGTTGGCCAGCCACCGTTTTGTGTTGTTGTGCATGTTTGTGTTGTAGATTTTGTTTGTTAGGTTGTGGCGGGGGATGGCATCGAAGGCTTTACTAATGTCGAGTGTGGCTAATAGTGATCTGTGTGGTGGTCTAGCTGAATTGATGCCGTCAAAAGCTCTTTGTGTAAGGTCTGTGAGAAGAGTGTTTGTGGAGTGCAGTGGCCTAAAGCCATGTTGTGTTGGAGCTAGGGGTAGGTCAGGTGTAATTAGTTGTAATACTAGGCGTTCCATGACTTTGGAGGGGGAGCAAAGGAGTGTGATGGGGCGGTGCGAGGAGGGTAGCGTGGGGTCTTTGTTGGGTTTGGGGAATGTGATGATGATACCATGCTTCCAAATGTCTGGTATTGTGTTGTGTGAATAGCTGTAGTTTGATATGTTAGTGAGTGCTTGTATGCCTTGTGGTCCCAGGTGTCTGAGGTGTATGTTGCTTATGTTGTCTAGGCCACAGGCGGGTGAGTGCTTGAGATTGTTGATGATATGCTTTGTCTGGTGATTGGTGAAGGGTGTATAGTCAGGGTCTGTGGGGAATTGTCTCTTACGTCGGATGACACGTCGGTCGTCTTTGTGAGGTTTTAGGTGGCTGACATGTGAGAAGTGATTGATGAGAGTGTTTGCTTGTTGTTTACATGAAGGAGTAGAGTCTGTTGTTGTGATTGCAGCATGTGATTGTGTTGTGTTGCTGTTGGAAAGTGTGATGCTGTTTAGTGTTTTGTATAGTTTTTTGGGGTTTGTTTTGTGATCAAGTGTTTGTAGGAAGTTATTCCAATTTAGTTTTTGTTGTTCTTGTATTTTGTTGTTAGTTTGGGTGTTGAGTGCTTGAATTTGTTGTGTGATGTCTTGTGTGTGGGGTGCTGGGGAGTGTTTCAGTATGTCGCGTTGTCTGATGAGGTTTTGAATTTCTGGTGTGAAGTTGGGGTTGTGTCTTTTTCTGTTACCTCTTGGAATGTGTTTCTTGTCAGCGTTTTGGATAGTTTTATTGAGTATGTGTACAGCATTGTTGATGTTAGTGATGGGTGTACTGTTTAGAGTTGTGAAGTGTTGTTCTGTCTCATTTGTGAATGCTTCCCAGTTAGCTCTTTTATAATTGGTGTATATGTGTTTGTGGCTAGCTGGGGTGAGTCTGGTTTTGGTGGTGATAATGATCGGGAGGTGGTCAGAGCCTAAGGTTCTGACCACCCTCCAGGATGTTGTGGGGGCGAGTTCTGGGGAGCAAAAGGTGATGTCTGGAGATGATGGGTTATAGAGGGCTTGGTGAGGAATATGGGTATGTTGATGGATGTCGTTAAGGATGATGAGGTTATCGGTTTGGTTTTGTAGTACCAGCCCTCTGTCTGTGTCGGGGTTGTCGACAAACCAGGCCGACGTCTTGGCGTTGAAGTCACCACCCAGGATGATGTGTGGGGTGTGTGGGGTGTTTGTGATGTGTTGTAAGTGTGGTCTGTATTCATTTGGTACTGTAGGGGATGTTTGGGGAGGGATGTATGTGTTTATGATGGTTATGTTGGAGTTGTTACCAGTGCGTATTTTAATTGACTGTATTTCTGTTGTGTTATCATTTGGGGGGAGGAGTGATTTGGTTTGTACACTGGTTACTATGTATGATATTTCTTTGTGTACCAGGGTGATGAGTCCACCGCCCCCGCCGACAGCCCGGTCTTGTCTGATGGTGGTGAAATTATGAAATGTGGGTGTTTTTTGTGTTGTGCGGAGTTTTGTTTCTTGTAAGATGGCAATGTGTATGTTGTGTTGTTTGATGAAGTGTGAGAGTTCGTGTTTCTTTGTGTTGATGCCATCTATGTTCAGTTGAAGAATGTTAATGTTATGTGCACGATGTATGTTGGGTGCTGCTGCACGAGGTGTGGGGGTGATGGTGGGGGTGGGGGTGAGGGAGGGACTGGGGGTTGGGAAGGGTGAGGTGGGGGTGGGGATTGGGGAGCAGGAGATGGGGGTTGGAATGGATTAGGATGGGGTGTGGTGTGTTGAGTTGAGGATGTGGATGGTATGGGAAGGTTAGGTGGGTTAGGGAGGAGAGGTGGACGGGTTTTAGGGGGGGGAGTGGATGATATGGGAAGGTTAGGTGGGTTGGGGAGGAGAGGTGGACGGGTTTTAGGTGAGGGATTTGACTGGGAGAGGGAGGGGCATGAGGAACAGGTCCAGGTGTTTGTGTAGTGTTTCTTGGAGGCAAGTGTTGTGCAGGTGAAGTGGGTCCAGTTCCCGCATGAATTGCAGAGAACTGAACCCTTAGTATGGCGACTCGAAGTGATGGGTTTTGAGCAAGTTGGACATATGTATGTGAACGTGGGTCCTGGGTTGCTCTCAATGTCTCCGGCTAGAAGAAGTCTTCGAGAAATGACAGCCGGAGAGTCATTTCTCGGTGTAGGAAAAACTGTGTGATGTGTGTGTGTGTGGTGTGAGGTGTGGAAATTCCCGGCGCGACCGAAGCCGTTCCAAGGACCCGTGCCCCCAGGAGGGGGGCAGGGGATGGTTGTGACGGTTTGGCTCCCGAAACTGCTCCCCGCGGCCGGCATCCGGTTTTCCTCCACTGGTCGTTGATTTTGTCTTCGGCTGTGGAGGGTCGGCAGCCATCCGCGGTTGGCAGCCTCGGGAGGTGGCCCCACGGCGTAGACGCCGCCACATCAGGACCTTTAGTAGGAGGCTTAGGTTTGGGGAAGTTAAATGCGGGTTTCTTAGCCTGTGCGGGACTGTGCTTCACGGCCTGTGCCATGTTAAACACTGTTCGCCATACATCAGGGGACATTAAAGAAGGTGTAAGTACTGGGGACATTACCACCTGGTTAGCAATGCGATCAGGCAGCTTGCGAACTAATGACATCCTAAGATCCTGTCGTGCTCGCACCGCCTCAAGTAAGGCTGTGCGTATGTCACCTAAGGATTGAATTGACGACTGAAGAATCAGACGCCGGGATAATTCAACTGATCTTCGAGCATCCGCGTCTGCGATTGCCTGAGTAGACCTGAGTAAAGACTTAGCCACCTGTTGAGAAACTATGTACTGTGAAAACAGGCGGAAAGCTTTTCCCCTTAGCCTAAATTCTCTGTCTAGGTGAGAAGGGGTAGGGGTAATGAATGGTTCCTTTAGTTCACAAAGATTAATCTTAGGGGCAGCTAAAAAAGAAAATAAAGCTGACGGAACTCCGCCGGCAGAACCTACCGGCATTGAGAACCATGAATGTGTATCCTGAGGGATCTGGTGGGAAGATTTAGAAGTGAAAGTGGTTGCAAAGTTTTGAGCCTCTACCTCCCAATCCACCCAAGGTCCTGGTCCCAACTGTCCCACCTTCAACACTGGATTAGCTGTCTCGTCTGTGACGGTCTGTAAATCTAGTTCAGGAGTAATAGCCGACAGAGCCTTAATATCATTAAACCCATCCAGCTTAGACCAGTCTGAAAAAAGTTTTGAAGCTGAGGCAGGGGGTAAAGCAGGCTTAGATGCATAAACAAAATAATCCTGATGATAATAACTAGGTATAGCCTTGATATTTACGTCCAAAACATTACCCAAGGCATCCAATGCCCTTAATTTCTTAGACTTATTTCCCTGGATAAACCACTCACGTGGTACCGGGAGTTCCCCTGACAAGGTAGGCTGGGCAAGCTCTGGCTTAGAGGGGTTCAAAGGGACCCATGACTCGTCTGGCCCATAAAGCAGGGGCATAGCTACCTTTCTAAGAGGCGCTTTGTCTAGAGGGGGTGGATTAACATCCGTAATGACCCTGACATTTGACGTAGTGAATGCCGCCGTAGCTGGCTTAGAGCTCCCTGCCGGTGACAGAGTAGGAGGGTTAGGAATCTTAGATAAATCGATTGACGTTATCAGAGGCCGTACCGCAGAACCTGTCAAGGGAGCCCCCAAGTCCATTGTGGGGTTTTCTCGTTGTTGATTAAAGAATTTTGATAGAGCATGAGTAAGTAACCCATCAATTTCTTGTGCTGTAACAAACTGGTTAGGTGCAGAACTTTCAGGTGAATTAGTATTATCATGGGCGGCGTCCAGGCCTGAGCCTGACCCTTGTCCTTCCCTATCTGAAATTAATGACACTTCATCTTGTTCCTCCCGATCCTCCTGAGAAGACCCCGCCGAGGCAGGGGCACCTTGTTTCCAAGATAAATCAGGGATAGAGGATGGGGTCGCCGCGTCCCTGTGGACATCGGCTACTGTGTGACTCGTATGAGTCGGACGTGGATGGTCAGACCCTGGCTGAGCAAACCGCCAAACACCGAGGCTCTGGCCTACGCTCTCTTGAGAGTCTGAAACATTCTCAATTATTGAATATCCTGAACTTTCCATTTCTAGGGTTAAAATATCAATAGGTAAATCTTGTTTAGGGACAGGCGCTTCACTATACTCTGAGGCTGTAACAGAAACATTGTCAGGTGTAGAGGTACGATGAGATGCACTAGACTTAGTAGAATGTCGAGAGGACTTCTTATGGGAATCCTTTTTGGAGGATTTGTGGCTACGGTGTGACCGCGAACTAGACCTAGGTTTGGAAGAATCACCACCATGGCCACTGGGGGAAGCTTCAGTCTTGCACTTCTTACTAGCCGGGGAAGAGGCCCGACTTGAAGACCGTTGTCTGAGGGGTGACCTTGACCTCGATCTCGCCTGCGACGAGGAGGTGGCTGCCGGGGGAGTAGGCTCTCTCGGGCGTTTAAACGTATCCACAGACGATACAGAACCCTGGCTAGTCTCTGTCGGCTTAAAACCCCTTACTCTAGAGGTACGTTTAGGGGGAGGGTGCTCTGACAGCAACTTATCCCAAAGTGGGACGTTGTCACATTGAAGTGACTTATGTGCGACAATGGTAGTGTAGGCCGACATTTGTTGTCTGACCTCTCTCAACGCTACCGCCGCGGTCTTGTCATTGTCACACAGGACTTTATTGGCTAATTGGGAGCAAAATGAACAATTAAGTGTAACCCAGAGACCCCTTGAACGGTCTAGACATCTAACACACCTTATGCAAAGGGTATGCGCAAAAATTGGGATACCCGCGCAAGTAGGGGTAATGCACAGGGCAAAAACTGGGGTCACATTAGCCATGACAGAGACTGGTGTGAGGAACTACCGCCGGGTCTGTATTGGTCCGCCGGAGCTCAGCTCTGGAAAAATAAAGAAAAATTTCCAGGAATTAATGCTCATAAGGTTAACCCAAGTGTTCGCATACAAGTGTTAATAACCCGCCGGGTAACGGGATGCAAAGACACAGCTAACACATCTCGCCACGCGGCTGGGTGTAAAGAGGCTAAACAAATCTTCTTAGCTAAAGAACATGAAGAATACCCTCTGATATAATGGTCCAGTATGGCACTTATAGTCTGTAGGAGGTGGTGACTGTCTCAAGATTCAATTTTGTAACAAAGCCCCCCCTCATAAAGACGCCGGCCCTTGAAATATTTTAGTAGAATAGCCCAGGGCAGGAATATACGAGATCTGATTTTTTAACGAATTGTCCCAAACGATCGTCGTAAAAATAGAAGGCGGCGATACTGAAAGTATCACCCAATTAAGGTTAATCGAAATTGAATTTGTTTATAAATTCCTTAGTTCCTTTACTTAGGGGCACCCGCCGGGTGTGGAAATCGATTTGGTTAAACCTCACTGATCCTTCAATTGCCGTAAGAGTAAAGGCAGCGATACACAGAGTATCACTCAAATGGATTGGTTAACTATAAGAGACCTAAGTCGTTTTATCCCACCCTGCTCAGGTGCACCCGCCGGGTGAGAAGTCTAAAAGTTAACCCCACAAGTTCCTGACCCCACTTCTTTGTAAAAGATCGCCGGGGAGGAACGCCTAAACAACAGCTAGGTTTTCCCCGTGGTTGTCGTAAACCAGGTAGAAAAACCTATAAAAAACGAGTGTTCTCAAGAACGTCGTTTCTTTATATATAACTAAATATATGTAAGGAAGGGTACAGCCATCCCGCCGGGAATTTTAAAGGAGGCCTGAAACCAGGCACCCACAGAGACGCAGTCCTGGAGAGCCACAGACACCTCCCCTCGCCGGGGAACCAGCCAGAGTTAAAAACCACGTGTGGCCCAACACTGCTCATCGGTCAGGATTTTTCATGGTGAAACCGAGAAAAACCCGCCGGAAGGCAAACCCCACCCTGAACAGACACCATCTGAACAATACGACACGAGGAGAGACACGCACGACTAACCAAGGTCACAACATAATCCGTGGAATTAGCCAATACACAACTAAACCAGGAAACAAATATAGTCCGAGGAATTAGCCAATACACAACTAAAACCCGGATACACATGACACAGTAGGGCATATTTATAAAATAAATAATAACACTAGACATGTGGCAAAGCTACGAGCGGCTGGCTAGGCCTAGGTAGACGGCATGAAAATAGTTGAAATATAAACACACACTGGAATATCACAACAGGAACCACCGCCAACACACCACCGAAGCGATAACTTCCCACCCCGGGAAGCCTGACACGGACCCAGAAAAAACTTCACTAGGTGAAGAAAAATACGCTGGGAACGTCAGCAAACACACAGCTTACCTCATCAGAAGGATAAAAGGCAGCAATAATTAACGCGTAATGAAAGCCGCCTGCATCACCAACTAACCCAACTGTGAAAAGTTCACGTGTCCACAACAGGACCACGAGGGTACATCCGAAATAGATGCCCCATACATACGACCCAAAATACATTGCACTGCGGGCAACCAGCCCAGGACACTCCTGCTACGCCTATCCTAACCTTACTCGATACATCCCAGAGTAAACAAATGAGAAAAAACTCACTAGGGACGCCACGAATGCGGAACCAGCGGAGCCTGAAAGGTACGTCCGGGCAGGCTGAGCGCAGAGCAAAGAAGGAGGAATGACGCCTGATTCAGCGTCTGGTCAGAAATCCACACAAGTACATCCACGATATGATGGAAAGCTTATTGGATAGTTATTCTTATTTTCTTTTTGTTTTTATTTTTTACGAAGTTTTTTCGTAGTGAGAACCCAATTCATAATGACTGAAGCCATGAGTGAGGTCGCGTGCGCTCATGATGAAGGCTCCTCAGTTTTTAAATGCTCTGCGCGGTAGATTCAAACTACGGCGGATTAGTGTTTGAAGAGGATGCCTTATGTAATAGGCATGTTCGTCAATGATGGAGGGGCCACTAATAAATCAGCTTCATAGAAGTTGGATGGACTCTCTTTACCCCCACACAGATTCTTGCTCTGTACAGGGGCACAGTGTGATCATGTATCGAGTACTGTTTGCATGTGTGGGGAGGTTCCACCCATAATGCACTTTTCGAAAGGGTACATTCAAAAGCATTCCGTCCCATCAACTCCCCACCTTTTACTAATTCCATACAATCTCACTACACTCCGCAATGTTGCATCTCTCTCACTCTTCTGCTGCTATTACAATAATCAGTGTTTTTCAGAAATCTCTCAGTGTATACCTCCTCCATTACAGAGAGTGGAAGGCACCCGCCTTTCAAAACATTGCCACTCCTATTCTGTCCAACTATCTAACCCAAGAGTGAACCGATTTTCCGCCTTTCTTCTATTCAACAAGTAAACTGTGGAGGTCTCTCCCTTAATCTATCTTTCCCTTCTCATATGACTTAACAACTGCTTCAATCTCCGTGTATCTAGATTATTAATTTGGCTCCTTATCACTCTTTCAAATTTAGGGGTGACCCTTGTTACAGGCATCATTGCCTTTTGTCTCTTTCATGCACATACAGTAGAACAAAAAAAAAGGCGGAGGGGGGTCATACAGTATTTCCTCTAAGGAGGTGAGAGTACAGAAATTATAACAGTGGGTGAGGGCTCATTATGCGTAACATACAGTACTGACTACAGACTACCCCAAACTGATGTTAAAATTGTTTTCTTCATTGGTAGCCTTAAATTATGAATTTTAAATTCCTAAAGTTTGTTAACATTAAAATTGGCATAAATACAAGAGTGGAGACTGGAGGAGATAACATTATATTTGTATGTTCAAGTCAAGACAAGTGTTGATTATTGAAAAACAACAGGTCTATAACTAGGTTATATAGATTTCATGCAAGCTATCTTAGTGCAATCAGTTCTAATAAGCTACAGAAGTTTAAAATTATGGGATAAGTAGCTAGTTACCGGTATTTTTTGTCTAAATGATTTTTTTTTAATTATCCGGTATCCGGCCGGATAATTTTGTTGATATCCGGCTTATCCGGTATCCGGCCGGATAGCAAAATCTACTATCCAGTGCACCCTTAGTATTATTGCTGTTATAAATATGTCAGATGACATTAACATAATGTTTTGTAAAGTAAGATACTAACTGTGCGTACATTGTTGTGTTCCCAGGAGTGTATGCAAGGGAGAAGTTAAGTAAACGACTACAGTTTGGTCCACTTCAGGCCGACAGGGTTGAGGCCGGGACTGAACAAGAAACTATTGAACAGGAGATAAAGGAAAAGTAAGTACATCATTATTATCGTCCTTAACCCGGGAACTGACGGAAGACTCTTAAGAGTTCCCCCGGCGGACTGCGGGAAGACTCTTAGTCAGGGGAAAAAAAAATCAATTTAAAACACCGATTTTTTTTTTTTGTTTTTTTTTTGTTTTTTGGCCCCTGGGCCATGCCAAATATCACTCTTCCACCTCCCCTCCTTCTCCAATTTCCTCCCCTCCTTCAGTTATCACCTATTTTCCCTGTTATTCCCTTTTCCTGTGGTCTATTTTCGTGCTAACATTAGCGAGTTGGTAGCAGGGCGTTGTCATCACTGTTAGCAAGCGAGTGCAAGAGAGAGAGAGAGAGTATCGATCGATAGTCTCTCTCCAGAGCTGGAGAAAGTGGTGGGCTGGGAGGTTGCCTCAGCCATACATTGTGTAACTCCTGGCCTATATCTCCGATTTTGACCATCCAAACACTGTTTCCACTTGTTTTATTGTTGTAACAGGTTAATACCTTTATAATCAACCTATAATAGGCGCATATGGATAAGTATTAACCCTGTCTAGCGGGGTGTTTTGGGCTATTTTGGGCATATTCAGGCCCTCCTGAATGATCAATCAAGTATCTGTATGAAAAAAAATGTATTTAGCAAAAAACTAGGCGCTAAAAGCTTCAAAATGAGACCAGAACGAGCTACGTAGCACTCGTGGTTCTCATACAGTGATACCAGTAACATGGGAGTTTAGCGTATTTCGGCATATTTTTCCCAGCTAGGCTCACTACTGGCTACACTGCCAGCCTCTTGAGAACACAGGGAACATGAGTTAATCGGCAGCGGTAAGCCCTGGGAGTCGGCTGTCTGGCCCGCTGCGCTCCCGGCCATTTGCACTCGATTTTAACCCTTTAAAAGCCTTAATAATGCTCCTAACTTGCTGCAAATTGGTGCACGACTTAAGTCGAGCGCCGCTCTTTAAGGGTTAATGCTATTTATGGTAAAATAAATATGTTAGTGATGGGAACAGCTCAAATACGTCAGCACAGGAGTGTGGTGTCTCATACCCCCATGCGCACTTCAGAGGTTAAGGGTGTGTGTGTTTGTGGGGAGGGGGTTGGAGGATGACGATTATATTTAATTCTGTACATTTTTTAAATGATACCCAGTAATGAGTAGGAGTTGCAGGGTTCATAAATATGTTTAGAGATATGATCGTGTGTGTGTCACAGAGCCTGAAGGTCATTGTGGTGAATAGTAAGGTTATGGTTTTAGAGAGGGATGCATTCTAGAAGAAGGAAACGCTATATTTGCGGCTCTCACAGAAAATCACATTAAAGATCAGGAAGATAGTGAGGTATGGATTCCTGGTTACAACCTACATAGGGCGGACAGAACGCATAGATCACATGGAGGTGTAGCCTTGTACATACATGACTCACTGATATGTACTGAATTCCTAAATAACAGTAATGAAGTGGTGGAAATACTTGGCATTAAAATAGAATCCCTAAATTTAGCAGTTATTGTTACATACAGGCCTCCAGACTCATCCCGAGAAGAATTCAAAACCCAGCTCAACAAAATAAAATCAGAAGTGGAAACCCTGGGGAACCCAACACCAAATATTATATGGCTAGGAGACTTTAACCTACCAAACATTAAATGGAGACAACTAGAAAACCAGTTAGTGGCAAATAACACCGGAGAAGCAAATACTAATACGAGAGAGCTTTTTGAACTTTGTGATTTTTTTAGTCTTACCCAACATATTGCTGAACCCACACGGGAAAAACAATATCTTAGACCTGGTCTTCACTAACAACGACTCTCTAGTACACAGCATTAACATATCGGACACAACATACTCAGATCATAAATTAATTGAGATCAAAACAACCTTAGAAAGTGTACAGACAACCTCAGAATCGAGAACAAAAACCGGCCCCTTCAGTAAATTTAACTTCAATAACAAAAACATTAGGTGGGAAGAGGTAAATCAAGAAATGGAGGAAATAGACTGGGAAGATTTAATGGATAACCTGACACCAGCAGAATGTCTAGTCTTAATAACAGAAACCATGACCCAAATCTGTAGCCACCATATACCTGCAAGACAAACAAAACGAATAAGCAAACAAGATCGGGAAAGGAGGAGGCTGTACAGAAGAAGAAAATTACTCACACAAAGACGCACACATCAAAATCTACAGGATAGGCAAAAGGTCGAAATAGATAGAGAAATTGTGGAAATTGATCAAAGGCTAAGAATATCATATGAACTACAACATATGGAAGAGGAGAGAAAAGCTATTGCAGGTATAAAGGAAAATTCCAAATACTTCTTTTCATACACCAAACAAAAGGCTAAAACAACATCAAACATCGGCCCACTGAGCAAAGGGGACGGCTCTTTCACAGGGGACAAAAAGGAAATGAGCGAACTCTTAAGCAGGCAGTATGAAATGGCATTCAGTGAGCCTGATGAAACCAAAGTCATCAGAGACCAAAATATATTTTTCATGGAAACCTCCCCCACGGAAACCCCTCAGATGCTGGATATTGATTTCGGTCCAAAAGACATAGAAGAGGCGATTTCCAACATGCCATCCCACTCGGCACCAGGCCCGGACCCATGGAATTCGATCCTAATGAAAAAAATGTAAGGAAAACCTCTCAAAACCCCTGGCTATAATGTGGAGAAGGAGTCTAGACACTGGTGACATACCAGATAGCTTGAAAAATGCAATAATTGCCCCACTGCATAAAGGAGGGAGTAAAGCACTACCAAAAAACTACCGCCCGGTAGCTCTAACCTCTCACATCATTAAAGTTTTCGAGCGAGTCCTGCGAAGCAAAATTTCAACATTCATGGAGACAAATGAACTACACAACACCGGTCAACATGGGTTCAGAGCGGGAAGATCATGTCTCTCACAACTTTTGGAACACTATGACAAAATTCTTAAAGCGCTAGAAGAAAAGAAAAACGTGGATGTCATTTACACCGATTTTGCTAAGGCATTTGATAAATGTGACCATGGTATAATAGCCCACAAACTGAAAGCAAAAGGTATAACTGGGAAAATCGGACGGTGGATATACAATTTCCTCGTAAACCGAAAACAATCGGTAGCAGTAAACCAAGTCACTTCTGAGCCTTCGGATGTCAAAAGCTCAGTGCCCCAAGGAACAGTGCTAGCGCCCCTTCTGTTCCTCATACTAATTTGCGACATAGATACCAACACCAGACACAGTACGGTGTCGTCTTTTGCTGATGACACAAAATTAAGCAAGATAGTAAACACACAAGAGGACACAGGCCGACTGCAGGAAGACATGAATGTAGTGTTCCAGTGGACCAGGGAAAACAACATGGAATTCAATGAGGAAAAATTCCAATTAATACAGTACGGAGATAATAATGGTGTTAAAGAAATTACAAATTACTTAACAGAATCTAACCACATAATAGAACGGAAAGACAGTGTGAAAGACCTTGGGGTATTAATGTCTGAAAATATGGGTTTCAAAGTACATAACCAGGTCAAAGTGGCGGCTGCGAAACGTCTAACGGGTTGGATTCTGCGTACTTTTAAAACACGCGGTGAATTGCCTATGATAACGCTCTTCAAATCTCTAGTGCTACCGCGGCTTGAATACTGTAGCGTATTAACATCCCCATACAAAGCAGGTGAAATAAATGACGTAGAGAGTGTACAAAGAAATTTCACTTCGCATATAAGTTCGATAAAACATCTACACTATTGGGAGCGTTTAAAAGCACTGAATCTGTACTCACTGGAACATAGAAGAGAACGTTACCTAATAATATACACGTGGAAAATCGCAGAGGGTTTAGTACCAAACCTACATACTCCGATAGTCATGAAATTCAGTGATAGGAGAGGCTGGGAATGCGAAATCCCCCGGATGAATAACAGGGGTGCTATGGGCTCTCTGCGAGAGGGCTGGTTATCACACAGAGGCCCACGTCTCTTCAACAAACTCCCACGGCGAGTAAGAGACATGAGGGACATCTCGTTAGACAACTTCAAGAGAGCCCTAGATGTCGAACTGCAAAAAGTGCCAGACGAGCCCATCCTCGCAAGGGAATGAGCTGTCGCTTCAAACAGTCTACTGCACCAAATCACCACCCATAACGAGGGGCGTCGCGCTCCTTGGTGCCGCTAGAAGAGCGCCGAACACATCCAAAGGTATCCAAAGGTAAGGTATTCACAGAGTGTGAGATGAGGTTGAGTGGTTAGGTAGTGGAGAATTATAATGTATAACTTGCAAAATAAACAAACCAAAACTTATACGAACACAGCAAAAAGACAAAACAACTAATCAAAATCGCTATGTGGAAACAACGCTTAATTTAAGTAAAATAATAATTTATAAATAAAAGAACACAATCCACCACATAGGGTGCACATTACTACACAAGCAAGTTAATATGGTTCCCTAGCAAACTAATCGCACACATAACAACTCACTATCGTCACGTTCAAGGAATTAGTCAATTTGGGAAGTCGGGGACGTTCTGGTAAATTTTACTAAACTCTGTACAGTATGAATAAAGAAACTACTGTACAATTAGTGTCAACATTTTCTATTAAAATCAAATTTGCAACTAGACAAGACATCAACAATAGTACAATGGGCGGGTGCCCAACCCCGAAAGGATTTGAAATAGGGGAGCTATCCCCCCGCCAAAGGCGGCTTTCTAGGGCCTTTCCTAGCTGATGCTGAGAGGATTGGGTTCTAGTCATGTGGTGATGGGCTGGTCTATCCGAGTGAGAACTGAGCGATCTCTGCCATACCCATAGCTTACTCTGACTGTTCCTTTTACTTATATATCTTCTAGATCTCAAGTGGCAGCGTCTTTTCCGTGGATTGACCTCCCTACTGCCAACCTAGAAGTTGGCAGATTGGGAGCCAAAGCATCACATTTTTCCCTTACCCCTCAACTTTCCCTTCATAATTGCTGAGGGGCACAGGGCCTTGGGTGGGGCTTTGGTTTCCTGGGCGTTTCCGCACCCTCCTCAGCTCCCTGCCTTGGAGTGGCTTCGGTCACCCGGGCTTTGTTAGTGGTAAGCAGGGAGGATTTTGTGGGGGCGCTCATTTATGGCCTTGGCCTTGCTCGAGACCTTGGGGCTGTTCGGCCAGACAGCCTGGGGAACAACAACAACAACAACAACAATAGTACAAAATACAAATGGCTCTCACTAACGATAGTGCTATTGGGTAGGTACCTGTAAGCATAGCATGCCTCAAGTGACCCCTAACAATTACTACCCTATAAATAGCCTACATTTATTGTACAAATAAACTAAGGAAATCGCAAAATGCGAGCAATTGATACTATCGACAATGAATAGATATAATATAATAAAGAGAAATAATTACAAAACATGAAGAAGCAATAACAGATTTTAACAAAGAGTACTCTTTTAACAAGAACAATTAATCTAAAAAATTATTGTAAAAGATTAATAATAACAATAGATAAAGATAAACAATCAATACATACAGACAAAAAGTAAGCAGAGGTTATACAAGAAACCTCAAATTAATAATGCTTGAATAAAATGATTGATATCAAATTTTAAAATAGTCACAATAATTGACCTTAACCCTTCCTACCCGGGCTGCCTTAGGTAAGGACAGCGCGGCTGAAGGGCCGCTACCCGGTATGCCTTACCTAAGGCATTTGCTTGAAAGCGTGCTTTAAATTTCGCGCGGGCAAATTTTACTTTGCGGGGGCGATCGTAGCGCCACCAAGCCTCAACTACCACGCTTATCAGTTCCTACGTTGTTGCCATTGAGAGCTACAGCAAAAAAATGAATTCCGACGCGTCCGATACTGTGCAATCTGCCGTGCGTCCCAGTGCTACCCCGCTTGCAACATCTACGCCTCTGCCAACCGAGAAGAAAAAGAAACTAAGGAAAGTGAAATGTTTGCTAAGTGATAGTGCAATACAACGTGAACTTTTCAACCCGGATTTGAGCAGTGGTGAAAGCTCTGTGGACAAAAACCTCTATATTCAGAGTAGAAGTGGGAGTGAAATTGACGATTTTGTGGGATTTGGTGCTGATGACAATGTTGATTTATTTGAGGGGGGTGATAGTAGTGATGATCCTGATGTGGAAGTGGTGGAGGAAGGTGCTATTGAAGTACCAAGTGTGCTAGAGCCAACCCCTTCGCCTCGTTTCGTAGGTCAGGGTAGGCCTAGCCCTAGCCCTACGCCAGGACCTTCCCCTTTGCCTGCCCGTACACCCTTGAAAGTGGGTAAATACTTCTATAAACAGTCTTTAGTGAAAAGTGCAGCCAAGAAAGCACGCAGGGAGGCAGAAAAAGTGAGGGAAGGCGTAGATAGTGAGAGTGACGCCGACTCAGGCCTAGCAACCACCCGCATTCCTTTGTCCCGACGCCTTGACCCGGGACGCCGGGAGGGCCACCCACAGCCCTCGGCTTCATCTGTCCCTCAGGATGACCAAAGGGCCTCTACAAGTGCGCCATTGGCCTCCCACAGTGTGTCACCACAGTCCCCGCATCGTAGGTCCTTATTTCCTGCGGAAAAGTCCACGGCTAGCCGCAAAAGGACCCCAACTCCCGAGGCCGAGGCTCCCATTGCTCAACCTCCCGCAGCCCCACGCCGCCGACGCCCGGTCTATTCTTCACCAGAGTTGTCTCCTGAAGAGGATGCTGACGACCCCAACATTGCCCCAGATGACCTGACGTCGCCTGCCGACGCTGCTGCCCCTGGGCCTGGGCCTGGGCGTGGGCGTGCAGGGCGTCCGCCTGGGCATCCGCGTGGCCAAGGGCGTGTGCCAGGGCGTCCAGGGCGTGTGCCTGCTGCAGCTCCACGTCCTCGTCCTCGAGCTGCTGAAATGTTTGTGTGGTCAGATGGGGCGGATTTTGTGCCAGATTTTCCTGCCTTTGACGAGGTACAACAGGGTTCTGGGGTGTCACCAGCATATCCCTGTGGCCCAAATGCCACCCCCAGTGAACTTTCTACGACAATGAAGTCATGGAATACCTTGTCAAAGAGACAAATAACCACCAGGCTATCTGTTCAAACTTTCTTGGCAGGAAGACCAGTGCCAAGATGGTGGCATGGAGAGCTCTCACTGTGGCAGAATTATATGTGTTCTTGGCACTCACAATGCTGATGACACACATAAAGAAGCACGTTCTGGCCGACTACTGGATAACTGGCGACCTCACAACGACTCCAGCATTTGGCAAATTCATGTCAAGGGATAGGTACTTCGACATCCTCTCATATTTCCACCTGACAAATAACATGCATGTCCACGAGCCCGACACACTCTGGAAGATCAGGCAACTGTATGACATGATACATCATCGGTTTTCCACCTACCTGATTCCATTTCAGAAGCTGCGCATCGACGAGTCTCTGGTCCTGTTCCGTGGTAGGCTGCACTTCCGACAGTATATCCCGTCAAAGAGACACCGCTTCGGCACCAAGCTCTTCGTCCTCTGCGACTGTAAGACGGGATATGTACTCGACTTTATAGTCTACAGCGGCAAGGGTGGTGAGGTGCAGATTGACCCCCTCATTGGTTTTGGCGGCGCTGTGGTAAAGAAGATGATGGAGAGGTACTTCCATGACAACCACGTCCTCTATACCGACAATTATTACACGTCGCCTATCCTCGCCAAGTACCTCCATGACCGCAAGACCGGAACTGTCGGCACAGTGAAGGGGAAGATGAAGGGCATGCCAGCCTACCCAACCAAAACTAAGAAGACGGACATCTTCCATAAGAAGAGTGGCCCCATCCTCTCCATCCACTGGCATGACCAGCGCAAGGTCAACCTCCTCACCACATGCCACAAAGCAGAGATGGTCCCCACAGGGAAGGTGGACCGAAAAACAAAGAACCCTATCACAAAACCAGCTGCTGTTCTGGACTATAACCTGAACATGCGCCTCGTCGACAAGTCCGACATGCAGATGGGCTTCATAGACTGCCTGCGAACATCTTGCAGGTGGTACAAGAAGTTTGTCCTGCATACAGTAGATATGTCTGTCCTCAACGTGTACAACATCTACCGTTTGAGGAGTCCAGTCATCAAGTACAAGAGCCTGCGGACCTTCCAAAAGCAGCTGATACATGAGCTCCTGGTAAAACATGCGGGTACACCAGGGAGGCCACTACAAGGACCAGGCATGATGGACAGAATAGGGTGTGCCGAGTTCTTGAGAAAGCACCAGCTCGTCGCCCTTCCTTTCCAGGGTCCTAACAGCCGAATAAGAATGCAGAAGAGGTGCTATGTGTGCACCCGCACAACTCGACGACCAAGCAAACCCACAAAAACCACTTGGCAATGCCTCGAGTGTCAGGTGGGACTGTGTGCTGGCACCTTCTTCAATGATTTCCACACTATGGCAAACTATTGAAGTGACAGTACAAAGGAGTACAAAGGAAATCAAGCAACAACAGATCTAGTGACCCTTCTAGGTTGCTTGTCCTCCAAAACACTGAGGATCAAGTGTCCAAACAGTGGTTTAGAGTGGGTAAGGGAACATTGGAAAGGGAACTACTGCCCTGCCACTAACGTGGCAGGACTAGGAAGTTAGTAGGGGACATATGGGTTAGTAACTGAGGGGAGGATAAAGTTATTCATTTACAAACGCAGTCAGTCGCGGGTTTGATGCGAGATATTTGTCTAGGCGGAGTTTAAATGAATCAACGGTGATGCAGTCTATAACGTTTCGGGGAAGCCCATTCCACAAGTTGACAACTCGATTGAAGAAGAAATTCTTAGATTCGTGCGAGTTAAAAGATTTACCAATAATTTTGCAACCGTTTCCCCGCGTGTAATTAGATTGGTCGATAGTGAAGTACTGTACTTACTACAGTTCATATTGTCGATGCCTTTGATGATTTTGAACACTTGAATTAAGTCGCCTCTTAATCTGCGCTGGGTTAAAGGAAATAGATTTAATTCTCTAAGACGCTCTTCGTATGGTTTGTTCTTTAGGCTAGGTATCATTTTGGTAACTCTACGTTGAACTCGTTCTAGCTTGTTTATATCTTTTTGGTAATAAGGGCACCAGGATTGAACGCAGTATTCCAGAAGAGGGCGGACTAAGGAATTGTAAAGGGTTAGGATAACTTCTTTGGATTTATGCTCAAATGACCTGCCTATAAAGCCAATTATTTTGTTTGCCTTCTTAACAACTTCTGAACATTGTTGACTCGGTTTTAGGTTACTCGATATTGTTACTCCCAGATCAGTTTCTCTGTTTACATTCTTAAGCTGAGTGCCATTCATCGAATAGTTTGCTTTCTCATTTAGGTATCCGACATGTAGTACTTTACATTTATCCGCATTGAAACTCATTTGCCAAATTTGGGCCCAACATGACAATTTATCTAGATTGTGTTGCATATCGTCAACTTGTTCTTTTGAGAGTACGCTATTTGCAATTTTTGTATCGTCAGCAAATTTTGAGATTGTGCAGGTGAGACCCTCATCTATGTCGTTGATGTAAATTAGAAAGAGAATTGGTCCTAGTACCGATCCCTGGGGTACCCCGCTACTTACATTGGTCCATTTAGATGCCTTACCGTTTATGACTACCCTTTGCTTTCTGTTGCTGAGCCAATTTTCTATCCATTTCAACACACCGTCTTGTATTCCATGCGCTTTTAGTTTTAGCAGTAAACGTTTGTGGGGAACTTTGTCAAAGGCCTTTTGAAAATCAAGGTATATAATATCTACAGCTTTACTCTCATCGTAGAGGTTGAGGATATCGTGGAAGAAGTCTAAGAGGTTTGTTAAACAGGAACGTTTTTTACGAAAGCCGTGTTGAGTATCTTTAAGTATGTTATTTTCCTCCAAGTGATTTACGAGTCTGTCTCGTATGACCGTTTCTAGCATTTTACATACAACTGAGGTTAAGCTAATTGGACGATAGTTACTGGGTAGGGATTTGCTGCCTTTTTTGAATATCGGTGTTACGTTGGCTAGCTTCCACTGATCAGGCATAGTTCCAGACTGCAAGGATTTATTGAATAGTAATGTCAGTGGTTTGGAGAGCTCATTCTTAGCTTCCTTTAGAACTCTAGGCGAGATTGTATCAGGTCCTGGCGTTTTATTTACCTTGAGTTTATCTAAACAATTCAATACTTCTCTCTCTGTAACGGTGATATTGCTTAGAACATCTGAATTATCAATCTGAATCGGCGATGGTGTAGGGATATCACTGAGGTCTTCTGTTGTAAAAACTGATGCAAAGAAGGTATTGAGGGCATTACTCATTTGTACTTCGTCTTTGGTGTATTCTCCTTTTCATCGACTAACGGTCCAACAGTTGAAGTAACTACTTTTTTCTTTCTGATATAACTATAGAATTCTTTCGGGTTTGTTTTACTTTGATTCGCAATATGTAACTCTAAGGTCTTTTTACTTTGCTTAATTAACTTTTTGGCTTTGCGTCGTAGACTCTACAAATTTCACCCGTTCTTCGTCATTTTGTGAGGATTTTAATCTATCATTAGCACATTTTTTAGCAAGCAGGCAGTTTGAAATATCTTTATTCCACCATTTGGGCTTATTATTATGGCCTGGACGCCGTATTTTCGATGGTATGCAGTCTTGCACTGCTTTTAGGTAAGTGGTTTCGAATAACTTCCAAGATGTATTTATGTCGTTATTGTTAATTAAAAAGCTCCAGTCAGTTTCTTTAAACATAGCTCTAAGTTTATGGAAGTTTGCTTTCTTGAAATTAGGGACTTTTTCGATGCTACTATTTGGTTCGTTACTAGTAAACTTTAAAGTGAAAGTTATCGTACGATGGTCGCTGTTACTGAATTCATCACCAACATTCAAATTCTCTATCAATTCTTCTTTTGTTGCAAGTACAATGTCAAGAACGTTATTACCACGGGTCGGCATTCGAACAAATTGATAAAGCGAACTCTCTTGCAAGTTCGTATACAAGTCATGTCCGGAGTGTGAAGTAAGAGTATCGCCCCACTTGGTCACAGGTAAATTAAAGTCGCCAAAAATTACGGTATCTTGTGAGTTACTTACATCTGCAATTTGTTCGTAAATTTCTCGGTCAGTTTGCACTGATTGAGCTGGAGGTCTGTATATTAACGCAAGTATTATTTTTGTACCTTTATTATTCTTTATTAGCACAAAAGATGTGTCGACGTTCACAATTTGAGGTTTTGACACGAGGGTCGGGTTAAGACTTTCTTTGATATAAAATAAAACGCCACCTCCATTTTTATTTATTCGGCTGTTCTCAAACATTACATAACCGGGAAGTGAATACTCTGCTAAAAAGTCTCTATCTTGTGTATTGAGCCAAGATTCTGTTATGCCAATCACATCATAATTTTCTGTAAACACTAGTTCCTCTAAATCTGAAAATTTATTGCGTATGCTACGAGCGTTTGCATAGAAAACCTTTAAAGTTGCGGTTTTAGAACTCGCAGATCGTTCTTTCATCGAATTTTTGGTTCTGGTCGGATCTACATTTACATGATAGCAGAGGTGGGCAGGTGCGCGCCATTTGGCGCTCTGCGCTCTGCGATCCGGTGCGCATTACCAATATAGAGGAGCGCGGAGCGAGGAGCGGCAAAATTCTGAAATCGGAGTGCAGGCGGGGAGCGCAGCTAGAAATTCGCGCTCCTTTCTGGCGCTCCGGAGGCGATTTTTCCTGTCAACAACGGGTACAAGAACGTCATTATCGTGTACAGTCATCGTACCGTTCGTACGGTGTTACTCACGGTGTTAGTGAACTGTGATACAGTGATACTATGATAGTGACAGACTGACAGTGTTACAGTTGTTAACTTGTTATTTTTTTTGGGGGGGGGCTTTTGCTAACGCAAAGTAAACCTTACGGGCAAGTTACGGCTTACGAAGGGGCCTAAGGGTAAGTCTGGCAGTGGTATAGCCCGAGCCTGTTTGACTGTCTGATAGTCAAAAGACACTATAGACTTCAGAGACTTTTATCATTTTATGGTATCGATACTATCGGAATGTTACTTGAATGTATGGGTGGGAGGGTGGTTTGGGGGATGGTGGGGGGGAAGGTAGAAGCGTAATTGACTAGTGTTACAAATATGAAGCCGATTGGTGAGGTAGTTTCGCCACCACAGATTTTATTTGTTTTCCTTTTCTTCGTACGGATACGCTGGAAGTGGGTTGTGGGAGGCAGTTGGGGGTGTGATGGAGGGAAGGCATAAGGGTAAGGCACTTGTCACACAAATATGGAACCGATTGGTGCAATCGTTTCGCCGCCACAGATTTTATTTGTTTTCCTTGTGAGGCGACCGATAGTCAGCGAGTGGGTGGGAGGAGGGGTTTGGGGTAGTGGTGGTGCCGTGGTGGGTATGCAGAAGGGTAAGATACATGTGGTAAAAAACTAAAAATATGAAAGCCATAGGTGCAGTCGTTTCGCTGCTACGATTTTTTTTCGGCGAGTCAGTATATAATTATATACGGACCTGGCACTGGGCGTGACAACTGACATCTGACAAGACCCTCGTCCCGACCGTATATATATCATTATTATAAATTATATACCGTCGGACCTGGCAGTTTCGGACCTAGTTTCTCAGTTTGGACAGTTTCTGTAATTCTTTATGTCATATCATAGATATCAATGGACAGTCACAATGTCACAAACTCACAATGATATCAATCATATCATATCATTGACATTTGCAATGATATCAATCATATCATATCATTGACATTTGATTCATTGATATGACATAAAGAATAGCAGAAACTGAGAAAGTGAGAAACTTAAACAGTTAAACTTCAGAAAGACACCATGACTTGAGTTTTTTTTAATGTTTTGAATTCTTGGAATTTAGTGAAGTGAAAGACAAAGGACATAGTGAAGGACAAAGGTAAATAATTAAATAACTTCTAGAAGCTGTTTTGTTTGTTTTGTTTTTTATATACCTATTTTTGGGAGCGAGGTGCGCGGAGCGGGAAGCGCATCGGGTCTGCTGACAAAAGGAGCGCGTGAGCGCTGCCGCATACCTTATGTCTGATGAGCGCGGAGCGCTGCCGCATTACCGGTCCCACCGGAGCGCGCCCACCTCTGAGTGATAGTGACACTCAATAATAATAATAATAATATAACTAAGTATAAGTGAAAGAGACACATAAGTAATAATAAGTGCCTTCAGAACAATAAGAACAAGTGAAAGTGACACTAAAATATATATTCCTAACAATAAAGAAGTGAAAATTACACTATCAATTACCATAGTCCAGTATAAATAATCATAACAGTACTATAATAATGACTATAAAACTAATTCTAAGTGAAAGAGACACACATAAGTTGTTGTTGTTGTTGTTGTTCCCCAGGCTGCCTGGCCGAACAGCCCCAAGGTCCCGAGCAAGGCCAAGGCCATAGAGCGCCCCCACAAAACCCTCCCTGCTTACCACTAACAAAGCCTGGGTGACCGAAGCCACTCTAAGGCAGGGAGCTGAGGAGGGCGTGGAAACGCCCGGGAAACCAAAGGCCCACCCAAGGCCCTGTGCCCCTCAGCAATTATGAAGGGAAAGTTGAGGGGCAAGGGAAAAATGTGACGCTTTGGCTCCCAATCTGCCAACTTTTAGGTTGGCAGTAGGGAGGTCGATCCACGGAAAAGACGCCGTCACTTGAGATCTAGAAGATATATAAGTAAGAGGAACAGTCAGAGTAAGCTATGGGTATGGCAGAGATCGCTCAGCTCTCACTCTGATAGACCAGCCCATCACCACATAAGTAATAATAAGTGCCTTCAGAACAATATGAACAAGTGAAAGTGACACTAAAATATATATTCCTAACAATAAAGAAGTGAAAATGACACTATCAATTACCATAGTCCAGTATAAATAATCATAACTACTATAATAATAA
The DNA here is from genome assembly GCA_032716605.1 of Paralithodes platypus. Lineage (NCBI taxonomy): Eukaryota > Metazoa > Arthropoda > Malacostraca > Decapoda > Lithodidae > Paralithodes > Paralithodes platypus. The sequence goes on from CM064480.1 coordinate 3,211,216, forward strand.
CAATAAAACTAAGTATAAGTGACAGAGACACAAATTACTTCAGAAAAATATATTTATTGAGTGAAAATATCATAATAACAATAATATATGGCATAATAAACAATAAAACACTAAAAAATCGCTTCCCGCCATAATTCAAGGTAGAGCGACGAGTCAAAACGTTCGTCGTAGCCTGGGCCGCGGTTGAGCGTTCGGACACGGCGAGGTAAATACGCGGCAAAAGTTACCTCCACTTCCATCACCATAACTCGGGAACTACTTGAGCTAGAAAGCTCTACTCAACGCCATTCTACGCGGCAAGGTAAGGCGCCATTTTGACATATGTTTGATTAATGTAGGTAGTATATTAAGCGAGATTAGCCTTAGTTTACTTTTGTTGTGTTTTCAGCCAAATCGCCCGGATACAGCCTCCGTCCTTAAGAAAGGCTGCCCGGGTAGGAAGGGTTAAAAAGATTAAATTTATGCAACAATTTACTTGCAACAAAACCTCTGTCCACTAAGAGTCTGTATAGTAACTTAGCTCTATCCCAAAAGTCTTCTACTTTAGTACAAATTTTACAAAATCTTAATTAGCTGGGAATAAAAACAATTCTACGTTATTTTACCATCGATATTACTACTAGGGAAAGGAAAGTTTATTATGTTAAAATTAAAATCGTCAACTTTGTGGTATATTTTAAGTGTGCACTGTTCATTAACAATATGTATATTTATATCAAGAAAATTTTCAACTTTATCATTTACGTTACAATGTGTGAGGGGAATGGAATTTGGATACATTTGTTTAGCGACTTGGATAATATTTAGCATATTGCAAACGAGAATATCATCAATATATCTACAATTATTACTTAACAATTTAGCAAGTGCTAATTTTTCTGGGATGTTATCTTTCTTACTACTATCAACTAAGTTTTTCATAAATTTAAATTTTAAAGATTCAAGCAAGAATAAAGGGCTAGCAGTCAGTTCATTTAAGTACTTGAGGGGTGTGATGAGTTAAGGTGGAAACATAGAGGATGAAATGTGAGAGAGGATGCAATAGGGGAAGAGGGTTATAGGAATTCTAAAAGCAGTGATAAGGAATAGGATGGTGAGCATGGAAGTAAAGCAGTCACCGTATGATAGTGTGGTAATCCCAACAGTTATGTACGTAAGTGAGGCATGTGTGGGGATCGTTTTTTACACCATACCCGAAAGAGGATTAACCCTAGTCTAGCGGGTGGTCTGTGGCCGTTTTGGGCCTTTTCAGGCCATTCTGACTGCTATATCAACCATCAGCATGAAAGGAACTGTATTGTGCCGAAAACTAGGTGGAAATCTCTACACAATGACACCACCTACAGCTACGTAGCACTCGTGGAGCACTGACAGTGTTACCTCAAAGATGGAAGTTTAGCGGATTTTGCTACATTGTTCAGTTTTAGCGAACTATTGGTCACACTGTCATCCTCCCGTGCGGTGGGGGAACTGGAGTTAGTGTGGGCCGGGAGGCCACAGATGTCGGACGTATGGTTCATTACTGTTCCACCCATTTTCACTCGATTTTCACCCATTTTTCACCCGTTTTTTGCCAGTTTCTTTAACTCGACTTATGGTGCGTGCCGCTCTTTAAGGGTTAATGGAGCTCCGATCTTACTCTCAACCATCTGAACAATTTTACCAACACACCTAAACTTCGTTAAATGCGGAAATAGCCTTACGAAAAAATCATGGCCAGGTGGGGGCACGAACTCTCGACCCTTGGGTGTGAGGCAGACACCTTACCAGTTAGACCAATAGAGATATACCACTTGGCCTGTTTGGCTCAGGGTATTTCCGCATCCGAGGTCTGTTTAGGCTAGCCTACTTTCACTGACTTTACACTACTTCACCTTCCGGGAAGCGAAAGCTCCGAACAGAGAGGAACAAGCTTGAGCCGAATCGACCGAGAGTCCGTCAGAGAGATGAACGGGAATGGTTGGTCAACTTCACTGAGCGGTGCATACACGCACCTATAAACTGCCCAGTTGGCAACTCGCTTGGGCGGCTGGCAACTTCCACAACCCAACCCAAGCGCGTCTCACATACACTCCCTGGTCTCTCCTCTCCCCTTCCTTGTCCTGTGGGGATCAGTTTTTACACCTTACCCGGATTACATTCTTGGAGAGACAAATCAAGAGTGAGAGGGGTGAAAATTAGTTAGCCTACTTGAGAAGTGTGTGTGGAGGAGCATAGAGAGATAGACAGACGAACGAGGAAATACGAGGGCAATGTAGTGTCGATGTGTACGTGCTGGAGAGGGTAAAGACGAATACCTTGAGGTGGTTCGGTCATATTAAAATTAAAAAATGTAAAACTTGCAAACTAAACAAACCAAAACTGGGACAAAGACAATATAAAGTCAAATTAACTTATCAAAATCGCTATATGGAAACAACACTTACTAAAATAAAATTATGAAATAAAAGAACACAATCCACCACATAGGGTGTACATTACTACATTCTTACAGTTTCTTACAGAGCAAGTTAATCTGTT
>CM064480.1:3213835-3379633 GCA_032716605.1 Paralithodes platypus
TTTCTTGAAATTAGGGACTTTTTCGATGCTACTATTTGGTTCTTACTAGTAAAGTTTAAAGTGAAAGTTATCGTACGATGGTCGCTGTTACTGAATTCATCACCACATTCAAATTCTCTATCAATTCTTCTTTTGTTGCAAGTACAATGTCAAGACCGTTATTACCACGGGTCGGCATTCGAACAAATTGATAAAGCGAACTCTCTTGCAAGTTCGTATACAAGTCATGTCCGGAGTGTGAAGTAAGAGTATCGCCCCACTTGGTCACAGGTAAATTAAAGTCGCCAAAAATTACGGTATCTTGTGAGTTACTTACATCTGCAATTTGTTCGTAAATTTCTCGGTCAGTTTGCACTGATTGAGCTGGAGGTCTGTATATTAACGCAAGTATTATTTTTGTACCTTTATTATTCTTTATTAGCACAAAAGATGTGTCGACGTTCACAATTTGAGGTTTTGACACGAGGGTCGGGTTAAGACTTTCTTTGATATAAAATAAAACGCCACCTCCATTTTTATTTATTCGGCTGTTCTCAAACATTACATAACCGGGAAGTGAATACTCTGCTAAAAAGTCTCTATCTTGTGTATTGAGCCAAGATTCTGTTATGCCAATCACATCATAATTTTCTGTAAACACTAGTTCCTCTAAATCTGAAAATTTATTGCGTATGCTACGAGCGTTTGCATAGAAAACCTTTAAAGTTGCGGTTTTAGAACTCGCAGATCGTTCTTTCATCGAATTTTTGGTTCTGGTCGGATCTACATTTACATGATAGCAGAGGTGGGCAGGTGCGCGCCATTTGGCGCTCTGCGCTCTGCGATCCGGTGCGCATTACCAATATAGAGGAGCGCGGAGCGAGGAGCGGCAAAATTCTGAAATCGGAGTGCAGGCGGGGAGCGCAGCTAGAAATTCGCGCTCCTTTCTGGCGCTCCGGAGGCGATTTTTCCTGTCAACAACGGGTACAAGAACGTCATTATCGTGTACAGTCATCGTACCGTTCGTACGGTGTTACTCACGGTGTTAGTGAACTGTGATACAGTGATACTATGATAGTGACAGACTGACAGTGTTACAGTTGTTAACTTGTTATTTTTTTTTGGGGGGGGGCTTTTGCTAACGCAAAGTAAACCTTACGGGCAAGTTACGGCTTACGAAGGGGCCTAAGGGTAAGTCTGGCAGTGGTATAGCCCGAGCCTGTTTGACTGTCTGATAGTCAAAAGACACTATAGACTTCAGAGACTTTTATCATTTTATGGTATCGATACTATCGGAATGTTACTTGAATGTATGGGTGGGAGGGTGGTTTGGGGGATGGTGGGGGGGAAGGTAGAAGCGTAATTGACTAGTGTTACAAATATGAAGCCGATTGGTGAGGTAGTTTCGCCACCACAGATTTTATTTGTTTTCCTTTTCTTCGTACGGATACGCTGGAAGTGGGTTGTGGGAGGCAGTTGGGGGTGTGATGGAGGGAAGGCATAAGGGTAAGGCACTTGTCACACAAATATGGAACCGATTGGTGCAATCGTTTCGCCGCCACAGATTTTATTTGTTTTCCCTTGTGAGGCGACCGATAGTCAGCGAGTGGGTGGGAGGAGGGGTTTGGGGTAGTGGTGGTGCCGTGGTGGGTATGCAGAAGGGTAAGATACATGTGGTAAAAAACTAAAAATATGAAAGCCATAGGTGCAGTCGTTTCGCTGCTACGATTTTTTTTCGGCGAGTCAGTATATAATTATATACGGACCTGGCACTGGGCGTGACAACTGACATCTGACAAGACCCTCGTCCCGACCGTATATATATCATTATTATAAATTATATACCGTCGGACCTGGCAGTTTCGGACCTAGTTTCTCAGTTTGGACAGTTTCTGTAATTCTTTATGTCATATCATAGATATCAATGGACAGTCACAATGTCACAAACTCACAATGATATCAATCATATCATATCATTGACATTTGCAATGATATCAATCATATCATATCATTGACATTTGATTCATTGATATGACATAAAGAATAGCAGAAACTGAGAAAGTGAGAAACTTAAACAGTTAAACTTCAGAAAGACACCATGACTTGAGTTTTTTTTAATGTTTTGAATTCTTGGAATTTAGTGAAGTGAAAGACAAAGGACATAGTGAAGGACAAAGGTAAATAATTAAATAACTTCTAGAAGCTGTTTTGTTTGTTTTGTTTTTTATATACCTATTTTTGGGAGCGAGGTGCGCGGAGCGGGAAGCGCATCGGGTCTGCTGACAAAAGGAGCGCGTGAGCGCTGCCGCATTACCTTATGTCTGATGAGCGCGGAGCGCTGCCGCATTACCGGTCCCACCGGAGCGCGCCCACCTCTGAGTGATAGTGACACTCAATAATAATAATATAACTAAGTATAAGTGAAAGAGACACATAAGTAATAATAAGTGCCTTCAGAACAATAAGAACAAGTGAAAGTGACACTAAAATATATATTCCTAACAATAAAGAAGTGAAAATTACACTATCAATTACCATAGTCCAGTATAAATAATCATAACAGTACTATAATAATGACTATAAAACTAATTCTAAGTGAAAGAGACACACATAAGTTGTTGTTGTTGTTGTTCCCCAGGCTGCCTGGCCGAACAGCCCCAAGGTCCCGAGCAAGGCCAAGGCCATAGAGCGCCCCCACAAAACCCTCCCTGCTTACCACTAACAAAGCCTGGGTGACCGAAGCCACTCTAAGGCAGGGAGCTGAGGAGGGCGTGGAAACGCCCGGGAAACCAAAGGCCCACCCAAGGCCCTGTGCCCCTCAGCAATTATGAAGGGAAAGTTGAGGGGCAAGGGAAAAATGTGACGCTTTGGCTCCCAATCTGCCAACTTTTAGGTTGGCAGTAGGGAGGTCGATCCACGGAAAAGACGCCGTCACTTGAGATCTAGAAGATATATAAGTAAGAGGAACAGTCAGAGTAAGCTATGGGTATGGCAGAGATCGCTCAGCTCTCACTCTGATAGACCAGCCCATCACCACATAAGTAATAATAAGTGCCTTCAGAACAATATGAACAAGTGAAAGTGACACTAAAATATATATTCCTAACAATAAAGAAGTGAAAATGACACTATCAATTACCATAGTCCAGTATAAATAATCATAACTACTATAATAATAACAATAAAACTAAGTATAAGTGACAGAGACACAAATTACTTCAGAAAAATATATTTATTGAGTGAAAATATCATAATAACAATAATATATGGCATAATAAACAATAAAACACTAAAAAATCGCTTCCCGCCATAATTCAAGGTAGAGCGACGAGTCAAAACGTTCGTCGTAGCCTGGGCCGCGGTTGAGCGTTCGGACACGGCGAGGTAAATACGCGGCAAAAGTTACCTCCACTTCCATCACCATAACTCGGGAACTACTTGAGCTAGAAAGCTCTACTCAACGCCATTCTACGCGGCAAGGTAAGGCGCCATTTTGACATATGTTTGATTAATGTAGGTAGTATATTAAGCGAGATTAGCCTTAGTTTACTTTTGTTGTGTTTTCAGCCAAATCGCCCGGATACAGCCTCCGTCCTTAAGAAAGGCTGCCCGGGTAGGAAGGGTTAAAAAGATTAAATTTATGCAACAATTTACTTGCAACAAAACCTCTGTCCACTAAGAGTCTGTATAGTAACTTAGCTCTATCCCAAAAGTCTTCTACTTTAGTACAAATTTTACAAAATCTTAATTAGCTGGGAATAAAAACAATTCTACGTTATTTTACCATCGATATTACTACTAGGGAAAGGAAAGTTTATTATGTTAAAATTAAAATCGTCAACTTTGTGGTATATTTTAAGTGTGCACTGTTCATTAACAATATGTATATTTATATCAAGAAAATTTTCAACTTTATCATTTACGTTACAATGTGTGAGGGGAATGGAATTTGGATACATTTGTTTAGCGACTTGGATAATATTTAGCATATTGCAAACGAGAATATCATCAATATATCTACAATTATTACTTAACAATTTAGCAAGTGCTAATTTTTCTGGGATGTTATCTTTCTTACTACTATCAACTAAGTTTTTCATAAATTTAAATTTTAAAGATTCAAGCAAGAATAAAGGGCTAGCAGTCAGTTCATTTAAGTACTTGAGGGGTGTGATGAGTTAAGGTGGAAACATAGAGGATGAAATGTGAGAGAGGATGCAATAGGGGAAGAGGGTTATAGGAATTCTAAAAGCAGTGATAAGGAATAGGATGGTGAGCATGGAAGTAAAGCAGTCACCGTATGATAGTGTGGTAATCCCAACAGTTATGTACGTAAGTGAGGCATGTGTGGGGATCGTTTTTTACACCATACCCGAAAGAGGATTAACCCTAGTCTAGCGGGTGGTCTGTGGCCGTTTTGGGCCTTTTCAGGCCATTCTGACTGCTATATCAACCATCAGCATGAAAGGAACTGTATTGTGCCGAAAACTAGGTGGAAATCTCTACACAATGACACCACCTACAGCTACGTAGCACTCGTGGAGCACTGACAGTGTTACCTCAAAGATGGAAGTTTAGCGGATTTTGCTACATTGTTCAGTTTTAGCGAACTATTGGTCACACTGTCATCCTCCCGTGCGGTGGGGGAACTGGAGTTAGTGTGGGCCGGGAGGCCACAGATGTCGGACGTATGGTTCATTACTGTTCCACCCATTTTCACTCGATTTTCACCCATTTTTCACCCGTTTTTTGCCAGTTTCTTTAACTCGACTTATGTTGCGTGCCGCTCTTTAAGGGTTAATGGAGCTCCGATCTTACTCTCAACCATCTGAACAATTTTACCAACACACCTAAACTTCGTTAAATGCGGAAATAGCCTTACGAAAAAATCATGGCCAGGTGGGGGCACGAACTCTCGACCCTTGGGTGTGAGGCAGACACCTTACCAGTTAGACCAATAGAGATATCCCACTTGGCCTGTTTGGCTCAGGGTATTTCCGCATCCGAGGTCTGTTTAGGCTAGCCTACTTTCACTGACTTTACACTACTTCACCTTCCGGGAAGCGAAAGCTCCGAACAGAGAGGAACAAGCTTGAGCCGAATCGACCGAGAGTCCGTCAGAGAGATGAACGGGAATGGTTGGTCAACTTCACTGAGCGGTGCATACACGCACCTATAAACTGCCCAGTTGGCAACTCGCTTGGGCGGCTGGCAACTTCCACAACCCAACCCAAGCGCGTCTCACATACACTCCCTGGTCTCTCCTCTCCCCTTCCTTGTCCTGTGGGGATCAGTTTTTACACCTTACCCGGATTACATTCTTGGAGAGACAAATCAAGAGTGAGAGGGGTGAAAATGAGTTAGCCTACTTGAGAAGTGTGTGTGGAGGAGCATAGAGAGATAGACAGACGAACGAGGAAATACGAGGGCAATGTAGTGTCGATGTGTACGTGCTGGAGAGGGTAAAGACGAATACCTTGAGGTGGTTCGGTCATATTAAAATTAAAAAATGTAAAACTTGCAAACTAAACAAACCAAAACTGGGACAAAGACAATATAAAGTCAAATTAACTTATCAAAATCGCTATATGGAAACAACACTTACTAAAATAAAATTATGAAATAAAAGAACACAATCCACCACATAGGGTGTACATTACTACATTCTTACAGTTTCTTACAGAGCAAGTTAATCTGTTTCCCAAGCAAACTAATCGCACACATAACAACGCACTATCGTCACATGGTAAATGAGAGAATGATTGAAAGATTGTATGAGAGCAAGGTGTCAAACAGAAGCAGAGTCCATTATTTTTAGTCTTTATTATTGTATATGTAAAGATCAAATTATGGATTATAGTTCAAATTATGTCTTTAGAAGTAATTAAAGGACCAAAACAATTCTATTTCAGGTTCATTTGCTTGTATTGATCATCACCCACACATGCTGTGGGTGGTGGTGTGGCAGTTGTGTATTCCCTTTCCTTGTCAAATATCAAATATGTTCCTCCTGATCAGCCGGCTTCATCATTCGAATGCATTGAAGTTACCATCAACACGCACGGCCAGATAATTAGGTTAGCGATTATCTATCGTCCAGGTCATCCAGGCATAGATAGACTCTTTATGGAAGAATTTAGCACATTCTTGGAATGTTTCTCCGCAAAGAGCGGAAAACTTTTGATTTGCGGTGATTTTAACTATTGGGTTGACACACCTGGAATGAAACCTTATTCCTCTGAGTTTCTGGAACTTGTTGACTTGTATAGTTTTTCAAACCTCGTGGCTGACTCTACACATGCTTCAGGGCATACCCTTGACCTGGTCCTCTCCCAGAGTGAATCCAACCTTGTAAATAATAGTGAAGTTTTTCCTATCGGCTGTAGCGTGTCTGACCATGACATCATCTTGAAAGTGAATGCATCAAAACCCTTATCTTATACCAAGAAAATAACCTTTCATAAATATTGTAATTTGGATCAAGAAAATATAAGTTGTGATATTGAACTTTCACTTAACACGGTCGATATTACATCATCAACAGCAAATCGGTTAGTTCGCACTTATAACACCTTCTTCCGTTATATTCAAGACCGTGATTGCCCTGAGATTGACAGGAGATAAGGATAAAGGATGACGCTCCATGGTATGATTCAAGTGTAGTGGCTTTGCGCAAGAGGAAGAGACAGGCAGAGCGTCTGTGGCGCCGGCACAGAACTGAATCCTCTCGTTTAGATTATGTCGCTGCTCGTAGAGCTATCACCGTCAAAATTACACAATGCAAGATCGAGTATTACACTGGTCGAATCGATTCCTGCAGAGGTGACCAGAAACAACTTTTTTTCAATTCTTAACAACTTAACAGGCCAGGGTTCTTCTCAGGTTCTCCCCTCATCTGTCTCGGCTGCTGATCTTGCATCAAAATTTTCAGCTTTCTTTGCGGACAAAATTGCTCAAATCAGAAATGAGTTTGACAATACCCCTGCTCTTGGAGAGTACTCTGTATTCCCTTCTCGGCCGTTGGCCGTAGACTCTGCCTTCACACATTTTCAGCCGATTAACTCCCTAACTGCCTTGACATACATAAGAGAACTCAATAAAACATTCTGTTCATTGGACCCGATAAATGTATCAAAGATAAGTACAGCTTATGAGACTGCATCACCTTTCATTGCTTCTATTGTCAATCGTATCTTTGAGGATTTTTTTTTTCCAAATTCTAGATTGTGATAATTTGGTAAACTATCGCCCTGTGTCTAACCTGTCATTTCTGTCTAAGATTGTCGAGCGTGCAATACTGAACCAGTTGCTGCCTTTTCTGGAGCGGAACAGTGTCATTCCCCAGTCTCAGTCTGCGTATAGGAAGCTCCACTCAACGGAGACAGGCCTGAGCAGGATTTATGATTTAGTCTCTAATACATGTTCTGGACGGTGTTCTCTTTTGGTTTTGTTGGATCTCTCTGCAGCGTTTGATACTACACATAAATACATACATAAAATGTTAAGACTGAGTGTTCCACACATAAGTGCAGTTTCAGTCTCTTGTCCTAATGGCGGCATTCCAGGCAACCCTGTTAAGGGCTGCTTCACTTGTCAAGTTCTTGGATTTGAGATCGGCGCGTATAGTCCGATCCCAGGTCTTCCTTGGTCCACCCCTTGGTGCAGCTCCCTCCACAATCACAGACCTGCATTTTTTCACCCAATTTTGTTCATCCATTCTCTCCACATGTCCATACCATCCCAGTCTACTTCTACGCATCACCTCGCTAATATTCTTTATACCTAAACGTCTCCTCAGCTCAACATTTGTTATTCTATCCTGTAGCCTGGCCCCACACATCCATCTAACCATTCTCATCTCATTACGCTCCATTCTGTTGACCATCAGTTGCTCCTGAGAGACCTTTCCACTTTTGGTGTGCAGAGAGCTGCACTCCTGCTTCTTCAGTCATATATTACTGATCGTAGTCAATGTGTTGTTGTTGTTCCCCAAGCTGCCTGGCCGAACAGCCCCAAGGCTCCGAGCACGGCCAAGGCCACATCCGAGCGCCCCCACAGAACCCTCCCTGCCGACCACAATAAAGCCTGGGTGACCGAAGCCACTCCATGGCGGGGAGCTGAGGAGGGTGCGGAAACGCCCGGGAAACCAAAGCCCCACCCAGGGCCCTGTGCCTCTCAGCAATTATGAAGAGAAAGTTGAGGGGCAAGGGAAAAATGTGACGCTTTGGCTTCCAATCTTGGTAGATTGGGAGGTCAATCCACGGAAGAGACGCCATCACTCGAGATCTAGAAAATATATAAGTAAAAGGAACAGTCAGAGTAAGCTATGGGTATGGCAGAGATCGCTCAGTTCTCACTCTGATAGACCAGCCCATCACCAGTAGTCAATGTGTGTCATCCAGTAGGGATGAAAGACTAGGGGCATAGATAATAAACAACACAGGGCCAAGAACCGATCCCTGAGGCACCCCAAACTTTACCAATGATGGTTTTGACATGAAGCCACCAATGACAACACAATGACAACAATAGTCAATGTGTTGTCATTGGTGGCTCCATGTCAAAACCATCATTGGTAAAGTTCGGGGTGCCTCAGGGATCGGTTCTTGGCCCTGTGTTGTTTATTATCTATGCCCCTAGTCTTTCATCCCTACTGGATGCATATGGTGTTAAGTATCATTTCTATGCAGATGATTCACAGTTGTATATTGAAATTAATAATATCGATGAGGTAAAGAATAAATGTTCATCACTCTTGTCAGACTTGAAGATCTGGATGACTAGAAGGAAGCTCAAATTGAATGACAAGAAGACAGAGATTATAGTCATAAATGGTAATTTAAGAAATAGTGTCCATGAAGATTTTGGATGTCTAGAATTCGGTGAATCACAGCTCCAACCTTTGAAATCAGTGAGAAACTTGGGCGTTGTATTCGACAAAAATCTGAACTTTAAGAATCATATACATAGTGTCTTGAAGAGTTGACACCTTTACATTCGTAACCTTTATGCTATAAGGAAGTTCTTGAGCAAGGAATCTCTTTTGACCCTCATTCATTAATTTGTTATATCTAGAATTGATTACTGTAATTAATTGTTTATTGGTCTACCAAATGCTACTTTGAAGAAACTCCAGTCTGTTCTCAATAGGTGTGCTAGACTAAGATTTTCACTTCCACCCAGAACACCCATCACATATTATCTAATAGATCTACACTGGCTTCCCATCAAGGCCAGAATAGAGTTTAAAATATGCTTACTGGCATTTAAGGTGCCGAGGTTTGGTGAGCCTAAGTATTTGTTGGATCTTCTATTTCCAACACATAATGAGTCAAATGTGAATTTGCGTAGTGGTGATGACCCATATCGCCTTTATGAGCCCAGAGCCATTGGGGAACGTGCTTTTGCTGCTAGATCCTTTTCTTATGTTGCCCCACGTCTATTCAATCGACTTCCAGTGTCACTTAAGCAGTTGAATTGTGTTGACGCTTTTAAGAAACAACTGAAGTCGCACATATTTCTGAGGGCTTATGATACTGGGGAGCATAAAGTTACTGATGACTATAACACTTACGCTGCGGGCTTATTTGCGCTATTTAGGGCATATTCAGGCACTCCTGATTCTCCTGAATTATTAATCAAGCATCTGTATTAAATGAACTGTATTCTGCCGAAAACTGGGCGAAAATAGCTTCAAAATAAGACCAGAACGAGCTTCGTAGGTGGCGGGGTTCACCCGCAGTGTTGCCATAGACATTCGGGAAAACTCGCTAATTATTAGCCCTCGCTCGCTCGGCAACACTGTTGTGAGACACAGTCTCCCTCAGTGAGCGGCTGGCTGCTCTGAGGGTCGGAGGGAGGTCCCTCACGCTCCCGCCCACTGACACTCTATTTCTACGGCTTTTACAGGCTTTTTAGCTTGGAAATTGCTGTAAATCGCCTATGCGTTCCAGAACGTCACCCGCAGGGAAAGGGATAAGCTTTATTTTATTTTTTATTTTTTTAATGGAAAAATTTAAGTTAATGTGAGCGCTCGTGAATCCACTTGGAGAATTGGCGCTCGAACAAATAAAATACCAGCATATATTCAGCGGCTCGCTGGTGTAGTGACTAGCGTCTTGGACTTCCACCCAGAAGGCCCAGGATCGCGCCCACGCTCGGCGCATTAAAGATTTTTCACAAGCACTGAGCCGTTACTGTAAGAAACTGTAAGTTACTGTCCCTCATGAGCAAGGGGATGGGGTAGTAGTACAGGATCTCAATGGAAATACGCCTAATCGGCAGGGGCGTCATTTAATTTATCCTTGGGAGGGGCAAAGGCTGTTTCTGAGGCCCCCCCTGTTCCCACCTTTCCGCAGGGGTGGGTGGCGAGCACAGCGAGCCTAATCAGCTGGGGGGTTCGGGGGGGCACTGTAAGCCCCCCCGAGATTTTTTTTGAAATATGAGCAATTCTAGGAGCATTCTGCCATATAAAAAGCTATATTGAGGTCATTAAAGCAATAAGCAATTATTATATATACAGGTATAATATATATATATATATATATATATATATATATATATATATATATATATATATATACATAAAGGTCCAATTACTTCCTGACACACACACACACATTAATGGATATTCCAATTGGCATAGCTTTAATTTAAAGGATAAGTTTTGGAAGGCATAAATAATACTCGTTTTACACAATTACTTTACAAGTATTTATAGTAGCAGTAATAGTTGTTACATTTGCTTAATTTCTGTGCTTGACATTTGTCTTGAGAATTATTTTCATATATCTAAGCACATCATGACCAGGGGTCCAGGACCACTTTCGCATTCCCTCGCCCTTTTCTCTGTCTCGGCTAGTAGGTGAATTTTACAAGAGGAGGAGGATTCCTATACCTCCCACTCCCAGGAGGACAAGTAGGACTGGTGTCTGAACAGTGAAGCAGACAGACAGAAACGGAAAAGGTTGGGTAGAGGATGCCAAACCTCGCTCAAACTTCATAATTATATATCATAATGAAAATATAATGATTATATAAAGGAGATTAAAAAGTTATCCTGTTATCTAATAAAAAAATGGAAAGCTTATTAGCCCCTTTGCTACCATGAACTGGGTAATGTAATGTGATAAAGGAAGCACTGAGCTAAGAAAAAGAGGAAGTAGGAATATAAGGGTTGTTATTGAAATTAGGTAGGAAGATCCTTAATTATTATGTTCCTTCCAGCAACCAACTATACTCCTAAAATCGATTAATGAAATTTACAAACACATGTGGCAGTCCGTGGATTCGAACCCAGGACGCTCACACCGAAAATCAACATCTTATGCATCGCACCACGAAGACAGTTAAAGGATGGTGGACACTGCCTACGATTTATTATGCAACTTCGAATCCTGCATATCAATCTAAGAATCATAAAGAATGGTAGAATATTTTTTCTCTGTTTTAACCCACAGGCCACGGCCCACAAGTGACGAGTCGCGTCTACTATAATGTATTAAGTATTATACATGAAAAGAGAGAGGATAGCTCATTACTTAACCGAAGCAAAAATCACAAAGCGAAGATATCCTATTGGTTAGAGTGTTTGAAATCTGTATGAGGTGACCCTGGATCGAATCCCAGTGATCGCATGCATACTTTTGTTAATTTCTTTGGTGAGTGTTTGGTGTTGGAGTGAAATTAACAAAAATAGAGAATATACGGTAGTTGAAATTGATCCCGAATAAACGTTTTCATTTTTGTTCGGACTTCATCACGTCATGACCATGTTAATTACTTAATGATCGTTATAATATGATCAACGACTATAGTTTTATATATGAATTTATATAGTTTTGTTCACGGTTGTTCCAATGGTGCAATCAGAATTTTTCTATCACCAATAGTTATTGTGTAATGTGAAAAAAATGCAAACATTACCCAGTTTAGCCTAGCCTATATTATATGTGTGAACATCTGAGGTTTATTTGTAGCTATGAATTTGAGATCTACGTAGCCTATAGCTCATTATATGAGAACGAGAATGCAATAACGAAGTTAATACGCCTAATATTGGTTTTCTACGAATATTTATAATTAGAGGGAAATAATAATAATTATATGGTTCACAATGAACCCCGCAACTGCTCATGTTTCTACTTTTAAACTCAAACGTTTTTCCAAAATATCTAGTCATATGACCTATTGCATTCCACAAAACACACATGCGATGATACGAAAAAGAAGCACTTATTCACTGCTATCATTAACAGCACTATCAAAATGTATTTTCATCGATAAAACACTTACTGGAATACTGGGGTCAGTCTGTCTGCGGTTGGGCCTGGAGGGACGAGAGATGTTGCAGCCCTACTGCTCAACTCCACCGCCCTGAGTATACTAAACACTCAAATTTGAAATTACTCAACAGTCAACACGTGCGGTGGCGCGGGCCGCGGTCAGCTGTGATATAGGCCTACAATATGTCGTTATCATGATGATATCCTTGCTAAACTCAAGGTCACACACACACACACACACACAAGATATATTTAACTCTGAACATATTGAGGCTAAATATATATATATTTATTTGTAATTTCGCAATTTTTCCCATATTTGTTTTTAGTATTACTAACTGTAGTTGATTTTGAGGCCCCCTTAGAAAGCTTGGGGGGGGGGCGAGCGCCCCTCGCTGCCCCCCCCCCCCCCCATGATGCCCCTGCTAATCGGCCTTATTGGGCTATCCTTAGCTGGCTTAGCATGCGCTAGCTTTAAGAACTATTATTATTATTATTATTATTATTATTATTATTATTATTATTATTATTATTATTCATTCAAGTCTCCAAGCAAAATTTCTCCGGTTTGACACCCTGTATGAGAGTGAGGTGGAAAAGCAAAGAGATGAGGCTGACCGAGAGTGAGGTGAAGGGATGATAGAGTTGAGAGGTATATGAGTGGATGTTGGTTGGGTGTGAGGAGGGATGCCAACTTTCAAAATATTATATATCCGGCTTAGCCTTATTTAGAAAAAAATATTTAGAACAGTCCCAGAATAATCCCAGGAGGATTATAGGTCTGATCCCTGAAGGGATGAAGAGAAAACCTAATATTTAGAAAGTTACCCTGGAATCAATGACGTGCTGCCACTAAACGTATTTGGCGCCTCTGCTGGCAAGCGAGCCCTTTCTAGGGACCATTCGTCCACCACAGAATTACCAATACAGTCCATCCTCCTATAACGCGAGTTTAGGGGCGGCACTGCGCCTCGTGTTGTAGTTATTTCGCGTTGTAGGAATAACACTTTAAATGGAGATACAGTAAACTTCCGTTAATCCGAAGGGCAGCGGACCGGCTCTCGTTCGGATTAGTGGATTTTTCGGATTATCGGACTTTACCCCTATGAACCTGTGTATGACGAAAACATTGAGACATTAGGCCACCCAAATGACACAATGGTGCACACACACATATCATATGTTCATGAAATCACTTCAAAAGTTTACCATTGTCATTGTAGCCTATTAACTACTTCAAAACATTCAGATTAATGGTCAAAGGAATCTGCTGATATAAACGTCTTCTTCTTCTTCCGTCTACTAGCGAGTTTGTCTTGCTCTTGAAGATCAGATGTGGTTCGGGAAGTAATGCCTTAACAACGGCACTTCCCTGAGAGGTTCTTGTAATTTTCCTTTTGTGATTTTCCTTTTGTGATGTGCTCTGTTATATTATATTGTATTGAAAGCACCCTTGTCTTGTTGTCTTGAAAGCACCCTTGGGATGCTCCGATCACTGAACTATAAATAGTAGCGTATCGGAACATCCAAAGGTGCGTTTTCAAGCTCAAGACTAATACGTCCAAAGGTGCGTTTTCAAGCTCAAGACTGAATGCGCTTGCAGAAAATGCGGTGCAAGCCAGTAGCGCATCGGAGCGTCCCAAGGATGCGTTCAAGAGCAAAACAAACTCTCTAGCAGACGATGTGGAAGAAGAAGAAGACGAAGGTGTTTACGATTATATCAGTAGCTTCCTTTGACCATTAATCTGAATGTTTTGAAGTAGATAATAGGCTACAATGACAATGGTAAACTTTTAAAGTGAATTCATGAACATATGATATGTGTGTGCTCCATTATGTGTCATTTGAGTGGCCTAATGCCTCAAAAAGGGGACTTTGGGACTTCTTGAAAGGTGCGTTTTCAAGCTCAAGACTGAATGCGCTTGCAGAAAATGCGGTGCAAGCCAGTAGCGCATCGGAGCGTCCCAAGGATGCGTTCAAGAGCAAAACAAACTCTCTAGCAGACGATGTGGAAGAAGAAGAAGACGAAGGTGTTTACGATTATATCAGTAGCTTCCTTTGACCATTAATCTGAATGTTTTGAAGTAGATAATAGGCTACAATGACAATGGTAAACTTTTAAAGTGAATTCATGAACATATGATATGTGTGTGCTCCATTATGTGTCATTTGAGTGGCCTAATGCCTCAAAAAGGGGACTTTGGGACTTCTTGAAATTCGGACCATCGGGTGAATTCGGATTTGGCCTCAAATTGAAAAATTCGGACTATTGGGAGATTCGAATCATCGGTCGTCGGATTAACGGACTTTTACTGTAATTCTATATGGGACTGGGCCCCCAATTTTGCCACTTTTCCGTATTTTTTTAGCTTAATAAATATATAGGCTAGGCTATACAACTTCCATTTCATCGGAATAACATTCACCCTCAAGCATAGTCACAGCTGGGGTTTGTTGTTGTTTCGTGGACAAAATCTAACCAAACGTACTGTCCGACATTAATTTATTATCAACAATTGGATATTCGTTACTGTGGGCTCTTATTACTCTACTTCCTAATAATAGGCAAGTAAATTATAAGATCATGTTTGGATAAACAAATATACCGAATTAAATTAGAATGAAGAAACAGTACGTTGAGTGAGATGTTTCAGCTTGCCGTCAACCCAGCTGGGCCAGCTCCGAAGCTCTCTTGCCGTCGCGCTGTAGGTGGGGGGTGGGGGGTCGCGCAGTAAGAGGAGGCGCCGGATATGAAGCACTCGGCAAGGCCATTTCGCGTTATATGTTTTCGGCTTGGGTTATAAGAGGTTTAGGTAATTCGGGACCCCCCCCCCTCGTGTTGAAGGAGGATCGCGTTGTAGGAGCTCGTGTTATAGGAGGATGGACTGTACTGTACTGTACTAAACTTCGGGATGTCAATTGAATCGGGTGCCAATTGAAAAATTAAGTAAAGAATAATATAGATTGAATATTAAGCTTCTGTTTTATGATTACCATTCCTGTCCTCATTAAACCGAGGTCACTCTATAAATATTTGGTTTTCTCTTCATCCCTTCAGGGATCAAACCTATAATTTAACAGTGACCCCTCCATCAATGACGTGCTGCCGAACTTAAGTCTGGCGGCGGGATATATCTATGTCAAACAACCCATGCAAAAAGGGAACAAACAACAGAAGTATTGTTGAATATTGGATATTTATTTGGTAGAAAAATAAAAAGCAGCAACTCATGCCTTGAGAACACACTGTAGAAATACAAAATTCAAAACATAGAATAGGCTTATACAGTAAGCAGAGTACTGTAGGGGTACTTGCCATAATTGGAACGCATAGGTTCAAAAATAAGAACTCCAGTTACAAGATAAATATATAGTTTGTAGTGCTTAGGTAGGCCTATATACTATAAGGTTAGATAAATTTAGAATGTAATGACTTAGTACGACTATGAGGATATCACAAAATAATGGGTGAATAGTGCTCAATCAATATGGTGTACACAACTTAGGCTAGCTTATAATTAATAATTTTTGTAGCTTAAAATTATAAACTTTGGATAGGTTTATCACATCGGGGATTCTTGGTCGGATTCATATCAAAATGCAGAAGTGAGCAAGAAAGAGAAAGGCAGATGCTCTACAAATCTACAAACACAGAAAACTACTGTCACAACGACTCAGCCAAGTAGGCTTACTAGAAAGGCAAATTAGCGAAACGAAGAGTGAAATAGAGAAGATTGAACACAAGCTGCAAACATCCTACCAAATACAACACATGATGCAGTTTTTACCACCATGTACAGTTGTACACCCTGCTCAAGATCAGGGTGTACATATGAAATGGAGTGTCCAAAGAAGCTTCACATCCCACATCAGTTCGGTAAAACATCTTCACTACTGGGATCAGCTGAAGGCTCTTAACCTCTATTCACTGGAGTGAAGAAGAGAGAACTAGTTAATATTTTACACATGGAAAGTTATTGAAGGTCTAGTGCCAAACGTGCACTCCACAATATCACAGAACTGAAGCGACATACACATACATACATACACAAATTTAAAGACCGAGTGCTCCACACAAAATGCGGTTCTGGTCTCACGTCCTAATGGCGGCGTTCCAGGCAGCCCTGTTAAGAGCTGCCTCACTTGCCAGTTTCTTTGATTTAAGATCAGTCTGCAAAGTTCGATCCCACATCATTTTTGGTCCGCCCCTTAGTGCAGCTCCCTCCACATTCATGGACTTGCATCTTTTCACCCAGCTTTGTTCATCCATCCTCTCCACATGTCCAAACCATCCAAGCCTGCTAGTACGCAGCTCATCACTGATACTCTTGATCCCTAACCTTCTCCTTAGCTCTACACTTGATATCCTATCTTGAAGTTAGGCTCCACACATTGCATTCCATTCTGTTGGTAGCATCCGCTTTGACAGGCCACATTTCTAATGCATATGTCATATCGCTTCTAACGCGTGAAGCGATGGGGGGGGTAGGAAATGTAACATCCCACCCCGAAAATGTAGGGGAGCTGCTCTGGGCACACTGAGGGATTCCTGTTTGACAAATAGGGATGCTGGTCTCTTCAACAAAATCCCAGAGAACATAAGAAACCTGAAGGATGTGCCAACGGAAGTGTTCAAGATAGCCTTGGAAAACCATCTAAAGACAGTGCCTGATCAGCCTATTCAGTGGAGAGAGCTGCTTCCTCAAATAGTCTGGCTCATCAAGCACTGGCAGCACACAGACTCAGTAGGGGGGGGGGGGGGGGGGGGTATCGCCGAGGCCATTGAGAGATGGCCGAAACAATGCAAGATAAATACAAGGTAAAGGAAGAGCGCAGCCTTAGTGTACTGGTGGACCTACTATGCGTGGAACACAGTAACTGGATGATCTTGGTGAGAAGAGACCTGACTGAAGACAGAGCAACTACATTTAATTATTAATATTTTCAGGTTTGGCATAGTGTACAAGGTAGTAGGAGAGAGCGGCCCTAGTGAACTGCTGGACACACTACGCGAGGAACACAGTAACTGGATGATCTTGGTGAAAGCGGCCAAACAGAAGACAGAGCAGAACCTGGTGGCGTATCAGTACCGGGGACAGATATACTTTGCCACCATCAAGGTACAGCGTGGCGTACTGTCACCAAGGTTAGACGGGACCAGTCGCTTTGATTTACACAACACCATCTAGAGTCTTACACACACCTTTTGTTTACATGACATTATTACTTTTATACTTCAGTCGCTTCAATTGACAGCATGATAAGTTTTACACTGCATTATTAACTTTTGCTTCAACAGGGCTCTCATTTTAAAAGAATTTGTAAAAAAAAAATAAAAAAAAAAAGACCGGTGCTATAGCCTACAGTAAAACCTCCCACTATACTGCATAAAATTTGCTGCTACTTTAGTGTATTTCCCAAAAAACTTCCCAAATCCCCCACCCCCCACAAAACAAGGTAAATATCATAGCATTCAATATGTTTAGAAACCTTTAGTTTAGTTAATTCAACCTCTGCAGTTGTATTTGAGTGAGCTGTGGGCTAAAAACTAATTTTGGAGAGGTAAGGTTGAATGGTCAGACTATGGAGAATGTCAGCTCATTTAAATATCTGGGCAGTATGCTGAGTAAAGATGGGAATATGGATGAATAAGTGAGGGAGAGGGTGCAACAGTGGAAGAGGGTTGTAGGAATGCTGAAAGCAGTAATAAGAAATAAGGTGGTCACCATGGAAGTAAAGAAGTTCTTGCATGACAGTGTGGTAATCCCAACTTTGACTTACGGAAGTGAAGCATGGACGTTGGTGGAGAGACTCGGACAAAGAGTGAGAAGGGTGGAAATGAGTTACTTGAGAAGTGCGTGCAGAGTTACATGGAGGGATAGACAGACGAATGAGGAAGTAAGAGAGAGGTGTGGTGTTCCACCTTGAGATGGTTCGGCCATATGGAACGTATGGGAAGCGAGAGAATGACTAAGAGGGTGTACAAGAGCGAGGTGGAAGGACAAAGAGGGAGAGGTAAACTGAGAGAGAGGTGGAAGGATGGAGTGAAGAATTACATAAGTGAAGGCGGTGCTGGTTCGGAGGAGGGGCGTCGAGTGACTGAGGACAGAGGTGTATGGGGGCGTTTCGTTCATGGCCACCCATTCGGGGATTGCGGCGTCAGGCAATGGATAGATAGATAGACTTAGGAGATTGAGAGAACTCTATTTCTGAATGCTAAACGGCAAACCCCTGAGTCCACTGGATAGCGAGAGAGTTAACCATTCACTGAGATAAAAGTCCAAAAGATAATATATGTTTTACACATTCACTCCTACTGACAGGATGTATATAGTAATGAATCCTAAAAAGAGTGGGTTTACTGTATACAATCCTGGTATATGAATGTTGGGTATCATAAGTCAGAAATAGAGAAATTTGAGTGCGTAGTGTGCAAAGGCGAGCTTGTGTTAAGTGATGATCCTGTGGCTGTGAATTTTGGAAATGAGTCATTGGAGCTGGTGGACAAGTTTTGTTACCATCTCTGCCGGTGGTGGGGCCGAGGCTGCCACTGTCGCTAGAATTAGATGTAGCTGGGGGAAGTTCAGAGAACTGCTGCCAATTCTGACCATTAAAGGAATGCGTCTCCCCCTGAAGGGAAAGGTGTATGCCTCATGTGTTAGAAGTGCAATGAAATATGCCTCAGAAACATGGGCAGTTAAAGTAGAGGATGTCAACAGAATGGAATGTAATGAGATGAGAATGGTGAGATGAATGTGTGGGGCCAGGCTGCAGGATAGAATGACAAATGGTGAGCTGAGGAGACGTTTAGGTATAAAGAGTATTAGCGAGGAGATGCATACAAGTAGACTGGGATGGTATGGACATGTGGAGAGAATGGATGAACAAAATTGGGTGAAAAGATGCAGGTCTGTGATTGTGGAGGGAGCTGCACCAAGGGGTGGACCGAGGAAGACCTGGGATCGGACTATACGTGCCGATCTCAAATCCAAAAACTTGACAAGTGAAGCAGTCCTTTAAAAGTGTTGCCTGGAACGCCGCCATTAGGACAAGAGACCGAAATGGCACGTATGTGTGGAGCACTCAGTCTTAAAATTTTATGTATGTATGTATGTCCCGCACTTCATCCATACTCCCATCTGTACTTCAAATACTTAAATGAGCTGACATTCTCCATAGCCTGACCATTCAACTTCACCTCACACTCTGTGGCTTCACCCCTTTTAACCCTCCAGCCCCGGCTATGTATTACGGGTATATATATATTCCCCGAAACCCGGGGGTTTTGGCCGAAAAACGTCTACGCCTAGGCTACCGCATCTTTGTTATTTGGCTTGCTTCCGCATTCCCGCGCATCCCCAAGCGTAGACGTGTTTCGTACCTGTAGAATGGCATTAAGTAGAGCTCTCTAAGTCAACTGGTTCCGTTGTGATGATGATTTCATTGGAGATAATTTTATGGCAAAAACAGACACTTTACACTACTTTTCGATACTTAACAATAACATACAGGCACACACGAACAAGCGACGCACTCCTTCTTGTGGCCGGAGATGCGGGGCGTCGGTCCAGCCGGCTGTTGTTTACATGCGTCGCCTCGCACACCAAGCTTACAGTCTTTGAGCTCATGGGTGTCTCAGAGCCCTTCCGGGTAGCTCGGGTGTATTTTTTATGGGTGTTTAAGAGCCCTTCCGGGTCTGATGGGACCATAACCTTTGCTCTTCCCCGCATTTACCTTCAGATTCCGTTTTTCGCACACTGTTCCAAACATATTTACCAGACCTTGCAACTCCCATTCATTATTGCTCATCAGAACTGTATCATCAGCAAACAGCAGTACAGGCAGCTTCCACTCGTTTCCCTCCCTTATCAGCTCTTCCTTGTATTTTTTTCATGACTCCATCCATATATACAGTAAACAACCACGGGGACATCACACACGTCTGTTTCAACCCAACATTCAGATCAAAGAACTCGCTCTGCTCATTCTCCACACATACTGCCGCCTTTGCACCCTAATACATGCTCTTCACTGCTTTCAGCAACTTGCCATCTACCCTGTATATTCTAAGTACTTCCCACATACCTTCTCTAGTTACCTTCACAATAGTTACTGGCTGCTTTAAGTATTTTCGCCACCATTATCAGTGTTTTTGCTGCTCTGATGTTCTGTATCCTACTACCGTACAGTATTTGCACTTATGACTAGAGTTAAGGGTTTAACCATTTAAGAGGATTAAACAAAAGTGATGATGGGTAGAGTGGATGATGACACTGCTGCTTAGGAAACAAATTAACTTGCTCATGTAGTGATGTACACCCTATGTGATGGATTGTGTTCTTTTATTTAAAATATATTTTATTAAGCGTTATTTCCACATAGCGATTTTGATCAGTTCTTTTGTCTTTATCATGTGTCGTCCAAGTTTTGGTTTGTTTATTTTGCAAGTTTTACAATTTAAATTAGCTATGTTCTATATACAATAAGGTGTGGGTAGCAACTCCATTAGCTTACTCTGACTGTTCCTTTTACTTATATATTTTCTAGATCTCAAGTGACGGCGTCTCTTCCGTGGATTGACCTCCCAATCTACTAAGATTGGAAGCCAAAGCGTCACATTTTTCCTTTGCCCCTCAACTTTCTCTTCATAATTGCTGAGGGGCACAGGGCCCTGGGTGGGGCTTTGGTTTCCCGGGCGTTTCCGCACCCTCCTCAGCTCCCCGCCATGGAGTGGCTTCGGTCACCCAGGCTTTATTGTGGTCGGCAGGGAGGGTTCTGTGGGGGCGCTCGGTTATGGCCTTGGCCTTGGCCTTGCTCGGGGCCTTGGGGCTGTTCGGCCAGGCAGCTTGGGGAACAACAACAACAACAACAACAACAACTCCATTTAGGTATGGTGTTGATATTGTTGAGGTAGGTTGTAGGCATCAATTAACCCTCACAGACCGGTTACGCATTCTGTAAGATATCCCTGAAACCTGTGCGATCTGGCCGAAAAACGTCTTTAATAGGCTACCCGTAGCTTTGTTATTTTAACTGCTACCGTATTCCCACGCATCTCTAAACGTAGATGTGTTTCGTACCTGTAGACTGGCGTTGAGTAGAGCTCTGCAAGTCAACTGGTTCAGTTGTGATGACGATTTCCATGGAGAGAGTTTCGAGGCGATGTTAGCAATATGAGACACTTTTCAACACTAACTCTTGTCTAGCAGACAACACAATAACAAACTCCGATTCTTCTTGTTTTTTGGAGGTGCACGGCGTCGCTCCGACCGGCTGTGTTTACATGCATTGGACGCACGGCTTTCAAACAAGCTTAATAGGCTTTCAAGCTTACGGTGCTCAAGAGCCCATCCGTGTTTCGGGCCCTAGTTTGTTATGGGTGCCTCAGAGCCCTTCCGGGTACCGAGGGTTAAGGGGGGTGACCTGCTTTTTTCCTCTACTTTTCTCCATCTCTTTGGTTTGTATCCATTTGGCCCCATTCAGCCTACTGTTTTAAGACGTTTACCCCCATCCAGGTGTCAATATTGTCCTGGCGAGCGGTAGCGAGCCAGCATATACAGGTATATATATTTTTTTACAGCAAGCTAAATTTGTAAAAAAATATTGATAGAAAATTTCTCCGGCAAAGCCGGATTTCTCCATACAATGCTGGCTTGCTATCGGCTCGCCAGGAAGAAATTGACACCTGGATGAGGATAAACGTCTTAAAACAGTTGGCTGAATTAGGCCGAATGGATACAAGCCAGAGAAAGAGAGAAAAGGAGAGAAAGATAAAAAAGCAGGTGACCCCCCCCCCTTAGCAGAGAAGTACTAACGAGGGGGCTTTAGGCATGTGATAAGAAGTTGCTGGCATTTGTGTTTCATATGCCTTTTTCCAGAGGATCTACTGTAAGAAACTGTAAGAATATGCCTGGCCTCTCTTGTTTTTGTGTTCTTTTATTTCAAAATGTAAAACTTGCAAAATAAACAAACCAAAACTTATACGAACACAGTAAAAAGACAACATAACCAATCAAAATCGCTATGTGGAAACAAAGCTTAAGTAAAATAATAATTCATAAATAAAAGAACACAATCCACCACATAGGGTGTACATTACTACATGAGCAAGTTAATCTGGTTCCCAAGCAAACTATTTTTATTTTACTAACGCGTTAAATCCACATAGCGATTTTGATAAGTTCTTTTGTCTTTATATTGTGTTGTCCCAGTTTTGGTTTGTTTGTTTTTCAAGTTTTACATTATACAGTAATTGCTTATCATTTGATAAGTTCTTTTGTCTTTATATTATGATGTCCCTGTTTTGGTTTGTTAGTTTTTTAAGTTTTACATTATATTTGCTTATCATTTTTGTGCTTTGCAAACACCGAGAGCCACCCATCTACTGTAGCTTTCAGAAACAATGCCTCCTCTCAACACTTAAGCCGGAGTCACACGAGCCGTTTTTCGAGCAATTTTTACGGGCAATTATGGTCTGGCAGCTTCAAATATTACACTTTATCAGAATTCAGCCACCTAACATACTCTACCTTCAGTCTAGTTACCGATACCAGTGCAAAAAAGTCCCTAAATATAATGAGAAAAAACTTGCTCATGGAAAATTGACGGAAAAATCGCTCGTGTGACAACGGCTTTATACTGTACAAGCATATTACACTTTTTGTCTATACACAGGGTGTGAGTAAGGCGTAGAAGGTATATATATTAGAACACTTGCGAGCCTTGGCATTGTCAGTAGAGCTTCGGCTGCTGATCAAAGGGTTGGCGGATTGAGCCCGCACTGTCAAAATGTTATTGGTAGTTGTCAAGCCCGGGCAACTTGACCTAGCGATTCGTAACATACGCCTAATGTTCATGGCCAGAAATTACGGCGTCTGGCATTTTTTTTTTTTTTTTTTTAATTGCTGTTCCCAACACCAGCACATTGATACTAAGAGTGGCAAGGTGGTGCTACAACCTGGGCCTTAACCCCTTCCGTACCGGCGACGTCTTTTTCATTAGACTCTGACAACAATTATACGATTATATTCAGTTTAGTAAGGACCTCTAGCAATGATAAGGCTTAAAGCTATCTTAGTCAACCCTTTTAACTACCACAGATCCTTTATAAGCTGCATAAAATCATCTAAATATAGCTAGAATAAAACAACAAAGACGTCGCCGGTACAGAAGGGGTTAAGGGGAGATGGGGTGTTTCTCTGGTCCCTCTTTTTCCTCATGTTTAGCCCCATTAGTTTTCAGATTTAGAGACGTTCGCCCCATTAGTTTGTTGATTTTCATGTTTATCCCCATTAGTTTTCAGATTTAAAGATGTTCGCTGTTGATTTTAAAACATTCCGCCCCATTTCCTTGTCAATATTAAGACCTTTTGTACTATTAAGGTGTCAATTTTGTTCCTGGCGAATGATAATGATCCTGTAATTTTGGAAGAACCGGGAAATTTTTCTGCCGAAAAATGTACAAATTAATCTAGAAGGGGGATCTAATGGATTTTTTTTTTTAAAGTTTAATGGAGGTCTAGGGGTGAAACTAGAAAAATAAATAATACATTGACCAAAAAGTGAACCATCCCTCCTTAATCAATGCTGTGTAGTATTACCAAGAGTGCCAATTGACCACAGTTTGCGAGTTTCATTCTATAAGGAAGTTGGAGCTGTAGACATCGATATTTAACAGAATTTACAGCTAAAATACGGTCTTAGTACATTTATAAATACATAAAACCCAATTTAACATCCCATTTAGCCATCAAAAACCTACATTATTATTGCATTTCTATGTATTATCGATGTCTAGTTTAGTTATGTAGACCAGATTAACCAGACCACTGAGTTCCATACGGAACTCTCATAGGTCTGGCTATCGATGTCTACAGATCCAACTTCCTTATAGCCTGAAACTCGCAAGTGGTCAATTATGGGTGACCAAGGCTATTCTGTGCCTGCATATTGATGCATATTGATGATATGCAGTTTGGTTTTATGCCAGGACGTGGTACAACCGATGCTATCTTCATAGTCAGGCAGATGCAGGAAAGATACCTACTAAAAGGCAGGGATCTTTACTTTGTGTTTGTGGACCTGGAGAAGGCCTTTGATAGGGTACCTAGAGATGTTGTACAGTGGGCTATGAGGAAACTTGGTGTGGAAGAGTGGCTGGTGCGTGTGATAATGAAGATGTATGAGGATTCGCGAAGTTCGGTGAGGGTGAAAGGTGTACTGAGTGATGAATTCGCAGTCCGTGTTGGAGTCCATCAGGGTTCAGTGTTAAGCCCCCTCCTCTTTATTATGGTCTTGGAGGCGCTGTCTAGAGTTTTTAGAGGCGGACTCCCGTTGGAACTGTTTTATGCAGACGATTTAGTCCTAATAGCTGACAGTATGCAGGATGCTGAGGCCAAATTCAGAAAGTGGAGAGAGGGCATGGCGAGCAAGGGTTTAAGAGTCAATATTAACAAAACCAAGGTTATGCATTGTAGTTTGAGACGAGGCAATGTGGAAAAGAGCGGTGCATACCCATGTGCAGTGTGTGGAAAGGGAGTGGGCGTTAACTCAATTCAATGTAGCATCTGTCGATGTTGGGTACACCATGGGAGTAAGCGCTGTAGTAGAATAAAGGGGCCCCTGCCGAAGGATAAGTCAGAAATAGAGAAATTTGAGTGCGTAGTGTGCAAAGGCGAGCTTGTGTTAAGTGATGATCCTGTGGCTGTGAATTTTGGAAATGAGTCTTTGGAGCTGGTGAACAAGTTTTGTTACCTAGGAGATACCATCTCTGCCGGTGGTGGGGCCGAGGCTGCCACTGTTGCTAGAATTAGGTGTGGCTGGGGGAAGTTCAGAGAATTGATGCCAATCCTGACCATGAAAAGAATGCCTCTCCCCCTGAAGGGAAAGGTGTATGCCTCATGTGTTAGAAGTGCAATGACGTATGCCTCAGAAACATGGGCCGTTAAAGTAGAGGATGTCAACAGAATGGAGCGTAATGAGATGAGAATGGTGAGATGGATGTGTGGGGCCAGGCTACAGGATAGAATAACAAATGTTGAGCTGAGGAGACGTTTAGGTATAAAGAGTATTAGCGAGGTGATGCGTACAAGTAGACTGGGATGGTATGGACATGTGGAGAGAATGGATGAACAAAATTGGGTGACAAAATGCAGGTCTGTGATTGTGGAGGGAGCTGCACCAAGGGGTGGACCGAGGAAGACCTGGGATCGGACTATACGCGCCGATCTCAAATCCAAGAACTTGACAAGTGAAGCAGCCCTTAACAGGGTTGCCTGGAACGCCGCCATTAGGACAAGAGACTGAAACTGCACTTATGTGTGGAACACTCAGTCTTAAAATGTTATGTATGTATGTATGTATGTATATCTGTCATGGAAGGATTTATCTATACCTTCTAAAATTAACTATTTGAAAACAAAATATACCGCTATATATTTTTGTGTGAATGTAGGGTACTGGTACATACTGTAGGTACAGGTCTCCCTCACTATCCAATGCCCCAATTTACGATATTATTTAAGTTTTTAGGTGTTTGGGTTTGGTATTTGGCTGATCCGAGAACGCATCCCCATTTACCCTATTACTGCAGTTTTAGGGTTCGCTATGGGTTTGGGATTTGGCTGGTCCGAGAACGCATCCCCATTAATTTTACCCTATTACTGTAGTTTTAGGGTTCGCTATACGATTATTCTATTTAAGATCGGGTTTTCAGGAACATAACCCGATCGTAAATCGAAGGAGACCTGTACAGTATATTGGTGTGGCTGGTATGCTGGGTAAACCATTCAATCAGATGACTCCTATTATTGATATATTCAAGCTACCTACAGATTATTTTATTTAACTTGAAAAGCATATATCAGAGTTTTAAGGTTAATGGAGATACAGTATTCTTGAAATTCTGAAGAGGCTAACTTGTAGAAAAAATATTATTTGTAAATTGTATATATTTATATTTTGCTACTTACTTTTATTAATTTAGTTTGTTGTTTGCAGGAAATCCCTGCACAATGTGAACTGCGAGTGTGGTATTCTAAGGACTATGCCGAGAGGATGGGAACAAGAATACTCTCTGGTAAGATAATTTCATATATCTCGGTCATTTTGGTGTTATTTGTAAACGTGTTGGAAGGACTTTATCAAACCAACATTACTTCACAAATTTACAGTCATTAGACAGCTAAATATCTATACAAAGCTTAATTTCTTTATGATAATAGCTGCCACCACTTCAAGAAGTCTTACAAAGCTGACTGAGCAATATGATTGCCACAATCTGTGGCAATTGTTCACTGAAGTCCCTGATCATCAGGGCACCCACCGTAGCCCAGCTATCGAGCAGGGAGTGCATGGTGGTAAAAAATGCATCTTATCATACATACATACATACATACATAGTTTAAAGACTGCTTCATCCACAGAGAGCGTAGTTTTAGTCTCTTTACTGCAGTATGGTACAATAAAGACTTGCCACAAGATAGCCCCATCATGTCATCGCAGGTGCCGATGTTGGTATAGCGCTAACAGTGTCTCAGCAATACTCAATCAAGTCCCCATGAAGCACTTGCACCTGGTGAAATCGCACCACACCAGCCTTAACTGTGCTACAATAAGGCAGTAACACGAAATCACTGTAACTGCTACAGAGGCTGACTGCACCACCGAAGTGGTGGACGGTGGGGTCGCTGCATCCCTACACCAGAGAGAGAAAGGCCAACTTGTGCCAGTGGGCTGTGAGAGTAAGACATTAGGGAACCATGGGGCACACCATTATGGCCCCACTGCCTTTGCCACTCTCAGGGTAGTAGTAGTAGCGCGGAGCAGAGTAGACGTGTGCCGCCTGAGCTCTGCCTGAGCTCTGCCTCCCATGTTACAAAGACTGTTCTATCGAAACCTTTATTTACTATTGGGATGGCTCCTGACATAAAGTGTTATAAATGCGAGAAAACTGATGGGGAGAGAGAGAAGTTAAAGTGGATTGGATGCTCAACTTGCAAAAACTGGGCCCATATCAAATGTGAACACTTGACTGGCATAAAGGCTGAAAACATAGCGCACATAAACTATGTCTGTGATCCATGTAAGACAAAGCTTGGAGTGTTAACTTCATTTAAGAAGGAAATGGAGAACATGAAGAAAGAAATTATGAAAGAATTGATTGAATTCAAAGAAACGATGACCCAAGGTTTTGATGTAATGAGCGCTGAACTAAAAAACATCAGGAGTGAATTAAATGATAAGATGACCCAAGGACTAGACGGTATAACTCAAGAACTTTCAACTCAATTGAAAGTAGTGAAGATGGGGATGCAAGGAGTCACTAGTGGTATGGGAAATGTTGTTGATGCTGTAAGCGCTGACCCCGCGCAAACGTCAGCGGTTTCTGACTCGCCTGGGTGATCGGATGTGGTGACGGGGAAAAGAAAGAAGAAAGAAAAGAAGAATCTACTCGTTCTGAAGGCGAAGGATGAGAATGAAAAGGCAACTGACAAGAGAGAAAAAATGTCTCAGGCGCTAAAGGGGGTTCAAATTCAGGATACGAAATTTACCCCTAAAGGGAACATGGTGATGAATTTTGGCACTGTGGATATGCTGAATGATGCAGTTAAAAAGTTGATAGAGGTGCCGGCTGTTACTACAAAGAGTGTGAACAAATTAAACCCAAAAGTGATGATTTGCAATGTTCGACCTGAAGAGTCCAAGAGTGAGATAATTGATACATTAATTGCAAGGAATGATTTTCTTGATTCGATTGAAGATATTAGGGGAAAGATTGCCATGATTTTTGATAAACCAGCAGCTGGAGGTACAGTCCATTATATCCTGAAATGTGAGCCAGAAGTCTGTGCGGCTTTCTATAAAAATAATGACAAGGTGAAACTTCTATGGGGAGTATATAATATAAGAGACAGGTACCATGCATTGGCTTGTTTCCATTGCCAGAGATTTGGGCATGTAGAAAATAAGTGTGCTGCTAAACTAAACAATGAAGTGCCTGTTTGTTTTAAATGTGCTGGAACACATAGGTCGAAGGATTGTAAAGAGACTGTGAGAAAGTGCATAAACTGTATGAGATACAGGAAACAAGACGTGTATCATTCATCATCAGATACCCGGTGCCCGGTCCTTTCGAGTGAGATAGTCAAGGTGAGAGACCTAACTGATCATGGAAACTAGTGCTTTAATAAAGATAAAGGGGGGACTGATAAACATTCAATCAGTGGGAAATAAAACCTTTGAAATTCGAGACTTAATTAATGAGGCAAAATATGATGTACTAGCGGTAATTGAAACATGGCTGAGTGAATACGATACTGCTAAAATACTTGAAATGACTCCTTTAACGCATACCTTCTTGCACGATCCACGAAAAGGAAAGGGAGGTGGTGGTGTGGGAATTTTTCTTACAAACACGTTTAAGAAGATGAAAATATGTAAATCTGCAAGGTTCGGTAGTTTTGAACATATACAGGTGGGCTGTGAGATTGGAGGCAGGAAATGTACTTTTATTGTTGTTTATAGACCCCCGAATTTAAGTGCCAGTACATTTATTGATGATTTTAGATTATACTTGGAAACAATTGATATGGTTAGTACGAATACATTCGTCTTTGGTGACTTTAATCTGTGGGTGGACGTTCCGAATTATTACTATGCTACTAAAAAGTCACTTAAAACACATTTGTTCAGGGAGTGTTATGACTTAGAAGATGGCACTGTGAGACAAGACTATAAGTGCTAGATGGTTTAAAGGGCAGCTGCGACGAGCGTCACATCTAGTGACGGAGCGCGGCTGAGAAACTCCACACCAAGTAACAAGTAAGTAAGGAAAAAAGATAAAAATAAGAATGATGAAAAAGGTAAAGTCAGAACTGACTATGGGAAGTAGAGGACATCATCCCTCAGTCTAACAGATCTAGCCCACCACTTCATTTATAATCTGACAAGAAGTAAACTGACAATGACAGACAAAAATATATTCTAAACAGTAAGGATTACTTCTTCCCTTTTCAGTGGTTGTACAAGAGCAATCCTGAGCGATCAAAATACCAATCACTCTATTACTATCAAATGAATCAACTATACATAGGGTGAATGGACTGCTGGTGATTGGTAGTTGAAGATATCACTTCTAACTTCAACTCTTATAGGCTATTAAAAAGTTTTACATATTTTTTAGCCTCATATACTGTACATGCATGCATGTATATGAACCCTAGTCTCCAAAGGTGGCTATGGAAACAGAGAAGATAATCACCAACTACAGCATGTTATGTGGGAATCCCCGACTCTAGCAGTACTTTAGCACCATATGAGAGTGCTGGGAAAAGCACACAATGCTCCTAACTACAAACTACAGGGACGCATGCCCTTATTATCCCCTGTCCAGCGGGAAAATTTCCGTCTTTTGGGGGTTTTCAACTCGCTATACCTCTGTGAAACGAAGTGTTATGGGAAAAATGAGAAGTGTGAACGAAAGCTTGTATTCTGGGCTGTAATTAAACATCAATCTGATGTTTTTAGCTGCTATGTAGCATTGACAGCGAATAGATTAAGTGACGGTGTTTATGCGTTTGATCAAGTTTGAATTTAGGTCAAGCTTGGAGAGACTTGCAATCACTTGCATGGCTTGTAGAGTACTAAGCTCGCCCGGGTGGGCTAGCCTGGTGACATATGGTAACTCTGGTACCATCTTGGTACCACTAGGTCGCCTTGAGAGAACTTTTTTTAGCTTGGGAATTACTAAATGTACATATAATTTCCCGACTCACCTGGGTTAAGGAGAGGTTTTTAGTTTGTTCCTTAGACTTCCATCGAGCTTAACCCTCCTGGCCCGGGCTGTATCTCAAAAGGACAGGGTGGGCTACCCGGGCGATCTGGCCGAAAAACGTCTAGGCCTAGGCTACCGTATTTTAGTTAATTTTAACTGCTAGAAATTTCCCACGCATCTATAAATGTAGTGCGGTTTCCAATCTGTAGACTGACGTTGAGTAGAGCTCTCTAAGTCAACTGGTTCAGTTGTGATGACGATTTCAGTGGAGAGCATTTTCAGGCGATGTTAGCAATACGACGATCTTTTCACTACTGAAACAACGACATACAGACATACAATAACAAACGAGTCTTCTCCTTCTTGTTTTTGGAGGTGCGGTGACGCAACGATCGGCTTTGTTTACATGCGTCGGACGCACGGCGTTCAGACCAAGCTGAATAGGCTTTCAAGCTTAAAAGTCCTGAAAGGACACCCGGGCACCTGCCCTTATTTCGTGGTGTCCTTAGGAGGGCCTGCCCGGGCCAGGAGGGTTAAAATTACACCCCCTAGACCCCCTTTCAAGATAAATTTGTACATTTTTCGGTAGAAAAATGTTCCGGCCGAAGGCCGATTCCTCTTAAATTACAGGCTCGCTATCGCTTGCCAGGAAAAAATCGACACCTAAATGACACAAAAGGTCTTAAAATTGACAGAAATGGGCAAATGTTTTTAAAATTGCCAAACTAATTGGGCGAACATCTTAAAATCTCCAAATCAATGGGGCTAAACATGAGTGAGAAAGGGGTCGAGAAAAAAATCCCTCAGGTGGAAATCTCTCCTCAATGCCCCGGGTTATTTTGTCAACCACCTTGATGTGATGTTGGAAATTGTAACTGGTCATAATAATAATAATAATAATAATAATAATAATAATAATAATACACTGACCCTATCTATCTATCTATCTATCTATATGCTTAGGCCCAATCCCCACTTTTCCGATTTTTATTTTTATTTTATATATATATATATATATATATATATATATATATATATACACAGTATATATATTTTTTTTTTTTTGTTTTTTGTTTTTTATATACAGTGAACCAGGGTGGATGGGACTCGTTAGCCTTGGTCGGCAACCTATCTAGGGGAGACAACCTTATAAAAATCTGGGTGGATGGGACTCGTCAGCCTTGGTCGGCAACCTGTCTAGGGGATGATAACCTGATACAAATCCGTACTGCTTACCGAAGGGTAAGGCAGGTTAGTGGATGGACTAGCCGAACACCACTGTAGAAAAATTGTGCTAACAAGATACACAGAGGGCCTCGGAGCCGGACGGATCCTAAATTGAGTGGTCAATCCTGTAAGTCCTTCATTAAACTGGCTCGGGTTGTCCCTCTTACAGGGAATAAGTCCTCTTGGGGGCATTCTGTGTATGGCCACCCTCATTAAGGGGAGTAAGGCGTCTGGCAATAGATAGATAGATAGATAGTGAACCCTCAAACTACGCGTGGGATGCGTACTGTGCTGTCGGCGCGTAAGTTCGTTTGCGCGTACATGGGAGTTAAATATAAATGGGGAAAATGGGTATTGGTCTGGGTCCGACCGAAAGTTGTACTATTTCTACCTTTCATCACCTACAATCCACAAATATATAACATATTACTGTACAAATATGTTTTCATAACCTAATCTACCACACAAAATACATTTAATGTATACAAATAAGACACAAACGTAAATTAACTCACATTGGTAGTGGTTGAGCAATGCCGGATCTGCGCCATCGATCGATAGCACTGCGCCCGAAATGGATCGATCGAAATAATAGGCCTAGCCGCCTAGGCTTACTAGTAAAGTTTTGAGTCGAAAAGTAATACACTCTGTATAGCCTACATAGTGTCAAGTGAGATAGTTCAATAGCTCATATACATATTAAAGAATTGGCTTCACATCATTTAGCCTGGGGAGAGCAGTGGGCTTTGAAGTGACTTTCGAAAGAAGTGTAAACAATCTCGCCTCCAACTACCGAACAGAAACAGATTTTCCATTTCCGATTTTGTTAGCTCAATAAATGATACATGCAATGTAAAACGAAGAACAGTCTTTTAATAGATTCATAATATCCTGTTGTGCTTTATAGATACATAATAGTTTGGTACGGGAGATGTGTCTCTCTCCACAGTCAACAGTGACGACGTTGGAGGGCTTGGCGTCACGTCAATATGGCCGCCCGAAACTCTCCAACAGATACGAAGAGACTCCCGCTCGTGCATTCGAATAATTGAGCGTACTTTTCGATTGGTTGCCTCAATTGTGGTTCAAGCATAGTTTGATTACGCGTAGATAAATTGCGCATAATTTGAGGGTTCACTGTATATATATATTTTTTTTGGGGGGGGACTCAAGACAGAGCTAGAATAGGGACAACACAAAACACAGGTCAGGTCAGGTGAAGGTATTGAGGGATGAGCCTTTACAACGGCACCTCGTATCTACATTCTACTTTTCCTGTTTTTCTGAAGAGTGTAGAGAGGGGAGAAGGGGTGTTGGAGAGAGAGGAAGCTGTTGGAGTGGCTTTGTTATGTGTGTTATTAGTCTGCATACACAACAGAAAACAATGAACACACAAAAAACAAAACACAAATTGATGACTTGCGAGTTTCGTTCTACTGTATAAGGAAGTTTGAGTTGTAGAGATCGATATTTCCCTGAATTACTAGCTGAAATACGGTTGTAGTAAATTTATATATACAGAAAACCCAATGCAACATACTTTTCATCCATCAGAGACCTACATTAGTATTGCATTTATGTTTAATAGCGATGTTTACAGCTCCAACTTACTTATAGACTGAAACTCGCAAGTGATCAATTGACACACTGACCCAATACACTTTTTTGAGCAGAGATGCGTTCTCTGACCAACACATTGGCCACAGATTTAGATGATTGGTGTCCCCACTTTTTGTTATTAGACTTAAGGGGGGATGGTTCACTTTTCGAAGGTCAACTTTTGAAGGCACCTCACGAGAATGACTATACTCAATTTTTTCCAGCTGATCTTAAATTGAATCTCTTATTAGCTGATTTCTCGATACTTAATGGAAATATATGAAACTACAATGACTGTGTGTCGTATTAATGCCAAGTTTTCATAATTAACATCATATTTCGCTACAAAATCCACCTTATAGTTCAGTTACAAAGGTAGAAACATGACAATTTACTCTCAGCTGGAAAAAAATTGACTATAATTGTTTTATCTACCTTAGGTATAGCAAAACTAAAATCTTTTGGCTCTGAGTTTCTATCACTAGACCCGTCCCTGGGAGTTGACTCAGCTCCCTCCGTCCCTACCTCGGAACTGCCAGATTGGACGTTAGACATGGTAGAGGTAGAGGCGGAGGGCGATGGACGCGACCCCGGCGATTACCAGTGCCGCTAGCTCGTCGCCTCCGTACGGGAGTGTTTAATAACCTTCCCATTTGAATGCCGGCTACTAGACGTCAATTCAGTTTTCCGTTTCTTCAGCGCTCTTGAAGCCTCCACAGATGACTTCGAGGACCGCTTTAGAGGCGATCTCGACCGGGACCGTGATCGGTCCTCTTGTGGAGATGGTGACCGCACTCTCTTATGGCGGCCGGGAGGAGTTGGCTTAGTTGAAAAAGAATCACTACTGTCACTACTGCTCACTTTCTTTTGAAAGAACTTTAGTCTGTTTTAGACTTAGAGCTGGACCGGGAAGGAGAAGTTTTATTAACTTGAGCTTTAATAATTAATTGGTCCCAAAGTGCTTCATCATCGCAGTGGAGCGCTTTATGAGCTACGTCTTTAGTGTAGTAATTATAAGTAGATTTAATCTCTTACAAGGCTACCAGACATGATTGATCGCGTTGATCAAATAAACCATTCCTGAGGTCTGTGCAAATGCCGCATTTCTTGGATACCCAGACTCCTCTGGACCGATCCAGACACTTCACACATTTAACACATAATTTATGGTAAAGGACCGGAATGAGTGAACAAGTAGGAGTGGAGCAGTGAGTGACTAAAGGCATGATGGTGACAAAACGACCCCCCCACCCCCCTGCCGGGATCGGCCCCCTTCCTTGTGTCCTGTGCCTAGGCCGTTGTGTTGAGATCTGTTTAGAGAATTTCCAAGAATCAATGCTCATAAGGATAAACCTAGACATTCACACACCGTTACACTCCAAATACGCCGGAAAACCAGACGTAGCCACACCGCTACTCTAATTTTCCGTCGAACTTGTCTTTGAAAAGACCCCATAGGTCTTTTCTATGAAGATTAATAACTGCTTATCTATGACCATGTGTCACTGACCCATACTTATTAGATTAATCCTTTCGGATGTTCATTAACTAACGTATCATCTACGAGGACCTGAGTGATAGTTAATTACCCCACTGGACTTTTCCGCCGGGCGGATTCAAAGTCAGTCTATGCCGCGTGAGGCTAACTGTATAGGTGAGTTTTTCCGGCCGGGTCGATACACAACCTTTTGGAACCTTCACTTCCAATTTGGGCGGGTGCCCAACCCCGAAAGGAGTTGAAATAGGGGAGCTATCCCTCCGCCAAAGGCGGCTTTCTAGGGCCTTTCCTAGCTGATGCTGAGAGGATTGGGTTCTAGTCATGTGGTGATGGGCTGGTCTATCCGAGTGAGAACTGAGCGATCTCTGCCATACCCATAGCTTACTCTGACTGTTCCTTTTACTTATATATCTTCTAGATCTCAAGTGACGGCGTCTACTCCGTGGATTGACCTCCCTACTGCCAACCTAGAAGTTGGCAGATTGGGAGCCAAAGCGTCACATTTTTCCCTTACCCCTCAACATTCCCTTCATAATTGCTGAGGGTCACAGGGCCTTGGGTGGGGCTTTGGTTTCCCGGGCGTTTCCGCACCTTCCTCAGCTCCCTGCCTTGGAGTGGCTTCGGTCACCCGGGCTTTGTTAGTGGTAAGCAGGGAGGATTTTGTGGGGGCGCTCGTTTATGGCCTTGGCCTTGCTCGAGACCTTGGGGCTGTTCGGCCAGACAGCCTAGGGAACACCAACAACAACAACAACCTTCACTTCCGCTGGAAGTCTAGTGGCACTACTGACCACGCCGGGTTTATTGGATCTATTCCCTGCCCGCCTCCAAGGCGAGCCTCCGGTATCAATGCCCGATAAAAGATCGCCAGAGGGAAATACCAAACCTTGCGAGTGCTGACTTGTCTGGGCAAGTGCGGCCACTCACAAAACCCACACCAAATAAGTCAGAACGTCTCCTGACACCTTCCAATCATGTATAATATCACCACATGAGAGCGAAAGTCATATCTTAACCCTTCCAACCCGGCTGTCCTTTTATAAGGACACCGCGGCAGATGGGCAGGACCCTGGGTGTCCTTATAACAGGCAGTAAGCTTGAAAGCCTATTCAGCTTGGTCTGAACGCCGTGCGTCCGACGCATGTAAACAAAGCCGGTCATTGCGTCACCGCACCTCCGAAAACAAAGAGACGTCGGATCAATGTTGTTGTTGTATGGTATGACGAAATTAGTATCTGAAAAGCTCCGATATTGTCAACATTGCGGCATATTCCGCTCCACGGAAATCGTCGTCACAACTAAACCAGTTGACTTACAGAGCTCTACTCAACGCCAGTCTACAGATTGGAAACCGCACTACGTTTAGAGATGTGTGGGACATTTTTAGCAGTTAAAATAACAAAGATACGGTAGCCTAGGCCTAGATGTTTTTCGGCCAAATCGCCCGGGTACCTGACACTGTCCTTAGGAGGGGGCCCCCGGTGGGGGAAGGGTTAAGGCTAATACTTATTATATAATTAAGCAATTAATAATACCTCCTAGCCATAGATAAAACACCCCTAACAGAGGCTGTCAAGGTAAGTAGCACGACGAAGACGACACCCTTACCTTACCCTAAGCTTTGCGCAGTGGCAGTATCGTAACCAATGAGGTTTAGTTTTCCGAGTGACGTATCTGCTACTGCTGAAGGCCCAAAACACGGTTAAAGTTTTCACATTTCATCTTTGCCTAGTACTTGCGACACCTCGGTTGGGTTACCTTCTTTGGAAGGTAATCAAGTCGTACCCCACCTGCTCGTGGTGACCTCGCAAACACCCATTTCTATTTATTTTTTCCATTTATTATTTTTTCAAGATAGGGTGACACAAACGGGGGCGGCGCTACCTGGGTTTATCCCAGGTAGTAGTTTAATTTTACTCTAAATTTTATTAAGTGTTTTGTATATTTTTAATTGTAGGCTACATAAATATAAACAATGGCCGGCCAAGGCAAACGGAGGCAGAGTTTATTGGGAGATGAAGAGAGCTATGAGTTTGAGGGATTTCTGGCAGAGGGTGGTGAAGTGGAGGATCAATTGACTGTAGTGAAGAGACAGATGATGGGTCTGTTAAGATGGAAGGGAGTTATGGAGAATTGGAGGAGAGATATAGGTGTGAAGGTGGAGTCACTGACAGAAATATGTGGAGCCAGTTCAGTAGCAACTGCAGATGGGCCATTAATTGCTAACCTAGATGCAGTGATAAGGAAAGTAGATGAGCTGGAGGCAGAGAACATGGCACTCAAGGAGCAGCTAAAGGAGTATGAGGGCCATTTAAGTGAGAAAGTAAAGGGAGTAATAAGTGAGGAGAAAGATGAGTGGACAGGGGTGGGGAATGCTAAGGTGGATGCATTGGAAGAAATCATGAAGGAGCAGGTGGAAGAGAGAGAAAAAGAGAAAAGAGAGTTTGAGAAGAATGTAGTGCAGGTTTTGAAGAGCAAGGAAAAGGTAGTGAGGGAAACAGCGGAGACCAAAAAGGAGCCGACCAAACGCACCACTGAGGTGGTAGATGGTGGAAAGAAAAAAACTGTCTGGGACCATCAGGTCCTGGTAGTGAAGCCAAAAGACCGATCCTCCGAGTCAGTAAGCCCACCAGATACAAAGGCAATCGAGACTGCTTTGGCTTCGGTTCCGGTTAACAAGTTAACTAGAACTGAGTCAGGTGTACTGGTGGTACGACTTCCATCCAAGAAAGCCAAAGAAGATGCAGGAAGGGCCATCAATCAGTATTTGGGGGTGGACAGTGCCTTCAGTGTCTCCGAACCAAAGAAGATGATGCCAAAAATGACTCTGGTAGGCATTGCTAATGACGCTGAGGATAATGAGATCATTCCCAGCATCCTCAACAAGAACCCAAGAATAAAGTCCCTGGTCGACGATGGCTTAGCTATGAATTTGCTATTCACTAAGCAAAAGAGTGATGCACACACTAAGATTGCGGTAGTAAAAATGTCACCTGAAATACGCTCTTCCATTGTGGATGATGGCAATTCTGTGTATGTTGGACTTGTGAGATGTCGTGCATACGATCGCTTCTGGGTAACACAATGTTACCATTGCCAGGGCTTTGGTCATACCAGTGACAGGTGTTATCGGAAAAATGAGGATCCAAAATGCAACTTCTGTGCTGGTACTCATAACTCAAAAGACTGCACCAACAAGACTTCCCCCAAATGTATAAATTGTATGATCTCCACATCAGTTACGGAGCCGCCAAATCATTTCGCCTCGAGTAGAAATTGTCCTTTAATGACAGCTCAGAGAAATAAAGTTATTGAGAACACCGATTTTGTAGGTTCAAAAAACTGAAAAATGCACATGGGAGCCGGTTGAAACTGGGTCTGTTGAATGTTCGTTCCTTGCGTAACAAAATGGATCATATTTGCGAGATCTTGGATGAACGTAACCTTGATGTATTATGTCTCACTGAGACCTGGTTGTTCGAGTCAGATCTGAATATTATCCAGGCGGCATTGCCTAAAACCCATTCCATAATAAATGTTCCTAGGCCTACGGGAGATCATCCGGGTGGTGGAGTGGCAGTTGTCTACTCCACATCTCTGGTGTATATCTTGCAAATAAGCCATAACCCAGCCCCTCTTTATTATGAACTGTTGGAAGTGGAAATAAAACTCCATCAACAAATTCTAAGAATGGCAGTTGTCTATAGGCCTGGCCATCGTGGCACAGATAGGGGTTTTATGGAAGAGTTTGGGCAGTTTCTCGAGGAATTTTCTGCTAGAACTGGAAGACTTTTGATGTGTGGAGATTTTAATTACTGGGTTGACAGCCCTCATCTGAAGCCATTCTCTCCTGAGTTCCTTGAGTTGACTGATCAGAACAATTTTGTAAACCATGTGTCCCACCCAACTCATATCTTAGGACACACCCTTGACTTGGTTTTCTCTCCTGTGGGTTGTGGTGGTGTTCTGGATGTTGATGTTGAGAATGCTGACCCTAATACCTCTGATCATGCTTTGATTACTTTCAGCTTTGATTTCCCTAAGCCACTCACACATGAAAAAGTAATCAGATTTAGAAATTATAAAAATGCAGACCTAAATTTGGCTAGCAGTGAAGTAAAACAGTACTTGGGAAGTATTGATACTTCCAACCTTACTTCAGATGAGCTGGTGGAGGTACATGGAAATGCACTTAAATTAGTGTTCGATCATCACTGTCCAGAAGTAGAGAAGAAAATCATAGTACGAGATGATTCGCCCTGGTATAGCACTCGAGTTAAATTTCTTAGAAGAGCGCGTAGAAGAGCTGAACGTGAATGGCGGAAAAATAAAACAGACTCTACATGGTTGCAATACCTGTCAGCCAGAAGAGCTGTGGTCTACAAAATCAAAGATGAAAAGAAAGTGTATTATCAGGGAAAAGTTGACTCGTGTGGTAACGACCAGAGGAGGTTGGCTTCAATTGTAAACAGTTTACTTGGAAAAACAAGAGTCAGCTTAAGACCTTCTGTACCTGATGCCGAGTTGGCTGCCAACTTTGTGGCATTTTTTGCTGGCAAGATAACTCGCATAAGACAGGAATTGGATGATGCTTCTGTTGGTGAAGAACTTTCAGTTGTACTCCAACCCCGACACATTCCTAATAATGTCCTCTCATCCTTTCACTCAGTAGAGGTGGACATGATCTCGTCCTACATAAGAAACCTCAATAAAACATTTTGCCCGTTGGATCCCATAAATGTTTCCAAGCTACCAAGAGTCTATGATCACACAGTTGAGTTTATTTCCAAAATAATTAATAAGTGCTTCTCTGAAGGTAGCTTCCCACATTCTGAAAAGCATGCACTACTCCGACCTACTCTAAAGAAACCTGGACTTGATGTTGAGAACATGTTGAACTATTGTCCTGTCTCCAACCTGTCCTTCATATCAAAGATATTAGAGCGTGCAATACTTGACCAATTACAACCACTACTTCAGCAGAATGAAACTATCCCAATTTTTCAGTCTGCTTACCGACAGCATCATTCAACTGAAACAGCATTGATTAGAGTACA
Organism: Paralithodes platypus; assembly: GCA_032716605.1. Classification (NCBI taxonomy): domain Eukaryota; kingdom Metazoa; phylum Arthropoda; class Malacostraca; order Decapoda; family Lithodidae; genus Paralithodes; species Paralithodes platypus. The sequence continues at coordinate 3,253,249 of CM064480.1, forward strand.
TAATGATCTAGTTGAGAACATTTGCAATGGTGTGGCCTCACTATTGGTCTTGCTTGATCTCTCTGCGGCTTTTGACACAGTGGATCACGAGTTGTTGTTGAGTGATCTTTATGATTGTGGTGTGCGTGACTCCGCTCTCTTGCTTCTTGGGTCGTACTTGTCAGGTAGATCCCAGAGTGTGATGGTAAATCAAGTGGTCTCGGACTCGACACCCCTGCAGTATGGTGTTCCGCAGGGATCAGTTTTGGGTCCTATCCTATTTATAATTTATATTAGCAGTTTGTCTCTTCTGCTTCGTGCACATAATGTCACCTTTCACTTTTATGCAGATGACACCCAGATTTATGTGAGAATCACAAATATAGTTGATATACGGAGTAAGATGGAATTGTTGATGTCTGATATCAAGAAGTGGATGAGAGCGAGAAAACTTAAACTAAATGATGGTAAAACTGATATTCTCATCATCCGAGGAAATAGAAGAGCTGATGATATGGTAGGTGCCCTCTCCATCAATGTGGGTGGATCTCAGCTGCGACCGGCCAACTCTGTTCGAAATCTGGGTGTATATGTGAACTCCCGATTAGATTTCAAAGAGCATGTAAACCAGATAGTTAAAAGTTGTTACTTGCACATCAGAAATCTCTATTTGGTGAAGCCGTTTATAACCAGACGTTGCCTCCTGATGTAGGTTCACTCATTGGTCTTCTCTCGTGTTGATTATTGCAATGCCCTGTTGGTGGGTCTTCCAAATTATATTTTGAAGAAAGTTCAGTCTGTTCTTAACAGGGCCGCAAGACTAATTTTTGGTGTTCCACCTAGAACTCCTACTACATCTCTTCACATAGAACTGCACTGGCTGCCAGTAAGAGCAAGAATAGAATTTAAGTTGTGTTTGGTGACTTTTAAGGTTCTCAAATTTGGTGAGCCTAGGTACCTTGCAGAGCTGCTCAGGCGCCCACCGGCACACCATGGTGTAGTTGTGCGTCATGACAATGACCCTTTTCGTCTTGATGAACCAAGGGCTTTCCAGCAGTCTTCTTTCTTTGAGAGGTCATTCTCCTACATGGCTCCGAGGTTGTATAACAGGTTGCCGCTGTCCATGAGACAACTGAGTTCTGTTGAATGCTTCAAGAGACAACTTAAGACTTTTCTCTTTGAGAGAAGCTATGATCTTGAGAGAGGTGTCATGACAGATGGCTATAGAGTTTAGGCTATTTTGCCACTGCTGGTGATTGTTAAATGTGTGTTGTATATGAGCCTTCTTTTGATGCATTGATTTTTGTTCTTTTTTCTTTCTCTTTTCGAGCGCTAGTGAATTCTTCGGAAAAATTGGCGCTTATGAGAAATAAGTAACATGCTTATTATTATTAACATGCTTATTATTACCTCCCAAGACGACACATCATGCACGACGCCCCGCGCCATAGGGGTAAAACGGCAAACACTGACTCTGGAAAGTTCCCCACCATGTGGAACAACTCTTAGACCAGAGTGTCTGCTAGATATATATAAAAATTTGTTACCCCATCTGAGAGATGGCAAGTAACTCAGCTCCGCGTATATATAGCCTCCTAAATAACTAGGTAATAGTAAAGCTAGAGCTGGCAACAAAAATAAAAAATAAAGGCGAGCGTGTCCAAAAGTGGACCGCATGGGCGCCTAACACTTGTACACTATTTTTACACTTCCTGTGGACGTACCAATGGGGCCAACCGTCGTAGCTCTGGTGATGTGCTGGTCTATCAGAGTGAGAACTGAGTGATCTCTGCCATACCCATAGCTTACTCTGACTGTTCCTTTTACTTATATATTTTCTAGATCTCAAGTGACGGCGTCTCTTCCGTGGATTGACCTCCCAATCTACCAAGATTGGAAGCCAAAGCGTCACATTTTTCCTTTGCCCCTCAACTTTCTCTTCATAATTGCTGAGGGGCACAGGGCCCTGGGTGGGGCTTTGGTTTCCCGGGCGTTTCCTCGCCCTCCTCGGCTCCCCGCCATGGAGTGGCTTCGGTCACTCGGGCTTTATTGTGGTCGGCAGGGAGGGTTCTGTGGGGGGCACTCGGTTATGGCCTTGGCCTTGCTCGGGGCCTTGGGGCTGTTCGGCCAGGCAGCTTGGGGAACAGCAACAACAACAACAACAACCGTCGTAGCTAATCTAAACCTATTCTAGAACATCTCAGATAAATACAAATGAGCAAAAGACTCACTAGAGGTGAAGGAATGCAGAATGAAGCGAGGACGGGTTAGGCACACCCGCTCGGTACGGACACAGGGGAAGGAAGGCAGTATGACGCCGCTCAGTTCAGCGTCTCGGATAGAATCCACGGGAAAGACATTCCACAAAGTTGGAAAACTTTATTATAGCATTTCTTAACCCGCTGAGCCCCAGCTAGTTATTAATAAATGTACCACCAGGGCCCAGCAGGTTTTGAATTTTTGTTTTCCCAGAAACAATAGCGAATGGGTTAGGAATGAAGGAAAAAAAAAAAATTGGTCAAAAAGTGCAAAAAATGGTCCTACAGAGCCCCCGAAAACGGATTTTACAAGAGTAAAAAATTGAAGGCAATTTCCCCCAAAAAACATGTTTTTGCGCGCTCACGCGCACGCGGTTGGACTTTGAGAGTTTTCAACCATCGGCATGGGTGCGTGGGATACTTACACAGTTCCCATACAAATCTGAGCCCTCTAGGTGCCATAGGACCGGAGTAATTGGGACCGGAGTGACACTGACGCAAACATTGCGTCGCTGGGTTCTGGTGATCGAACATTGCCGACGCAACATGTGCGACGCTGGGATCCAGCGGGTTAAGTAATTATTATTATTTTTTTTTTTTTACAAAGTTTTTCCGTAGTAAGTACCCAATCATAATGACGATTCCATAAGAGAATGAGCGTACCCTTATGATGTCGGCAATCTTTCTCCCTGTGTCGGGTGTTTTAAACAGGCTGACCGCGGGCGTTTGAAAAAGAGGTATTGTACAATAGGCATATCGTCAATGATGGAGAGGCCACTAATAAATACAGTAACCCCTCGCTATTTCGGACCTCTAAATGTCGGAAATCCGTACTAGCTGGATCGGTGACGGCCTCCCGGACACGTACAGGTACTTCCGTTTTTCGGACATTTCCGTCATCGTTCCGACAGTCTGCGACGTTGTCGGACATTATATAAGTACAGTGGGCCCCACAAGGGTGCGGTTACCTTAGTCCGAGACATGCGCGCACCCTTGTAAAACGCACCCTTGGAGCTTAAGAACCTATGGGAAATTCACTATGTAGTCCGGGGACTCTTCAAACTTACCCTTTTTTCGCCCAATAACCCCTGAAAAACATGAACTAAGGAAAGAATATTGGTGGGTAACACGATCGCCCTGGGCGGTGGGTTAGGGGCAGCAGGTGGCTGGGGTGGTGGAGGGTCCATTGTTCACAAAGAATGCGGAAGAGAATTGCAAGGCTGTGTCAGGGTACGCTTACACACGAGTCACTGAGTCATCCCGCGCGCTCTGACGTCACAAACATGGCCGCCCGACAAATGCGCATCCAGTTCCGCACGCTTCGCCACCGCACGCTTTGCTTTTTTCGCACCCTTGGATTATAAGCACTGCACGGACATCTGCCGCACGGTTGGAGAATCGCACCCTTTTATTGCGCACCCTTGCGGGGCCGACTGTACAGTATTCGGCAAATGTCCGTCATAACCGTCATATGTACACATACAATAGCACTGGATATATCAAAGGCATTTGATAGAGTCTGGCATCAATCCTTATTGTCGAAGATGTCACACTACGGCCTTGCATCATTAGTTCCACTAATTTCTTCTTATCTTCATAACAGAAAAATATGTGTAATGGTAGATGGCCTTTATTCTCAATTTCACTCAATAAATGCTGGTGTTCCCCAGGGATCAGTTTTGGCCCCAATTCTGTTCCTCATTCATATCAATGATCTCATATCTACCACTCATAATCCAATACATTCCTACGCAGATGACTCAACACTCCACAGTTCCTTCACATTTACCAATTCTTTCACCCAACCCGATCTTATAAATTCAAAAATAAACACTGCAATTTCTCTGAACCAGGACCTTTCTAGAATTAATGGATGGGGACAAAAGAATCTAGTTTCCTTTAATGCACAGAAAACCAAGTACATTAAATTTTCTAACCGACAGAATCTCACTGACTCCCATATATTTTTTAATGATGTAAATATTCCCACTTCCCCTAGTATTGACATTCTCGGTGTAACATTAACTACTAACTTGAGCTGGACACATTATGTTAGAAGCATTGCTAAGAATGCCTCTAAAAAACTGGGACTCCTGTACAGAGTTCGAGAATTCTTCACTGACGAGCAGTTGGCCGTGATATATAAAAGTCATGTGCGTTCTCAGATGGATTACTGTTCACCTCTGTGGGGTGGAAGTGGAGTGGTTGCATTGAGGCAGTTGGACAAAATTCAAAATAAAGCTATTAGATTAATCAATAACCCTGCAATCACACAGGACCTTCCTACATTATCCATACGAAGAAACGTTGCATCCCTTGCATTATTCTACAGATATTTTCACAGCAATTGTTCCGAGGAACTTGCTTCAATTGTGCCGCCTCTCCACATCTTTCCCCGTAGAACTAGGGCGGCTGAGAGCGCCCATGAATTTACACTTTCTCCTCCACAATGCAGAACTTCTGCTTATCAGAATTAATTTATCCCCAGAGCTACTACTCTTTGGAATTCACTTCCCTCTAATTGCTTTCCACAAACTTACAATCTACAAATGTTTAAATCCAGTTGTTACAAACATTTTATGAATGGAGGATGCCTTTAGGCACATGGACCTTTTTGTTTTATCTGTGTTTTTCCTTCCTCCGTTCATTGTCTCTAAAAAAAAAAAAAAAAAAAAAAATTTATGTCCTCTGATATCTCTTATATTTCCGAAATGTGTCGTAACGGTGTCCGACAAACGGATGACGTGTTGGATGACGCGCTCATGTCAGCGGACAATAAGGGTGAATATCCGACAAACAGAAGGGACATCCGACGCCATCTTACATCCGGGGCCCAAGCGTCGGAGCTAGGAGCGTCAGTCCGCACCAAGCTCTGTTGTGTTACACATAGATGCGTGCAGTTATCAAAAGTTTGCCATGTCTCCCAAGGATAAGCCTAAGCGTAAGGTGACCTCTATATCACTCAAAACTAAACTTCAAATGTTGAAGGACCTGGACAGTGAGGACAGTGAGGTGGAGAAGGACAGTGAGAAGGGGAGTGAGGTGGTCAAGGACAGTGAGGTGGAGGTGGGGGATGAAAAGGGGATGATGCAGTAATTAATGCAGTGTTGGAGAGGAGGGAGAGGGGAGGGGGGACATCAAGATTACAGGCAAGAGCAACATGAATAATGTGAAGAATGGACCTGTTTTCAATGAAGGGGTGAGTGTAATATACTGTACAATACATATTGTAAAACTAAAATACATGTAGTGTGTTTTCTATTACAGATTATAGGGTTCGAATAGGGTTTTCTAGGTTGATGCGGACCTCTCTCTTGAGGTCGGATTTTTTCCGTAGTCTCCGGGTTCATTGTTGCCTCGGACATACATTGGTTAGGTCGGATTTTATCCTCTGTTAGGTCAGACACAAGTCTGACTCCGAACATCTCGGATTTTCGGACATTCCGGACTGGGTCTCCCCCCAATTAGTCCGAGATGGCGAGGGTTTACTGTATTGACGAAGAAATGGGGTGAAAGGTCTTAAAATCGACTAACTAATGGGGCAAACATCTTAACATCTGAAAACTAATGGGGCTAAACATGAGGGAGAAAGTGGTCCAGAAAACTGGCCCATCCCCCCTTAACCCTCTCGCTATCCTGTCGACGTGGGGGTTGCCGATTAGCATTCCAAAATATAGTTCTCTCAATCTTATGATAACTTCTCCAAAATTAGTTTTCTGCCCACAGCTATCTCAAAGACAACTGCAGAGGTTAAAGTTACTAAACTAAAGGTTTCTAAACACCCCTGATGGTCACAAAGGCTTTAAAGTATCCCAGAATAGGCTCAAATCGCGTCCTATACGTGTAAGGGTTAAAACGACACGCAATCAGGTTCTATCTAAGTAAAGCCGGTATCACACGAGAGCTTTTATAGTCAACATTCGATGATCAACATTTTTCTGGCAACATTTCTGGACTATTTTGCACTGGTATCTTACACTAGACTGATGGTAGATGAATTTAGGTGAGAGAAATATTTTAAATGTTGGCCTCATAAGCTGCCAGACCAGTGTTGAGGATAAATGTTGAGGGAAAAAGTGCTTGTGTGATACCGGCTTAACTAATGATGAAGCTTGGTATCCATACTTCAAATTTAGACACCTACAACTCTTCTGTAGCATTCTTCATCTTCCTGAAGCAGTGAGTTGAGTATCCAGTTTGTGTTATTATTTGGGTAAAAGATAATTAACAAAGCATAATGCATGCATGGTGAGGATAAAAGCTTTAAGTCACAAGAATGTGTCAGAGACAACCTCCCTGGACTGTGATCAAACCCATGCTAAAACTGTGTGGGTGGAATTCTCCCCTTTCAGATAGCATACATACATACAATTTTAAGACTGAGTGTTCCACACATACGTGCAGTTTCAGTCTCTTGTCCTAATGGCGGCATTCCAGGCAACCCTGTCCTGCTTTACTTGTCAAGTTATTGGATTTGAGATCGGCACGTATAGTCCTTATAGTACTTAAAATATAAAAGCTCTGCATCATATAATGTCTCCTGGGATTTATAGGTTAAAGTATAAACAGTATGTATATTATTGTTGCAGAAGAGGGCGTTTCATGGCAGTTTCGCACACGTCAGAGATTCCGATGTCGAGGTTGCGAGGTTGTGTTCAGTAGTGGTGCCAGCCTTGCCAACCACCAGTGTGCCCGCAGCCAACACCACCACGGCCCTGCCACCAAGACTACCACCACCACCACTACACCTACCACCAGCCCACGAGGTAAGAAGGTTGTGAAGCGAGGACGCCACGCTACACCTTCACCTTCCACATCAGGTAAGAGAGTCACTGGTAGTCGGGAGAGAGTTACAGAGAGTCGAGAGAGAATCACAGAGAGTCGAGAGAGAGTCACAGGGAGTCGGGAGAGAGTCACAGGGAGTCGGGAGAGAGTCACAGGAAGTCGGGAGAGGGTCACAGGAAGTCGGGAGAGGGTCACAGGGAGTCAGGAGAGAGTGACAGTTACTCAGGTGCTACAACAATATCTCCATCACCAGGAACCTGAGACTGGGAGACTCAAGCGTGAACTTAAGATTGAGGTTTCTTCTCCCGCTGACTCTAGTGACTCTGACTCTAGTGAGGGAGAGGTTGTAACCCCACAGCGACAGAGTCCCCGTACCAGTCCTCGTGGTCGGGGCTCCTTGTACACCTGTTCTCAGTGCGAGAAGGTGTTTCACAGTCCTGGGAAGCTCAAGCAACATTCTTACTCCCACACCGGTGAACGACCATTCTCGTGTGTTGAGTGCCAAAAAGCTTTCTCCTCTCGCTTCAAGTTAGTGCGTCACCAACTGATCCACACAACAGAACGCCAGCACCAGTGTCCTCTCTGTGAAAGAAGCTTCCATAGAAAAGACCACTTAAAGAATCACATCCAGATTCATGATCCCAACAAGCAGTTCAAATGTGAGCGGCCTAATTGCGGAAAAGAGTACAATTCTTATATGTCCTATAGAAAACATTGTGCTGTACATGCTGCTGAAGAAGGTGACCTACAGTGTAAAATTTGTCAAAAAATGTTTGAAACAAAGCCAGATCTTATTTATCATCTTAAGGTTCATGTGGGATCCAGATCAGTTAAAAGTCCCAGTGAGAAAAAGTTTCAATGTGACCACTGCGAGCGTCGGTTCTTCACCCGTAAGGACGTAAAGAGACACCTGGTGGTACACACGGGTAAGAGAGACTTTAGCTGTACCATCTGTCCTCAAAAGTTTGGTCGTAAAGATCACCTAGTACGTCACATCAAGAAAAGTCATGGAGTGTCTGAAGTGTCTGACCCACTCCGGGGGGCAGAGGGGTCAGACCCTGGGGCTGGTCCCTCCTCAGCACCCCAGACACTGTCTCCCAGTAGTATGAGTGTTACCTCCTCCCCACCACCATCTACCTCCTCCTCCACTCCAGCAACCTTCCCTATGGTCATGTTACCGGAGGCCGTGGCCATCCCAGGACCCTCCGGACTGTCAGGCACGGCAGCCTTCACGTCTGGGCTTATTGGTCAGGTGTCAGGAGAGACTCACTTTTTACCTCAGGGGTTCCAGTCAGAATTCAGACTTTTTGATGATACAATAAAGGAGGAACCAGAGCTACAACCCAGCATGGAGGAGATTGGTGCAGGAGGAGATGATATCAGTAAAATTCTGGGGATGTACTTGCCCTCTGGTTCCATCAATCTGCCAGGTCCTCCCCTGTTAGAGACCAGTGGAGGTGTTCAGGGGGTGGAAGGGGAGGGTCAGCGCAGCCTTTTAGAATATGCCTTGTTACGTCTGCCTCACGGAGAGCACAAAGATCCTCTGCTTCTTGGAGAAGAGGACACCTTCCAGCAACAGACCCTTGACACCAGCAGACCTGTGGTGCCTCAGTCACAGAGACAACAGTTTGGTGAGGAAGGTCTAGTGGGTCTGTTGGAGGCTGCTGGTAGTAGTGATGTTAGTAACCAACCTCTTCACTCACCTGTCATAGTGCCTCACTTACCAGTTGGTGGAGACCCTACCACCACCACTACCACTACCACTCCCTCCACCACCACTACTACTACTACTACTACTACTACTCCCTCCACCATTATGCCCTCACTGTCTGGTGTTGACCAATTGTTTCCATAGTGGCCACCAACAATCTGTGATACAACAGAGATTGACATCACTAAATGAGCACTGAAAAATATGCAATATTATTTTCATAGTGACTCAAAATTTATATTAATGTGAAATGACTTATGCTAATAAAGAATGATCAACTAGTGTATCATTGAATAGAAAGTGCACACTAGTAAACTATTACTACATTATAATTGGTGATGAAACATTAAGACGAACATGTGTCCTTATTGTAGTGATGAACAGTTGCTTAATTTCATGCATTTTTAAGTAGTGCCAGATTAATTTTAAGTGTCTGCTGCAATATTAAGTCATTAGAATATTTACCATCAGACACAGATACAACAGAACCATTTGTACAGTACAGACAGAAACCAAAGTTCCTTCATGCCTTTGCTCCTAGTCCAGTCAAAACCAAGACCAGTGAAATGCTTAAATGCCTGAACAATTGTGTTAAAATATAGTAATACCCTGAAATATAGGAACAAAATATGTTAAATTAATTAAATATTTAACTGTAGTTGGGATGGGAAGGATGGCAAGAGAGTTAGAGTTGCTCAGAGAAAGTACCGGTATGCCCACTTGACAAAAACTTATTATCTCGGTGCCATGACAGTTTTGACTCTTTTGACTCTTCGCAGTTCAGGTATGAGTGAAACAGGCAAAACTATCATGTCTCTACGATAAAAAACATTTTCCATCATATGGGTATGATTTCTACATACAGGTATTAAGAACATAAGAAAACGGTAGTCCGCAGAGAGCCGATTGGTCTACACAAGGCAGATCCCTTTCAAACCCAACCCTTGGCAGTGTGAATTTCCCTTCCAATACAGTTGTTCAAGCATTTCCATTTTCAGTAACCTTGGTTTTGGTTTGACAAAGGTGGCAATTGTGGAGAACTTTGATTTTTGACTGTCCCTCTTCCACTCAAGGAAATGCAGATAAATTTCTCAAGGTAGCGAGAACATATCAAGGAGGTAAACTTGAGAGGATATTGTCCAGGAGAATATAAAAGACTTGCGGCCTTTTTGGTTAAATTTCAATGCGACTTTTTAATGGCGTTATTTCTCTCTATTCCCAGTCCAAACTTTCTGAATAATTTATATATTGATCACATAGAAATGGTGCGGTAGAACATTTTATATACTGGTTTATACTGCTTTATGTTTAGTGTTGTTATTATTATTATTATTATTATTATTATTATTATTATTATTATTATTATTATTGCATTGGCATTGACTTCCAAAGCCTAGCATAGCCATAAATGTACATAGATATTAGAAGAATGTTTAAGGAAAGTTGGGTTAGATTTTTGTGCTATTCTAAAGATTACAATATAATTATAAATAAAATAACATAAGACAAATTCTTCCCACAGCAGTTTTTAGTGTTTTATTAATATATGTGTGTATTCTGAAAGTTTGGGCTCAAAATTGTGATTATTAACGTTGCAAAAGTCCCATTGAAAATTGCGGACTTTTCTTATATTTGTTGTAGGCACCCAGTACATCTCATCAGTCACATTTGGAACCAAGTACCTGATTGGCTAAAAATATACCGGTAGATATATATATATATATATATATATATATATATATATATATATATATATATATATATTTATATATAAATAGGAGAGACTAGCCAATTCATAAGCAGTGGTCTAATTAGCAGGGGATATTAAGGGAGCCCACCTTGCTTCTTTTTTTTCTCTTTCTCTCCCTCTCTCCTTGGCTTGTATCCATTCGGCCCCATTCAGCCTACTGTTTTAAGATGTTTACCATCATCCAGGTGTCAATATTTTCCTGGCGAGTGGTAGCGAGCCAGCATATATCTATATTTTTTTTTGACAGCAAGCTAAATTTGTAAATTTTTTGCTAGAAAAATGTCTCAGGCGAAGCCGGATTTCTCCATACAATGCTGGCTCGCTATCGATCGCCAAGAAGATATCGACACCTGGATGGGGATAAACATGTTAAAACAGTTGACTTAATGAGGCCGAATGGATACAAGCCAGGGAAAGAGAGAAAAAGGAGAGAAAGATACAAAAAAAACAAAAAACGGTGACTCCCCTTAGAGCGTGTAAGTTCCGTGAGGCGCCTGGCCCGGGGAGCCGTTATATACAGTACGAAGGGTCATGCCGGGATGCGAGGTGGATGTTCGTTATATGGGGTTTACTTTTTCGATCTTCTATTCGTGGCACTGTGAATTTTTTTCTAGTTATTTTTTTTACACAAAACATATTAACCCCATCCTTACCGAGGATGTATTTTGTGCTATTCCAGCTATACAGTAAACCCTCGCTAACTCGGACTAATTGGGGGGAGACCACTTCCGAGATACCCGATTTTCCGAGATGTCCGAAGTCCGACTTATGTCCGACTTAAGAGAGGGAAAATTCCGAATTAGAAGAGGAAAGTCCGCGTCAGAGAAAATTGAGATAATTTTTTTTTTTTTTTTTTTTCATGTGAAATTCATCATATTAATGACAAATACGAACCTTATTATGTTTTCAGGGACAGTACAGTACATAGTAATTAATATTAACACAATAATTAAAAAGCACAGGTTTCAATTCATCCTAAAATCACTTAAAACCGAGTGAGAGAACGTTGTAAACCGGACACAAAACCCGTCCAACTCGGAAATTTCCGAGATATGCAGGGACATTTCCGAGAGGCCGATGCCATTCCGAGAAGTGCGGGCTTCCGACTAAAAGAGTCCGAGTTAGCGGGGGTTTACTGTATTTAGACGATTTTATGCAGCTTAGTACAGTACTTGTACTTTTTTGTACTTTTGTAGATGTTTAGGTGACAATCACCCACGGTCGATCTTGGGATCCGCCGCTAATGAGCTCGTCCTGGAATCTTTACGACTCTGAATCTTACGATTCTTTACAGGACTGACCATGCCATTTTATCGGCACTAGCTCAGAGAAGAGGGGAGAAGGGTGTTGGAGAGAGAGGAAGTTGCTGGAGTGGCTTTGTTATGTGTGTTTAGTCTGTATACGTCGTCAGGATGTCCCCTGACTGGGTGCAAGCATGTGAAACATGCTAGGACGTACTACCGCACCCATTAAATGTCCGCCGTGGCAGGGATTCGATCCCGGTTCTTTCAGATTCACACGCGAGCGTGCTTACCACTTGACCACCACAGCTCCACCATGGTAGAAACAATGGATAATCGAGAGGAGTTGAAGCCGTTTAATTGCTACACATCCTCCCTAAGCTGGATAAAATCGTCTAATGATATCCAGATTATAATGACAAGGACAACTCGGTACAGAAGGGGTTAATCTAACTCGACTTGTTTTTATGGGTTTTATTAACCCATGGGATCCGGGGGGCCTCATATGATCCCGATCGCTGTGTCCAGGGCCATTTTCGTACAGTCAAGCTTCATGACATCGCTACAACGCGTGGTTGCCGAGTTACGATGATTTTAGCGGCGATTTTTAGCCACGCATTTTGCCTCATATGAGGCCTCCCGGATTCCTGCCAATATTATTGTTTGCCTCATATGAGGCCTCCCGGATTCCGAGGGTTAACCAATGTTGGTGTACTAAGTAGATAAGCGCGTACGAATTGGCTAGTCTACCATAAGTAAATTCCCAGCCCGATGTTAGTGTTGTATTGCAGTAGATGTTATTTTATTATTATTAGATATAATTTGTAGTTCCTGTAGTAATAGTTTCTTAACAAAGCCTGTCATAGTTATTTTGAATCTTTTCTGGATTTTTTGTTTATTATATTTATCTTTTATTTATAATTTTTCTTAAGGTAATTGTACTTTTCTTCTACCTCTGTTAGGGTTAAGAATGTTATGTGTAAGGGTGGATTCACATCACCGCATTTTCCATCAACAATTTCATTGGTAGCTTTTCTGGCAAAAAGTTCAAGACTTATTATGATGATGTATTATTCATCAGGTAATGGTTTATAGTTTGTCCTGCTGTCTTGACCTATTTTTAGTTTACAGGAATTGAGCAGCGTTAACCCTCTGACGCTTTTGACGCATTTTGACCGTTTATTCTGGCTATCCTTAGACGATGTTATACAGCTTAGGAAGGAACTGTGGGAATTGTAACGGTAAAGACTATCTCGCTCAACCCTCTGACTTCCATATATCCTTCCTAATCTGAATAAAATTTTCTAATAATAGCCAGAAAGCAGAAAGGAAGTGCGTCATCGATCCTCAGAGGGTTAATGTGGTCTGACATGATTGAATCCATCGGCCACAGGTCCTCTTTTCACAACAATTTTAGGTTGTCCAACAACAATAAGTAAACTGAAGGATTATTGCTTTAGGTGACCAAATTGTAATTAAAGGCTGCTGAAAAAATAATAATCTAAATAGGTGTTGCCAAAAACAAATCTTTGGTGCACTTTTACTTTACAGTTGCAAACATCACAGGTACACTCGGTCAAAAAAGTATCTGCACCCCTACTCTGATAATCTGGTGTGTACAGCTTGGTAGTATAGGTTGTAGGTCGTAGGTAGTAGGTAGTATAGGTGGATATAGCTACAGGTAGATATGCAAACCCTACCAAGCTGTACACACCAGATTATCAGGGTAGGGGTGCAGATACTTTTTGGACCGAGTGTACCTTCACAGAATTATTAGTTTTTTTCAGGTTTCCAAACATCCAACACAAAACTAAAATACTTTCTGGCCTTCTAACAGTAGTGTAAACTATCTATAGGTAGCGCCAACGAACTTGACAATAATCTTGACCCCTTAACTTCTTGTAACTCGAAGTGAATGAAAGCAATCGGGCCGACGTTTCTATCATTTGGGAAGAGTCCACCAGGAAATAGGTGTGGATATTTACAGCCAGTTTGCTTTAGGCCCTTTTGAGTTACAGACAGGTCAGGGATCAAGATTATTGTCAAGTTCGTTGGCACTACCTATAATAACATTATATCTGATTTTCGACGAGAATGTAATGGCGCATTTGGCAAAAAATCTGCAGTTCGTTGCATCATCGCTTTGTTTACGTTACGCTCGCTGTTACGTTTGCTGTGCGTTGGATGTGTGGAAACCTCCAGAACCTCTCTTAACAAGTTCGGTGTGAGCATCCTAGGTTCGAATCCCTGGACTGCCACATGTATTTGTTGATTTCATTAATTGAGTTTAGGAGTACAGTCGGTTGGTGGACGGAACATAATAAAGTCTGGTGGTACCTGTAAAATTTGTGACTGTCAAATAAAAGTGTAACCAATCTGTTCATAATATAATCACAATGATAATAAACTGGTCTTCAATTTCTCAAAAGTGTCCGTTCTTCAAAATATATCGCCAGAAAAAGTGTACCAATAAATTTGATAGAAAACGGGGTGTTGTGAATAGGCCATAAAGGTAACCGGAGTACAAAGTTGATGGTATAGGTGTAAGGGGGGGAGGTAGTGGCTGTTTGTGGACCCCCTTCTCCCTCATGTTTAGCTTATTAGAGTTTGGAGATTTTACGACATTCTTTCCGTTAGTGTGGCAATTTTGATACCTTTCTCCCCATTTCTTTGTCAATATTAAGAACTTTCGTGCCATTTAGGTGTCAATTTTTTTCTGGCGAGCGATAGCGAGCCTATAATTTTAGAATGAATCGGCTTTCGGGCCGGGACATTTTTCTACTGAAAAATGTACAAATTTATCTTTAACACCTAACAAGCGGCCTAGGCGGTAAATAATATGTAGCCACCAGCGGGGTGTTTTTACCCAGAATAGGGCTGTTTACGTGATCATTTTCATGCCTAAATAAGACCCAGAGCGTAAAACAAGTATTTATCCCTGAAAGGGCATAAACAGAGCTTTCCAATGACACCCCAACGATCCTTGTATGACCGCTAGTTCTCTTGCAACAATCGCACAACACGAGTGCATAAACCATGTAATTCGGTACTTTCCCTAAACAATTCACTGTGTAGCGAGGGTGGAGGAGGGTGGGATTCATGTCAGTTGGTCCACCGCGGTGGTCTGGAGCAGTCATACGCTCGCTACTCTCCTGCCACCACTTGTCTCTCTCTCTCAGCAACATTACGTGCTGAAAATGCCACACGACTTATGTTGTGAGCTGCCACATAGTCCAAATTTCTTTCACTCGACATATGATGCGCGCCGCTAAAGAAGGGTTAAAGGGGGTCTAGGGGGTGTTTATTTAAGCTTGATGGAGGTCTAGCGAGGAAACGCAAAAATAACTTCTAGATAAATATATAGACCAAAAAACAAGCAGGCCCTTTTTTCTATGGCTTAGCCGGAGCACGTGGGTAACTTATTGAACATATTCAGTTTGTTGATATTATTATTTATTTTTTATTTTTTTATTTTTTTTACTGTGTTCGTATAAGTTTTGGTTTGTTTATTTTGCAAGTTTTACATTATAATTTATCGTGGCTATCAATAATATTCAGCTTAGGAAGGACTAGAGAGCCTGTCGTAAGGGAAATTGGACATGTTTTTCCCGTGGACTCCATTTTGGTGCCGTAATCAACAAATCAAAGGGGGATGGGCCGTATTTATTTTCTCATTTATGTATCTATATTATTTGTTTAGTTTCCTCCCTAGACCTCGATCAAGCTTAAAAAACACCCACACCAGACCCTACTTCAAGATAAATTGATACATTTTTCGATAGAAAAATGTCCCGGCCAGTTTCTCTTAAATTACAGGCTCGCTATCGCTCGCCAGGAAAAAAATCGACACCTAAATTACACTAAAAATCTTAATGTTGAAAAATAAATGGGGCGAGAGGTCTTAAAATCACCAAACTAATAGGCCGAACGTCTTATAATCTGAAAACCAATGGGGCTAAACATGAGGAAGAAGGGGGACCAGAAAAATGGCCCATCTCCCCTTAATTTTGATGATGTATAATTTAGATTGGAAGACCATTCTGTATACAGTATGTTGTAGCAGTACTGTATTGGAAGACCATTCTGTATACAGTATGTTGTAGCAGTACTGTATTGGAAGACCATTCTGTATATGTTGTAGCAGTACTGTATTGGAAGACCATTCTGTATACAGTATGTTGTAGCAGTACTGTATTGGAAGACCAGTCTGTATACAGTATGTTGTAGCAGTACTGTATTGGAAGACCATTCTGTATACAGTATGTTGTAGCAGTACTGTATTGGAAGACCAGTCTGTATATGTTGTAGCAGTACTGTATTGGAAGACCATTCTGTATACAGTATGTTGTAGCAGTACTGTATTGGAAGACCAGTCTGTATACAGTATGTTGTAGCAGTACTGTATTGGAAGACCATTCTGTATACAGTATGTTGTAGCAGTACTGTATTGGAAGACCATTCTGTATATGTTGTAGCAGTACTGTATTGGAAGACCATTCTGTATATGTTGTAGCAGTACTGTATTGGAAGACCATTCTGTATATGTTGTAGCAGTACTGTATTGTGGACGTTGTTTACACATAGCGATTATCAGCTAAAGAAAAGCCCCTAGTGGTACAGGTCTCCCTCGAATTACGATTGGGTTACGTTCCTGACAACCCGATCATATAGCGAACCCTAAAATTAATGGGGGTAAGTGGGGATGCGTTCCGGGACCAGCCACATCCCAAACCCAAACGCCTAAAAAACTATAATAATATCGTAAATCAGGGCGACTTGTACCCCCGAATAAGATGAAGATTACGTCATGGTGCTGGAGGGGTTAATACTTTATTTTCATAATTGACGATACAGTGACACCCTCTTTCTTTGGGACTAATTTTGGGTGGAAACACTGGCCAGGAGTAAGAAACATCAACATCATTCCTGGTCTCCCTCGATTTACGACTGGGTTACGTTCCGGAAAACCCAATCTTAAATAGAAAAATCATATAGCAAACCCTAAAATGAATGAGGTAAATGGGGATGCCTTCTCGGACCAGACAAAACACAAACACAAACACCTAAAAACCTACACAGTAAACCCCCGCTCTTTCGGACTTCAATCTTTCGGAATTCCCAGACTTTCGGACTAGCATTTCAATTCGGACTCATGGTTCAGCCTTTCGGATTTGTCTGAAAGGCTGAGAAAATACCTCCGTCCATTTCGGACTACATTTAACTTCGGACTCATGGTTCAGCCTTTCGGATTTGTCTGAAAGGCTGAGAAAAATTAAATCGCATTCTGACCTAAGAGCCGAGTTTCGGATTTGTCTGGTTAGGTGAATGTGTATTCGGACTTATAAACTGCGGATATTGTTTCAGCCTTTCGGATTTGTCTGAAAGGCTGAGAAAAAAGTAACTCGCATTCGGACCGAAGAGCCGAGTTTCGGACTTATAAACTTCGGACTTTATTTCAGCCCTTGTCCGAATGGCTGAAGTGTAAGTTCGGACTTTTGACACTTTCGGACAGGGGTCTCCCCCAATTATTCCGAAAGAGCGGGGGTCTACTGTATATTGATATCGTAAATAGGGGCATCGGATATTGAGGGAGACCCGTATTATAGTCATCGGTGAGCTATTGATTGTGACTGTACAATACTATGGTACTATTGGTAGTGTCAACGAACTTGACAATAATCTTGACCCCTTAACTTCTTATATCTCAAAATTAATGAAAGCAATCGGGCTGACGTTTCTATCATTTGGGAAGAGACCACCTGGAAATAGGTGTGGATATTTACAGCCAGTTTGCTCTAGGCCCTTTTGAGTTACAGAGAGGTCAGGGATCAAGATTATTGTCAAGTTTGTTGGCGCTACCTTTACTGTAGCATGGTTGGTTATCCCAGAACTACTGCTATGTTACTCTTGTCATAGGAAGGGACATATATATTTAAAAAAAAAAAAAAATTAGTTATGGCAAAAAGTCTATTTCAAACCAACCATTTTCTTAATTTGGGTAGTTTATAGACAGTTCGAAAAATGTTGGTCATTCGTCAAAGTTGAAGTAAAGGGACCTGTAACTGAATTTATTATTAAAAAAATCCATCCCCTTAATGGAGCATATGTTTGTTAGACGGAGCGTGTCAAAGGTACAAAGTTGAAGTGCTATTTGTGTTATTGTAAAAGTCTGAAGTTACTTGTATGAGCTTCAAGGTGAAATGATTTGTGTGTGTTACTAAGCATATATATATTTATATTACTTGGCAAACTGGGAAATTCACAGTTGTGGCCTTCTTACTGATTCATGTAATGGATGAATAGAAATGACACAGTGTCCATCGAGATCATCCAAAATCTTATCGCTGTCAAATACCAACAGCTATGGCTTGTTTTTGTTTTTTAACCTGGCAGAAAGTTTACTCACTTAGCAGCTTATTTCTCGATACTTGATGGAAAATATGGGACTACTATCTTTGCTTCATATTAAGGCCAAATTTTCATAGTACAGTACTGTATTAGTATTAGTAGTAGTAGACAAACACGTTTAAGTGGGCGTTTCCGCACCCTCCTCAGCTCCCCGCCATGGAGTGGCTTTGGTCACCCAGGCTTTATTGTGGTCGGCAGGGAGGGTTCTTTGGGGGTGCTCGGTTATGGCCTTGGCCTTGCTTGGGGCCTTGGGGCTGTTCGGCCAGGCAGCTTGGGGAACAACAACAACAACAACAACAACATAAATGTTCCTATAATTTTTGTTTAAATATTTGAGTTATCAAGAGAGGGATACAGTATGTTAATTTACTATAAGCTGACATTTGTTTTTAAATAAAAACAGACTTATAAACGCAAGGATTTTAGATGACATTCATTGTCCCCGGTAAACATTTTGTCTGGCCATGATGGATCCATTCTTTGTTACTAGGGCGTTACTGCACCCTCCTCAGCTCCCTGCCTTGGAGTGGCTTCGGTCACCCGGGCTTTATTAGAGGCAAGTAGGGAGGGTTTTGTGGGGGTACTCGTTTATGGCCTTGGCTTTGCTCGGGACCTTGGGGCTGTTCGGCCAGACAGCCTGGGGAACAACAACAACAACAACTAGCCATCTTATCACATGGATTGTACAGAATGTTCACTAGTGTGAAAGTCTCTATTGCTTTGCATATAGTGAAGCAATTTGATTTGTTTGTATCAAGATATTATGGCTTTGTGTTAGTAATCAAGCAGAGGGTTGTGTCATAAAGAGGAGTACAGTATCACATCAGAACTTTTATTATCAATTTTCAATGGTCGGAATCTTTCTGGCAACATTTCTGGAATATTTTGCAATGACATCAGAAGTAGATTGATTAAGTTAGCTGGATTCCCAAGCAACTTTAATTAAGAAAGAATGAAATAAGTGAAGAAAGTTGCAAGATAAAGCGGTTATGTGATACTGGCCTAACACGCTCACTGCTGTCTATACCACAAGGTCAAGTGCTTTTTTCTCTTTCTTGGTTGTATCCATTCGGCCCCATTTATTCCTATCCAGGTGTCAATTTTTTCCGCGAGCCAGCATTTTATGGAGAAATCCAGCTATGCCGGAGACACTTTCCTATCGAAAAATGTACAAATTTAGCCAGCTGTCTTAACTCATTTTCCAAAATATGGTGGCTCGCCAGGTATAAATCGACACCTGGATGGGGATAAACGTCTTAAAACAGTAGGCTGAATGGAGCCGAATGGATACAACCCAGAGAGAGAGAGAACAAATCAGGTGACCCCCCTTAAGTTTGTTAAAGACAGTGTTGTGTGAATACCATAAAGATGTGTACTGTGTTAATGGTAATTGACCACTTACGAGTTTTGGTCTATAAGGAAGTTGGAGCTGTGGCCATCAATATTTAACAGAATTATCAGCTAGAATACAGTCACAATACATACAGCATATAAATTAAAATGTAAAACTTGCAAACTAAACAAACCAAAATTGGGACAAGGACAATATAAAGTCAAATTAAATTATCAAAATCGCTATGTGGAAACAACGCTTACTAAAATGAAAATTATTAAATAAAAGAACACAATCACAATACATACACAATACATAAAACCAAAATGATCATACTTTTTATCCATCAGAAACCCACATTATTATTGCATTTCTCTTCAATATCGATGTTCACGGCTCCAACTTCCTTATAGCCTGATACTCGCAAGTGGGTAATTGTGCCAGAACGTCCCGGACTTCCCAAATTGACTAATTCCTTGAACATGACGATGGTGCATTGTTATATGTGCGATCAGTTTGCTTGGGAAATAAATTGACTTGCTCATATGTGGTGGATTGTGTTCTTTTATTTCAAAATGTTATTTTATTAAGTGTTGTTTCCACAGCAATTTTGATTGGTTCTTTTGCATTTATCTTGTATCGTCCCTGTTTTGGTTTGTTAATTTGAAAGTTTTACATTATAATACAGGGTGACTAAAGGGGGATTTACACCAGGGCTTTCATCGGCAATTTTAGATCTGCAACTTTATTCTGGCACCATTTTGAAGCTATTCTACACTGGTATTGAAAACTAGACGGAAGGAAATTTAAATTAAAATAAATTAAAATGTAAAACTTGCAAACTAAACAAACCTAAACTGGGACGATACAAGATAAAGGTAAAATAACTTATCAAAATCGCTATGTGGAAATAACGCTTACTAAAATAAAATTTATGAAATAAAAGAACACATATATAACTTGAAAATGAACTCAAAAGTTACTGTTCAAATTAATATTACTAACTCATCAAAATAACTATTATAAGTGACATCATTCTTATAAAAGTTTTAATCAGAAGCTGGTAGATTAAGAGTTTTGGAAAGAAGTTGTAGGAGAAAGCATTCTTGTAAATTCACCTCGAGTATCATTTGTCGAGACATATTTTGCCACAGTGTTTGTTGGTGAATGAAAACTTGTTATATTAGTGTTGCTCTGTCGAGTGTCCTCATCTCTCTCACCTTAACACCACACTAGTAATGGTAGCTGGTGTTTTCTATTGTCTTAGTGCCAGTTCTCCACATCAACAGATTCAATAGTGCCCATATTACGTAACTATTCAAAGCTCCTAAATAATAATATATAACTATTTGTCAACACCCTACTGGGTTAAATCCCTTATAAGGTTGGAGTTTAATGGTTAATAATTATCATTTACAGTAAATTCAAGGGTATCTTAAAATCTAGAATATTTGTTTTAAATTCCACTGTATTTTGAAACAGAGTTATATTCAGTAAACAATAAGTAAGATGCTTTGCATTACAGCATTAACCCTTACGCTGCGGGGACCGTACAGGTACGTCCTGGCAATTTCCTGCAATTTATAGTCTGGAGACTAATGCGAGTGATCAGGCATGCAGCAGGCCACCGTCCGCTCTCCCACGTCTGCCATGGCACTGAGGGTCTGTGGTGGGGTCTCGCGAGATATATTCAGTGTTGCCAAAGGCAAATGTAGCGCGACATTGCTAATTATTAGTGAATATTGACGATGTCTGTAGTAACGCTGCAGCTGAACCCTGTGAGCTACAGAGCCCGTTTTGGTGTCATTTGAAAGATCTTTTCTTCTAGTTTTTTGCTGCACACATTTAATTTCATTCAGGAACTTGCTTAAGCAATCAGGAGTGCCTGAATGAGCCCAATTATAGTGGGAATATGCCTGCACTGATTGGGTTAATAGACCGACTAGAGAGGCGGAAAAATTGAGTGATGCCATAAGGCAAACCAGGCTTTACACATGCTGACGTGGATAAGACCTTCAAAAATGAAAACACATAAACTTGTGGTTGGGTCTATTTTATCAATCCCACCACACTAATGCCCGGTAGCGTAGTGGTAGCACGCTCGACTCGCAATGGAGAGGTCCGGGGTTCGAATCCTCAGCCAGGTGGAGGCTTACCTCCTTTCACATGGTAGCCTCTGTTCACCTAGCAGTAAATAGGTACCGGACGTAATTCGAGGATTTGTGACTTCGTTGCCCGGGTGTGTGGTGTGTGAAAAGGTCTCAGCCTTACCCAATAATCGGACAATACAAGCTCTAAGCTCTCTTCCGGGAGGGTCATGGATGGAGTGAGATCCTCAAGGATCCTCAATGTCCTAAGTGAATTACTTAGGGCAACCTGAGAAGTGAGTGATCTGGTACATCAGCCGTCAGTACTGTTTATAGCTTTGTTATTTAACTCTTTCAATACGGGTGATATCTTCTCTATATCATTCTAGCTACTTTTAGACGATTTTAGGCAGCTTAGGAAGGATCTGTGGTGGTTATAAGTGTACTTTAGATAGTTTGTAGCCTTTTAATCACTAGAGGTCCTTCGCAAGCTGAACAAAATCGTCTAATAGTAGCCAAAATAAAATAAAAAGGACGTCGCCCCCACTAAAAGGATTAACAGACAGTTAACGCCCTAAGAGCGGGGCCGTTTGTAACATCTACCTGCCAAGCGGGCAGATTTACCCTAAACGAGCTTCATTCCATGCTCTTTTTCATGCATAAACAAGAGCCAGAGCGTAATACAATTATGTATCTGTGAAAGGGCGATAATTGAGCTTTCCAATGACACCTGAACCATCCTTGTACGACCACGTGTTGTCTTGCAACGATCGTGCAACACGAAGGGAAAATCCCTAAAATACAGTAATTTCTTAAGTTTTTACCCTGTATTGCGGAACCAGGGATGTGGTGGGATGTGATGAAACTGTCAGTGGCGGGACAATGTCCATGCCGAACGGTCAGAGCCTACCCGCGCTCCTCCCACCGCTCGGACTCTCTCTCAGAGCCGATTATGTGCTCAATATCGCATTAGACTTAAGTCGGGCCCCGCCATTTAGTCCTTGGTACTCTTGACGGACTTAAGTCGGGCCCCGATAGACAAGGGTTAAGTGTGTTGTGCACAGTAAATTTGAGTGTATGAAAGTTTGTCAATTCTGATTTTTGCAAAATTTTGCAAGTTACACCTTATAGCTACTTTTCTAGAGTGTATGTAATCTGTGAGGAGGTAATGATGTGCTCTTATGCTTCTAGGGTGTGTCCCAACTGCCAGAATGTTAATAGTTTTACCTCACTACTCAGTTCACACCAAAGCTTTCATAAGTTGGCGTACAGAGTAAGAAATAGTATGGTTGTTTGAACTTGCCATCTTACATTAGCATCAATAAGTAATCATTTTCCACTTTTTGTACATTTTAGATATAAAATAGTTTAAGTGGTTAAGATATGCATTTACAGTAGTTTGTTTCTCAGCTTGCATAATAGATTTTTATTTCCTGGGATTAACCCCTTCTTTACCGGTGATGTACTTTTCATTATATTTTGGCAACTATTAAACAATTTTATTCAACTTAGGAAGGACATCTACCAAATACAAAGCTACAGACTATCTCAATTAATAATTTTAGCCACCATACATCCTTCCTAAGCTACTTAACCCTTCCTACCCGGTCTGCCTTAGGTAAGTACAGCACGAAAGAAGGGCCGCTACCCGGTATGCCTTATCTAAGGCATGAGCTTAATAGCCTAATTAAGCTTGGTCTGAACGCCGTGCATACGACGTATGTCAACAAACCCAAGCGTTCGTCACCGCACCTCCGAAAACAAGAAGGAGAAGACTCCTCAATGTTATTGTTCTGACGTCATGACGAAATTAGTGTCTGAAAAGCCCCCATATTGGCAACATCTCTGCAATATTAGCTCCACTGAAATCGTCATCACAACTGAACCAGTTGACTTACAGAGCTCTACTCAATGCCAAAATACAGATTGAAAACCGCACTACGATTATAGATGAGTGGGAAAGTTCTAGCAGTGAAAATAAACATAAATACGGTAGCCTAGGCCTAGACGTTTTTCAGCCATTTCGCCCGGGTAGGGGCGACCGTCATTGGGTAAGACAGCCCGGGTAGGAAGGGTTAAGATCGTCTAACTGTTGCTGAAATCAAATACAAAAGACGTCGCCGGTACAGAAGGAGTTAAACAGTAGCCCTCGAGTCCCGGTAAAAAATTTATGATTAGATTTCCTCCGTCTGTTGTATATACAGGTCTCCCTCGATATACGATTGGGTTATCTTGCTGAAAACCCGATCTTAACCCTTTCACGCATTTATGACGCAGAGGTTGCCAGATTAGCAATAAGAAATAGAGTTTTCTCACTCTTATAATTACCTCTCCAAAATTAGTTTTCTGCCCACAGCTAACTCAAAGACAACTGCAGAGGTTGAAGTAACTAAACTAAGGTTTCTAAATACCCCTGATGGTAATAAAGGCTTTAAAGTATCCCCAATAGGCTCAAAATTGCGTCATATGTCGGAGAGGGTTAAATATAAAAATCGTATAGCGAACCCTACAATTAATGAGGTAAATGGGGATGCGTTCCAAGACTAGCCAAAACCCAAACCCAAACTCTTAAAAACCTATAATAATAACGTAAATTGGGGCATCGGATAATGAGGGAGACCTGTACTGTATCTAGAGAGACCTGGGGGCCCCTTGGTACTCAAAGATGTGTTCAGTTATGATATGGTGAGTGTCTTAAGGGGGGTCACCGGCTTTTTTTATCCTTCTTTCCTTTTCTCTCTTTCCCTGGTTTTTATCCATTCGGCCCGATTCAGCTAACTGTTTTAAGACGTTTATCCCCATCCAGGTGTCGATTTTTCCTGGCGAGCAATAGCGAGTCAGCATTGTATGGAGAAATTTTTCTATCGAAAAATTTACAAATTTAGCTTGCTGTCAAAACAAAAATATATATATGCTCGCCAGGAAAATATTGACACCTGAATGGGGGTAAATGTCTTAAAACATTAGGCTGAATGGGGCCGATTGGATACAAGCCAAAGAGAGAGGGAAAGAAAGAGAAAAAACAAGGTAGGCTCCCTTAAGAAACCTATGTGCCAAGTGCATATGTCTAGAACACATTGTCATGACTTGCCCATACTCAGAAAGTTCAGGTAGTTGTAAATTATATATACCGGTATACAGTATACAGGAATATACAGTAGGGGCTCACATAGACAGAGTTGCTTATAGAACGCCCGACCTAAAATATTGTTCCAAAATTTTCGTTAGGAACGAATGTGATCATATAGAACGATTTCGCCATCAAAGTAGGGCAAATCCGAGGAGTTCTCATATAGAGCGCCGAAATATCGTACGCTCCTGACGGAAATTTACGCTTACAGTGAACATTGACCATATTGGGCCACCAAAATGCCGCGATCACATAGAACGAAATCACATAGAACGGCCTCGTTTATCGACCAATTTCTCGTTCTATGTGAGACCCTACTGTATATATATACTGTATATATACTGTATATATACTGTATATATATATATATATATATATATATTTTTTTTTTTTTTTTTTTTTTTAATATATACAATTAGTTCAACCAGACCACCGAGTTTGTAAATTATCATACCCAATAACAACGTGTTTTGAGTACTGTACTGTGTGGCTAGCTTAAGAATTAACCTTTTGCGAATTTTGAGGTTATGGACATTTTAAGCTGTAGACATCGATATTTTAATTAAAATTTAAAACTTCTAAAACCAACAAACCAAAACAGGAACGCACAATACAGGTTTTCCTCGATTTACGGATTGGGTTACGGTCCTGAAAACCCGATCTTAAATAACAAAAAATCGTATAGCGAACCCTAAAATTAATGGGGTAAATGGGGATGCGTTCCGGGACCAGCTAAAACCCAAACTCAAACACTAAAAACCTATAATAATATCGTAACTCGGGTCATTGGATACTTGATACCTTGTGATGAGTTCGCCACACTTCTAGCGGCACCGAGGAGCGCGCCGCCCCTCGTTCTGGGTGGTGATTTGGTGCAGCAGACTGTTTGAAGCGACAGCTCGTTCCCTTGCGAAGATGGGCTCGTCTGGCACTTTTTGTAGTTCGACATCGAGGGCTCTCTTGAAGTTGTCTAACGAGACGTCCCTCATGTCTCTTACTCGCCGTGGGAGTTTGTTGAAGAGACGTGAGGGAGACCTGTATAAAGACAAAAGAACGGTGACCGGTCAACTCAACCAGTAGACCATTTCAACCAGTAGCTCTCAACCAGTACCAAATCAACCAATACGGTTAGGTTAGGTTAGTACTATATTTTGGCACTGGTTTGGTTGGTCTGGGTTAATTTAGCACTGGTTGAGAGCTACTGGTTGAAATGGTTACTGGTTGAGATGACATGGAGGGCGTTTCCTCGCCCTCCTCGGCTCCCCGCCATGGAGTGGCTTCGGTCACTCGGGCTTTGTTGTGGTCGGCAGGGGGGGTTCTGTGGGGGGCGCTCGGTTATGGCCTTGGCCTTGCTCGGGGCCTTGGGGCTGTTCGGCCAGGCAGCTTGGGGAACAGCAACAACAACAACAACATGGAACCCAAAAGAACTTATCAAAATCACTACGTGGAAGACAAAGAAAAGAACGCTGATAAGGCACATAATAAGTACATGAAATCAAATTCAACAAAATGTTCATCTAATACAAATATTGATAATTTTTTATTTCATAATTATCGATGTCTGCAGTGATTTTATGTCAAAAAAACTCGCAAGTGATCAGTTATAACGGTGGCTGTGGAGATATTATAATGTAAAACTTGCAAAATAAACAAACCAAAACTTGTCCGAACACAGTAAACAGACAAAACAACTAATCAAAATCGCTATGTGGAAACAACGCTTAAGCAAAATAATATTTTATAAATAAAAGAACACAATCCACCACATAGGGTGTACATTACTACATGAGCAAGTTAATCTGTTTCCCAAGCAAACTAATCGCACACATAACAACGCATTAACGTCACGTTCAAGGAATTAGTCAATTAGTGACGGAGATATAACTTGATGTTGTGAGTTATAATGTAAAACTTGCAAAATAAACAAACTAAAACTGGGACGATACATGATAAATGCAAAAGAACTGATCAAAATCGCTATGTGGAAACAACGCTTAATAAAATAAAAAGTATCGGGTTCCTGCTGTGTGGTGTACAGGTGAGAGAGATTAGACCGGGAGCTATGAACGAGGGACCTGGCCGCATGACAGACTGCGTCATTCTCTATAAGTACACTTAGTTTTTATTATTGTTTATAAAAAATATATAATTAACTCTTTATCAATTTGAATACAATCCTCACCAAAACTGTAATTCTTGCATAGTTATTCTTCAAGAAAAAATACTACACATAAAGAGAGAGACCCATATTATAATGTAAAACTTGCAAAATAAACAAACCAAAATTGGGATGACCCAAGATAAACGCAAAAGAACTAATCAAAATCACTTGTATTTTAATCTATATGACAATCAGTAATTTAAACAGACTACTTGTACTGTACTGTACTGTACTGTAAGGTGTGGGCATGTATGGCAGACATATGTTTGTGTACAAACCTTTTTCACTTGAAGGTGACACGCCTGGTGGATAATTCCCAAGTGCCACACAGTAGTTACTGTACTTGGGAACTCCACCCAGGCTCCAGCACCACTGTACCACCTCTAGGTAATGAAGTCTGGCTAACAGTGATTCTTTGTGGGGCCACTGTTGGGTAGTGTGGCCTACAATATATGGTTACTATCCAGTGTTGTCAAATAATTAATAGAGTACAATACATCAAACAGGTTTACCAAGCAGTACTATATCAAATACAGTACAGTACTGTATGTAAGTGGATGATAAGCAAATGCTGCCCTGGTAGTGGGACAAGGAAATAATACGACAGTAACATCTATTTATTTGTTCTTGAAGTACATAACTCAAAGAGGCTAATTGAATTCAAAATTGTAATAATTTCCATATGTCATGAATGTAGGCTACTGTGGTCAAATTTAATTTTCAAGATTGCATTTATTTCTATCATGATGGAATATGTCATATTTATGAGTTATATAATTTTGTTTGTTAACTAATAATGGAGTCTGTCATGGTCTAGTGTCGCTACTCAGGACAATGGCTCAAGTAATGATAAGGTTGGTGTTGGCTTGTGGAGGGTATTGACTAGCCAGTTCCAGGCTTTAAGGTACTTCAAACTGTAGACATAGTTATACAAGATAAAATGGGTTTATAATATGCTCTCAAATAATCTATTTTCTTCTTCGGGTTTAAAGGCCGATAGCAATGCCACGTGAGGGACCACTTTACATTGATGATAGTATGGCTTAGCCTGTGTGTACCCAATCATAGTTCTCCAGGGGACAGAGTTACTGCTCTGAAAGATAGAGTCTGTGCACTTCTGGCCTGGAGTTACCATGAGGCAAACTGTTGTATTTTCACAGTCAAATGCTTTTCTTGGTCAACCCCATTTTAGCTCCTATTTAAATCTTGAGAGAAAATCCTTTTTTGCCGTCTGCCTAAGACATGAAACTGAAACTGCAGCTCGTGAAGTCCCTACATTTAATAGAATGTAACATACTTTCCAGCTATCTGTAACCTTCATATTTTTACATACTGTATACAGTATCTATGTGTTCAGCTTGAAGTTCTTTATAGCCTGAACTAGTAAGAGGTCAATTGCCATTACTTAGAGGCTATCATGTCGTAGGCACAGGAGAGATATAGATGCTATTTATATTTTTATACTAAAAATATTTTTATTTCTTGTAATCTTAGTTTTATATATTTTTGCAGATAGAATTACCTCTTGACTGATGAAATACCGGTACTGTTGGGTGAAGCGTATGCATTGTGTTGCTATACAGTCATTTTGGCTGCAGTTCAAATAATCTGTGCACTAGTTTTCTTGCATCTTTACATAATTTTGTTGCAGAGCTTGCCCTTTTGGAGGAAATTTAGATTATGTTCTTGACCAAGTGAGAAATTCCCTATCTTGTGAGGCAAATTCCCAACTTTTTTGTATTGCAAAACTACAACATCTCCGATTCCTAAGAGTACTGTAGTTTGTTTTTATAATTGACGAGAAATTCTAGTATTAAAATTGAGCCACAGCTCAGTGTTCAAAATGAGAATGTGACATTAAAAATATATCCACATGAGCATTAAAACATGTTTACATTCTGCAGCAACTTCAGGTGACTACATTGTCATATTTTTTCAGTCATCAGTAAGTTAGGTTGGCAAAGATTGGTTATCCAATATATAATTTGGTGACCATACAACTCGACCAGTAGACTATTTCAACCAGTAGACTCCAACCAGTACTGTTAGGTTAGGTTAAGTTAGATCTATAAGTTGGCACTGATTTAGTTAACCCTTGGTTGAGATCTACCGGTTGAAATGGTTTATTAGTCGAGTTATACCATGGAACTATAATAATGAATCCAAATTAACAATCTTTAAAACAGAGTGAGGTATAATTGCAAGAAGACAAGTGGGATTGCAGCCATTTAGTGTCTGCGGCAGAATGAACTGAGATTTATTGGGTATACTGTATCAGGGAGATGTGTGTGTGTGTGAGTGTGTCGATGTGTTGTGACAATTGAGACGTAAGGATTGGGAGCTTTTATCATCAACTTTTATCTGTACATGTTCTGGCAGTTTCAGATATGTATGTTTTAAGAAATCCTGTCACTTGAAATAGTCTGCCATCAGTCTAGCCGTTAAACCCGTGCAAACGAGTCAAATAGTATAGCCAGAATAAGGTTGCAGGAAAAAATGCATCGTGTACATCCGCCTTTGAGGGGATATCACACAAGAGTTTTTTGTCAATTTGTTATTCATCGCTTTATTTTGGCAACATTTTGAGATTATTTTGCACTATATTGGCAACTAGACTGCAGGTAGAAGATTATAGGTGAAAGAATCCTTGTAAAAATATGTACCAGAAGCTGCCAGAGCAGAGGTCCAGAATAGAAAGTTGAGGGAAAATGCACTTGTATGATACCAGCTTATTCTCAATGAGTTATATTGGTTATTATTGGAGCTTGGTTTGACGTTAAGGGCAGATTTCCACTTGAGGGATTTTTGTTTTCTAGATCCCTTTCTCCCTCATGTTTAGCCCCATTGATTTTGAGATTTGAAGACGTTCGCCCCATTAGTTTGGCAATATTAAGAACTTTCATCCCATTTATGTCACTTTTAAGACCTTTAGTGCCATTTAGGTGTCGATATTTTCCTGGCGAGCGATAGCGAGCCTGTAATTTAAGAGCAACCGGCCTTTGGCCGGGAAATTTTTTCTACCGAAAAATGTACAAATTTATCTTGAAAGGGGGTCTAGGGGGTGTAATTTTAAGCTTGACGGAGATCTAGGGAACAGACTAAAAACCTCCCCTTAACCCTCTCACCACGGATGGGCTCTTAAACACCCATAAAAAAGCATATACCAGGTACCCGGAAGGACTCTTGAACACCCCTGTAGTTGAAAGCCTGTGAGCTCCGTGTGCGAGGCGTCGGTCCGACGCATGTAAACAACAGCCGGCTGGACCGACGCCCCGCATCTCCGGCCACAAGAAGGAGAGCGTCGCTTGTTCGTGTGTGCCTGTATGTTGTTGTTAAGTATCGAAAAGTGGTGTAAAGTGGCTGTTTTGGCCATAAGTTATCTCCAATGAAATCATCATCACAGCTCAACCAGTTGACTTAGAGAGCTCTACTTAATGCCATTCTACAGGTAAATAACACAGCTACGCTTGGGGATGCGCGGGAATGCGGGAATAAGTCTGATTAACGAATATACGGTAGCCTAGCCTAGACGTTTTTCGGCCAAAACACCCGGGTTTCGAGGAATATATATATAATACATAGCCGGTGCTGGAGGGTTAAGCTTACAAAGTCTTTTTATAATATTGCTTAAGGGGAGGTTTTTAGTTTGGTCCCTAGATATCCTTCAAGCTTAAGATTACACCCCCTTGAGCCTCTTTCAAGATAAATTTGTAAATTTTTCAGTAGAAAAATTTCCCGGCTGAAAGCCGGTTCCTCCTAAATTACAGGCTCGCTATCGCTCGCCAGGATAAAATTGACACCTAAATGGCACGAAAGGTATTAAAATTGACAGAAATGGGTTGAAAGTTCTTAAAATCGTCAAAATAATGGGGCAAACGTCTTAAAATTAGAAAAACAATGGGGCTAAACATGAGGGAGAAGGAAGCCAAGAAAAAAAAATCCCTCAAGTGGAAATCTGCCCTTAAAACACTTGGCTGATACAATGGAAAGGTGAATCGTGATATAACAAAACGTTATAACGGTATAGAATTGTCATTATACCTGTATATGGCAATAAAGATAGTGAATTTGTAAACTATTTAAAAGGTAAAATATATACGATAACATTACGGGAAGATTTTTTAGTTGATTCCCTAGACTTCCATCAAACTTAAAATTACTCCCCCTAGACCCCCTTTCAAGATAAATTTATACATTTTTCGGTAGAAAAATGTTCCGGCCGAAGGCCGATTCCCCTTAAATTACAGGCTCGCTATCGCTCGCCAGGAAAAAATCAGACACCTAAATGGCACGAATGGTCTTAAAATTGACAGAAATGGGGCAAGGGTTCTTAAAATCGCCAAACTAATGGGGCAAACGTCTTAAAATCTCCGATGGGGCTAGACATAGGGAGAAAGGGATGCAGAACAAAATATCTCAAGTGGAAATCTCCCCGTAATGCATTGATTATTTGAAATATTTCTTATGCCTATCAAGCTTTGTGACATATGTAGTCCGTTTTGTTAAATAATTACACTGTGTCGTGTTTATCATAATTATACTGTGTCGTGTTATCATAATTAGGGAGAAATTTATATTCACAGCCGCGAATTTCTTGACACCAGGATGTCAAACAGAGTCATTTTGGTTTTAGATTGAAATGAACGTGAGAAGGAATACAGGAAATCTTTAAATCCAGTAATGCCACTTGAGAAAAACCTCACACAACCCACCCGGGATTCCAACCCTGGACCTTGCGAAAGTTTACCTGAAATTGCATTGTTTTTTGCCATTTTCTCACTTCCAAAGAAACAAATAGAAGTGTAGAACAATATTTCTAAATTTGTATACTTGTGGTATAGCCCACAAGGTACTTTACTTTGTGGTATAGCCCACAAGGTACTTTACTTTGTGGTATAGCCCACAAGGTACTTTACTTTGTGGTATAGCCCACAAGGTACTTTACTTTGTGGTATAGCCCACAAGGTACTTTACTTTGTGGTATAGCCCACAAGGTACTTTACTTTGTGGTATAGCCCACAAGGTACTTTACTTTTGTAAAGCCTACTGTTTTAAGACAGTAACCCCATCCAGGTGTCAATATTTTCCTGGCGAGCGGTAGCGAGCCAGTATATATATATTTTTGTTTTGACAGCAAGCTAAAGTTGTTCATTTTTCGAGAGAAAAATTTCTCCGGCGAAGCCGGATTTCTCCATACAATGCTGACCCGCTATCGTTCGCCAGGAAGAAATCGACACCTGGATGGGGATAAACGTCTTAAAGCAGTTGGCTGAATGGGGCCAAATGGATACAAGCCAGGGAAAGAGAAAAGGAGAGAAAGATAAAAAATTAAAACACTTTTCTTTTTGTGCTCTGAGGGTGTCAAGAAGGGTACAGGAACATATTTAAATCTATTGCTACCTGATGTCCTTCCTAAGCTGAATGACTTTGTCTGGCAGTAAAGTAAATAGGGATTCATACAATCCTTGTTTTTACTGTTCTTTTTTTCTTTTTTCTTTATAGGAAAAAATTCAGAACTTTATAATGGTATACTGTATAAATATACATGCATAAACTTGAATGGTCCACACGAGTCTCATGCCCTAATGGTATTGACAAGTAAACAGACTGTAGTTTATATTAGGTGACAGGATTTTGTTATTAAGGTTTAATTTAGAACCAGATCAGAGATTCCCCCCCCCCCCCCCAAAAAAAAATTATGATTGAAAGAAATTTTGATTGAATCCACCATAAGCAGTGCTAAAGTCAGCCTTCAATACGATAAGAGACATTTTAATTATAATCAGACTAACTCTATATGATTTTATTCAATTTAGGAAAGACCTCTGGGAATAAAAAGGGGAAAACTATCTAAATACCAGTCCCAAGCAATGTTGCAAAAATGGCAAGATATAGCAACCTCCCACCTCAAAAGATGGAGGAATACTGCCTCTCCCAGCCTGTAGAGGCTTGGATATAAGCTGAGAAGTGTTGCCAACTCTAGAGTAGTGCTCAAACGGTCATGGTACCAGGCACTGCCTGATACTGGCAGTTACAAGGATCGTATATTACTGACGGCTTTCTACCGTCGCTGGTACTGGACGTGTTAAGATATGAAACCTGCCATGTGCTAAAGAGCCACTGCCGGGTTCCTCAAGTTAATTGTACTGGTGCTAACGAGTGTTTGATTTGTTAGAGTCATTACATTGAAGTCTTTATCTGCCATAAAAAACACCATGATATTCTCCCTAGCCTACACTACCATTTGTAGATTACTAGACATGTTGCACAACCCTCGCCTCAGACTAGTCGGATGAAAACTTAATCTGGAAGTGTGATACCTCAGTCTAGAAGACATTCGCTTGAAAAGGCCGGGCTGATACAGTACTGTAGTCTAAACTAGATATCGGGTGAGTGGGCATTTACTTCTGTATTTTTTAAGCCGGTATCACATGAGCGCTTTTTCCCGCAACATTTATCCTCAACACTGGTCTGGCAGCTTATGAGGTCAACATTCTAAGTATTTCGGTTAGCTAAATTCATCAAGCATCAGTCTAGTTTCCAATACCGGTGCAAAATTTCCAGAAATGTTGCCAGAAAAATTTTGATCATCGAATGTTGACTATAAAAGCTCTCGTGTGATACTGGCTTTACTTTGACCAAAAGATAGTGATAAGAAACCCTGTCATAAAGTGAGTGTAGTTGACAATGTAGTGGCAGTAAGAGCAGCTGTAGCGGGTGAAAAGGCAATCTAACCATTGGAATGGTACTTACCAAGTCTTAGCTTTTAGAACAATACATTCTACCTTACAAGTGGTATCCCTCTCAGAGAAGGTAATTGTTCAAATGGTCAAGCATCGGTTGGGGTCCATCTTCGCACATTCTTGATGTTCTCTACTTAACAAATTAACTATGTGAGACTTTTTTTTAATTGAGTACAATTGTCTGGCAGTAGCAAGAAGTATTATACTGTAATGTAAAACAAGCAAAATAAACAAACCTAAACTTGGACGAACACAGTAAAAAGACAAAACAACTTATCAAAATCGCTATGTGGAAACAATGCTTAAGCAAAATAATAATTCTTTATAAATAAAAGAACACAATCCACCACATAGGGTGTACATTACTACATGAGCAAGTTAATCTGTTTTAACAAATTAACTATGTAAGACTTCTTTTTAATTGAGTAAAATTGTCTGGCAGTAGCAAGAAATATAAAAGAAAGTCGCCAGATAGAAGACAAATTTATGTTCATACTTGTACTGTATAAACATTTATTAAAACAAAACACCAACGCCTTAACAGTTTTAACACAATTCAAACCACAAAGGTAATCCTTGCATGGTCAATTCCATTTTTAAATTAACCAGGTGAGGGACTTATGTTAGCAAAGGATCTACTTAAAATCCACACCAAAAAATCAGTAATTTATTTAAAAAAGTAAACACTGCTCTGACTGACTAAGGGTCGCGCTACACCAACCCCGGAACCAGACATATTCCAACGTAAATTTGTTCGATCAGTTACATCAGAGAAAAGCGACATGGAATAACTTGACATAATCACATTATGAGCGAGCCTTTCCCACTGACACACCAGATTATATTAGACATAATATGGTGTGGCAGTTTGAATGGTTGACCCAAAATGTAGGGTAATGTAACAATAATAAGACATCATCTGTACTGAGAGTTGATACAGTTGTGAAAAATGACCAGTGAAAGACATACAAGGGTTTGTATTTGTATTATATTTCTTATGGTTTTGTTAGTGTTCTTTATTTTAGGGTCAATGTCAGATATTTCTTATTCGTACAACAGTCTATTCAATATAATTAGGCAGAAATCTTGACCTTTATCTTCTGTAACTCAAAAAGGGCTAGGGTATACAGTAATTATGTAGGGGCTGTAAATTTCCACACCTATTCCCTGGCTAACTCTTCCCAAATGGTATAAATTTTAACTCAATTTGCCCCTCAACTTTCCCTTCATAATTGTTGAGGGGCACAGGGCCTTGGGTGGGGCTTCGGTGTCCCGGGCATTCCCGCGCCCTCCTCAGCTCCTCACCTGGGCTTTATTAGTGGTAAGCAGGGAGGGTTCTGTGGGGGTGCTCAGTTATGACCTTGGCCTTGCTCGAGACCTTGTGGCTGTTCGGTCAGAAAGCCTGGGGAACAACAACTCAATTACTTTTTTTTTTTTTTTTTTTTTTTTAAAGTAAGATTTTTGGCCTTATTATAATTACTAGACCATAGTGAGTTGTATACAGTATGTGTGTTTGGTTCCAAAGTGTTAATTTAGACTCCGTACTGAACAGGAATTTGTATACATCCCCCTTCCTGTGCAAATAAAATAAATAATTAATTTGAAAGAAAATCAGTAGTAGTCTAGCAAATTACATGATTATTTCTTTTAAGTTTTTATCCTTAACCCATTGCATGTTATATTTAAATTGTTATTTGATTGATATTGAATCTTTATCATGTTTCATTGTACTGTATATTATGGTAAATCATTATAATTTAATTGCAGAATATTATAAATTTTGAAATTATAATAATAATACTGAATAAAATTATGTAAAGATAATGAGTGGTAGTCACTGGTGAAATATTGTCGGACCGATCGCCATTTTTCCAAACATGATTATTTTAATGATTACAAAAAGAAGAACAAAATTGAACCGGTAATTTTCTTCTCTTTTCCCATGCAGCTTGTCAGACTGAAACTACTTATGGATCACTCGGTCTTTAATGTATTTGTCCGTTTAATAATTTTTATTACACCTGGTGGAAAATGATATCCCTTACCAACTGATTTCTTGATATGTAATGGGATCATCCATGTGAAAATAGATGGAAAATTATGAAAGTCAACAATTTTGTGAACAAATTCCCCAGGGTCTGGCAACCCTTTTTCTATTTTGTTGCAAAGGTTCAAGGTACTATCTCTATATTATTCCCTCAAAAATCCCCCTATTTCCCCCCCCCACCCCGACACGGCAGGGTCCTGGGTAATGCGTAAGATCCATGTTATAATAATAATAATGTTGATAATATTTTTTTTTTTTTTTTTTGCCACCATGCACTCCCTGCTCAATAGCTGGGCTAAGGTGGGTGCCCTGATGATCAAGGACTTCAGTGAACAGTTGTCACAGCTTTCTAGACCGCACCGTCCACCACAACACTGGCGTCTGCCAAATAGCACATAGGCTGGCCCAAGACTTGAACCCTTGATCTCACGGTTTGCAGGCGAGTGCTCTACCAACCGCGCTACAGCCTGTGGCCATAAGTGGACGTCTGGCAACATTATGTAACAGTGGGAGCGCGGTGCGGGAAAACAGAACACACATACATCTGTCAAAGCAAGACTATCTGTCAAGGCAAGCACACCTGCGCCACGCCTGTGGGGGCGCTCGGTTATGGCCTTGGCCTTGCTCAGGACCTTGGGGCTGTACGTACGGTCAGACAGCCTGGGGAACAACAACAACAAGCAATCAATACTATACCATTTCTCCATCTTCACTATCTTAGTTTCAATCTTGAATACTTTGAAGACTGAGTGATGCCTACGAAGTCTGATTTCAGTCACAGAACCAACTAAATGCCGAGACATATCCCAGTTTTTATGGTGCAAAGAAATCTCTCAAAATCTTTAATATGTGTGACTTTCTATATAAGCAACTGTGCATGTTATTATATTCTTTTCTTACACTTTACTTCTTTCCTCCAAATTTTTTGATAAGGTAAAATTTCTAATGAAGCACCACAAGCCTGGATACTCATATGATGCTAGAAGTTAAGGCAAAGTGAGAGGTATAACAAATCAATTATATATCGGTTAATTCTTTACCCACGATGTTATAATTTCTCATAGTCTTTCCAATTAGACTATCACAAGTTATAATACCCAGTTATGACTTGCTTTATATTAACAGCCTAAAATAATTGTATGGACGTTTAGGATACGACGATCAGAGGGAGATGAGATGCCGTAAATGTTCTGAGTATCCGGAACCAGGTTGGTTTCTGAGCCTATAATCCCTCCATTCCACCACCCCTTTATCCATACAGAAAAACCTCTCTCTTCCACAATATTTTGAATATCGGATAGACTGGACTAAATATATACTGTACAGTGTACTGTAAATATATACTGTACAGTGTACTGTAAATATATACTGTACAGTGTACTGTAAATTACATTTGCCTCAGCCTCTCGGACTTAGGCCCATATTCATAGACAAATCCCATCATTGTTGTTGATAATAACTATAGTTTGCTGTATTTCTAGCCAGTTTATATGATATGCTAGTTGTTGTACAGTAATAACTATAGGTTGCTGTATTTCTAGCCAGTTTATATGATATGCTAGTTGTTGTACAGTAATAACTATAGGTTGCTGTATTTCTAGCCAGTTTATATGATATGCTAGTTGTTGTACAGTAATAACTATAGGTTGCTGTATTTCTAGCCAGTTTATATGATATGCTAGTTGTTGTACAGTAATAACTATAGGTTGCTGTATTTCTAGCCAGTTTATATGATATGCTAGTTGTTGTACAGTAATAACTATAGGTTGCTGTATTTCTAGCCAGTTTATATGATATGCTAGTTGTTGTACAGTAATAACTATAGGTTGCTGTATTTCTAGCCAGTTTTATATGATATGCTAGTTGTTGTACAGTAATAACTATAGGTTGCTGTATTTCTAGCCAGTTTATATGATATGCTAGTTGTTGTACAGTAATAACTATAGGTTGCTGTATTTCTAGCCAGTTTATATGATATGCTAGTTGTTGTACAGTAATAATTATACATTACTGTAATACTGTTCTATTACTACTCATTGCTTCTCAGGGCTGGTCCTGTCCAGAGTGAGGTTTGGCATCCTCTACTCAACCTTAGCCGTTTTTGTCTCTCTTTTCCTGTACCGGTACTACTTTTTCTACTTGTAGGCTTGGAGTCCTCCTCCCCTTGCAAAATTCACCTACTAGACAAGACAGAGAAAGGGGCGAGGGAACGCGAAAGTGGTCCCGAATCCTAAGAATTGGAACTTTAAATACTGTTTCTGTTTGGGCTCGGTCTGGAGTTGGCCACCCCCAGCTATGGGGTATGTGCCTGAATATATACATACATACCAAATATCATCTTGATTGAGTAGGAGTACGGCAAAACTATAATAATTACCATCGCCAATGATGAGGTTTGTCTATGAATACAGACATTTGTTAAAAAAATGTGAGGTTATGGCCTAACTGGATAGATAGACCAAAAATCGTGAATTTTCCGAAAGCCAGAGTTGGAAGGAGAGGCGTTTTACTGTACACTCGGTGATAAAAGCTCCTTCCTATAATTTACAAAAGTTCCTCCTTCTTCCTTCTCTAGGTAACTTTGCATAGGGAGGCATTTTTGTCTATTTTAGGAAGGAGTGTGTACAGTATAATTTGATTACATTATGGGAAGAATGCTAGGAAGCTTTACATTCATATGATTGTGTGCTCTTGATTGTGTGCAGACATATACAGTACTTCAATAAAGGCAAGGAAATCATTTACTTATTTGTGGGTTATTTTTTACCAAGTTATTTAAAAGTTTTGGGATTATTATCATAATCTATGTAAGCCCATTTTTATGAAGTTATTCATCTAATGTGTGTTGAATTGTTTGCAACCTGTATTACGCATTAATTACTATTTCCATTCACATATTCATAGCCTCCGATAGCGCAGTTGGAATGGTTGTACATGCTAAGATTGGTATGCAGGATTCGAAACTGCATAATAAATCGTAGGCTTGTGCAACATTCTTTAACTGTCTTCGTGGTGCAATGCATAAGTGTGTTGATTTTCGGTGTGAGCGTCCTGGGTTCGAATCTCCGGACTGCCACATTAGTTTGTTAATTTCATTAATCGAGTTTAGGAGTAAAGTTGGTTAGTGGAGAGAACATAATAATCAACCCTATTTGGTCCGAGGAAGGTCTTTTTGGATCTTCCCTGTTTCGCTCCATTAGTTTGGAGATTTTAAGGAGTACCCCATTAGTTTGGCAATAATAAGACACTTTACCCCATTCAGGTGTCAATTTTTTTCTAGGCAAGTGATAGCGAGTCTGTAACTTAGAAAAATTTGGCCTTTGGCTGGGACGTTTTTTTATCGAAAAATGTACAAATTTAGCTTGTAACTTTTAAAAATTTGGCCTTTGGCTGGGACGTTTTTTTATCGAAAATGTACAAATTTAGCTTGAAAGGGGTCTGGGTAGGTATTCAGTTTGAAGGAAGCCTGGTAAGCCTAGGGGACAAACTAAGATACAGTACATTGTTCCAAAATGGCAAAAGTAAGCCAAATCCTCAAGCAAAATATCATAACCCCCAAGATGTCGGACCAAATAGTGTTAACATTGTATATATTATATTTTACTGTACGGTCAAAAGCCGGTTTATTTTCACCTTTGCTCTGAGAGAAGTAAAAACCAGGGCTGTTGAATGCTTGGACAACAAACTCTAGTCTATTTTTTCACCTCCCATAGCATCTGAATTCTTGATACTTAATGGAAAATATGAAACTACTATGTTTCTGCATCATATTTATAGTGCACCAAGATTTCCTAATTAACATTATACTGTATATCCCTTCAAAATCTTCATAATAGCTATGCAATTAAGTTGGCAATTTCCCCTTAATAAAAAACAATCAGACGAGAATGGAAGTCAAGAGGGTAGCAGTTGTTGATGTACCCAAGCTTTCAATACTCTTGCCTTTGACTTTACTCGGAGGAAAGGTGGGCAGAAACTTTGGCTTAAGGGTACATCACATAGTCAGGAGTGCGAGCTAGAGTCAGTAGGAGTAGGGGACAATTTGGACTTGCGGGCCTATTCGCGGTGAAAATCAATGACTCCTAGTGACTACTGACTCCTAGTGACTTCTGTTAGACTCCCACTCGCTCACGGTGAAAATTGATGACTCCTAGTGACTCTAGCGACGCCTAGCGACTTCTGTTAGACTCCCACTCGCTCACGGTGAAAATCGATGACTCCTAGTGCTGTTAGACTCCCACTAGCTCGCACTCCTGACTTTGTGAAGGCCCCTTTATGGCCGTGTACCAATGGACCTCAAGTAGTCCAGAGGGTCGGATACGTAGAAGAGTATGTGAAGTGCCTCTTAAATGGCCTCTTGGATTTCTGAAGGTGGATCTACACTAGCGCTATTTCCCGCAACTCTGATCTACTAGCTTCTGGAATATACTTTTGGAAAAAAATAATTCAAGTATAAGCATTTATCTTCAGCCTTAAAATGTTACCAGAAAGAGCAGATTAAAAGTTGCAGGAAGAAGTGTTCCTATAAATCCACCATCGTTGCTTTATCCCCCCCATGTTTTGTAGGTTAAGCTGATCCATTATGACAGGTCGAGAGAACTGGAGGGGAGGGAAACGTAGGAAAAAGCTTGGATTATTTATTCCTCCGGCGTTTTGGGCTACGCATTGCAGAACCCATCTATGGAGAAACTAAATTCTGCTCATCTTAACCAGGCAAGGCATTTCATCCTTTTGCATCTAATTTCCAAAGACCTTAATTACAGCATAAAGAACCACAGTACATACATACAAGTTTTCATAGTTGACACTTCAGTATATCAAATTGTAAAACTTGCAAAATAAACAAACCTAAACTGGGACGACACAAGATAATTAATATCAAGTCTCGGCTCACTAATAATGATAGGGACATGAGAATTTCCGCTTCTGGATTTCATTAATTGAGTTTAGAAGTAAAGTTGGTTGGTGAAAAAATATGAATATTCATTTAGAAAGAAACAAAAATCACATAGAATCTATTTTCAGCCTATAAACAAGTTTTTCCGTCATGTGGGTATAATTTCTTCGGCAATTTCTCACCCGGTTGAGATGAACAGAGTATAAAGTATTCTGAAGATCGGTTCTGTATAGCCCAAAATGTTAAGAGGAACGAAGAACCGAAGCCTTTTCCTGTGTTTCCCTCCCAACCATTTTTCTCCATTTGTAGCTTAAGTTGAATGATACGTTGGCCTGTGTCGAGGGTTGCACAGTCATGGTCACTAGTTCCATCTTACCTCCAACATTTCAACTGCTTATCTCTGATGTAAAAAAAAAAATCCATAATTAATTATATAAACAAAATAAAGCTGGTATATTAAAGTTTTGTGAAATTTGGTTGAGAATTTGTTCTTATATTAACAGAGGAAAATTAAGTTAAAGTTATGAATATATGACTGAACTTTTGAGTGTGAAGAACCCTGGACCTGAATACATCAAGCTGTCATTAGTTACGACGTGGTGAAAACATTTTATGTAACGGTTTCTTACTTGCTTATGACGTCTTACCTTTCCCGTTCTCGGAAAAACTAGACAACCGTAAGTTATTCTACCCAGTTATGACATGTTTTGAGTATTGCTGGTGCTAGAGTTACGATGTCAGCTATCAAGATAATGGTCATAAGACGATATAACATTGTAAGTGTTTCAAGTATCCGAGCCTAGGCACAAAGTTTTCCGGCCAGTCTCCACATACTGTATGTTAACCTCTTCTCTATGATGGCAACATATTTATTTTAGCCTGGTTTACATTAGACAATTTTATTTAGATTTAAATGGATCTTTAGATATCTAAAAGATACAAATAATCTTGATCAACCCTCTTGTCTAATAGAGGCAATAGTCTGGATCCACCGTCATCCTATACAGGTCTCCCTCGATTTACGATTGGGTTACGTTCCTGAAAACCCGATCTTAAATATAAAAATCGCATAGCAAACCCTAAAATTATGGGATAAATGGTGATGCATTCTGGGACCAGCCAAAACCCAAACACCTAAAAATCTACAATAATGTTGTAAATTGGGGCATCGGATAGTGAGGGAAACCTGTATAGTAAATTGGGGCATCGGATAGTGAGGGAAACCTGTATAGTAAATTCTTGTTATGGCACTGTTGAGGCTGGTGTGGTGCAGATAGGTGCTGCAGGGGGACTTAATTGAGTCTTACTGTTATTACTATGCCTGCATCAGCCCTAGTGATGACATAGTGGGGCTTTGTTATGACAGGAGTTGATTGTGCTGCAGCCTAATTTACATGGGCGTCCGCAGGGGGGGGGGGGGGGGGAAGGGGGCAGTTGCCTCCCCCCCCCCTGGATATTCAATGTAGCCTACTTGGAATTTCAAATTTTATCTAATTTCTTTATTATCCGCTATAGGGCAAGATATAGTTCAAGTATTACTTAGTATTACAAGTAAACTTAATAGTCCACTGGCCTATTACCTAATTTGTAATTTTGTTCTTGTTATGAATTTATGCCCATATCAATAAAACTTGAAAATGTTTTGTTCATCGAGGCAAGGAATAATTTATACAATGCTTAAAATATATATTTGCAGATAGCCTAATACAGTGATTTATCATCCAAAACTAATTTACACATGCACATGTACAGACATATGTAATCTTAAGTCCACAATCTAAATATTTTAGAACTTCCCCGGATTATATTATCCTTGCATTAGATTCAATTAAATGAATGGGGAAACGCATTTTTATGATGGGTAGCCTACATGACCACCACCGGAAATGTTATAGACATACAGTACATGGGAAAAATTGTATAGCAAAGGATCTAAAAAAAATATTGGCTTTGCCCCCCCCCCCGAAAAAAAATCCTGCAGACGCCCTTGAATCTAAATACTGAAGGTAACTCCGTCTGTGCCATCACAATAGACAAGGACAGTAAACCATTAGTACCATAGGAGTAGTAATGAAAGCCAGTTAACCCCTTCTGTACTGCAACATCTTTTTTCTTTTATTCTAGCTATATTTAGACGATTTTGTGTACAGTAGTTTAAGAAGGATCTGCGTTGGTAAAAAGGGTTAAGGGAGATAGTTCGAAGCCTGTTAATTGCTGGAGGCCCTTTTAAAGCTGAATGAAATAGTCGACTAGTAGCCAAAACAAATCTAAATGGACGGCGCCGGTACAGAAGGGGTTAAAATGGAGAAAAGCATCCTCAGATTGAAAGTGTAAGAGTTTCAACCAGTTAGTTATACTGTAATACTGAATTGACTACTTGCGAGTATCGGGCTATAAGTATTATTGCTGGAAATATCTGTTTACATATTGAACTTCTGTAGGGTAGACTTGCCAATTAATACTTGGCAATCTAAATATATACTATCGCCCAACACATTAGTGGAGCTAAAGTAATAAAGTTTATGATAAAAGTGTACAATAGTTGAGGTGAGCAGAGGAAGCAGATACAGGTGCTGTGGAGGGCTGGCTAGATTTAATGCTCTCACAGATTATAAGTTGAAGTTAAATACAAGAAATTGCCTATTTGCTGTAATATTTTTAGTAGTGAGTGCCATCATTCATTAACCATATTACTATTAAAATGTAAAACTCGCAAACCAAACAAACCAAAACCGGGACAAAGACCATACAAAGTCAAAACAACTCATAAAAATCGCTATGTGGAAACAACGCTCACTAAAAATAATCCCTATAATCACTATAAAATAATCCCTGGTGGTGGGCAATTACAGCCAGCCCTTCCTAGCACTTGTATCTGCTGCATCTGCTCAGAACTGTACAGTCACCTACATACTGTATGTTCACGTTTATAGGGTTCGCCACTCTGCTAGTGGCACCGAGGAACACACTGCCCTTCATTATGGTTTGAAAATTGGTGCAGCAGACTACATTCATTAATCTAACTCTACTAATTATGTGTGGGTAGTTTTATAATCTATATTTCATACAAATTGGATCACCCCATATGAATGAACTAGCCTACCCTATAGGCTACAGTCCATCCTCCTATAACACGAATTCCTACAACGCGATCCTCCTACAACACGAGGGGGGGTCCCAATAAATAGTACATTTATTCAGTTAATTGTAGCCATGATATTGTAGATTGATTTTTTTTTAACTAATTTCTCTATTATATATTCATACATTTTGATATATTCTAGGAACTAATATATTCTAGGTCTTTCCTAGGACCGATCGATCACTTTTATTTACCGCCGTATTGCCGCCGTATGTATACGCGATCGCATAGCGCGAATTTCATATAGTGCGAGGGTCGGATCGACCAATTTTTCTTCATTAGTTGTAAGGTAAGTGATATTTTTTTTATATTTGTTAATGGTTTGATGGTATCTGGTAGGTAATATACTGTAGGTGTTTGTTTAGCAAGAAATCCGGAAAAAACGGAGCAAAATTGTGAGGCTCAGACCCATATAGAATTATCTCCATATAAAGTGTTATTCCTACAGCGCGAGGGGCTCTGCCGCCCATATAGTCGTGTTATAGGAGGATGGACTGTATCCTGTAACTGGCAAGTGGTCATTCACTAAGAGTGCCTAGTTACTGATGGTGGATGCTGGTCGGTTTCTCCTTAGTCTACGGGACAGAATTATAAAATTCACAAATTGGTACCAATCAAAGGGAGCACATTTTCAGCATTACCAGTAACTTCAGTATAGCCATGGCTATTAATTGATGTAGATAGTCATTGAAAAAGAGTTATAATTTGTATACAACATCTCCACAACAATACAACTAATGCCATGTAGATTATAATTATTATTCCTTTTGTTTGGTACGGAGTTTCATTCTGGCCCGTATATTTCCCCGAATACAATTTGTTATTTATCCAACTGGGTTAGGGCAGTCATAGGAGTTCTTAGTGAAGCCAAAACCAAAGTTAT
Source organism: Paralithodes platypus (assembly GCA_032716605.1). Lineage (NCBI taxonomy): Eukaryota > Metazoa > Arthropoda > Malacostraca > Decapoda > Lithodidae > Paralithodes > Paralithodes platypus. The sequence goes on from CM064480.1 coordinate 3,297,804, forward strand.
TGAAAGCTTAACCCTTAAAGATCGGGGGCGGACTTAAGTCCGCCTCCAATTTGCAGCAAGTTAGGAGCATTATTAAGGCTTTTAAAGGGTTAAAATCGAGTGCAAATGGCCGGGAGTGCAGCGGGCCAGACAGCAGACTCCCAGGGCTTACCGCCGCCCACTAACTCATGTTCCCTCTGTTCTCGAGAGGCCGGCAGCGTTGCCAGTAGTGAGCGTAGTGGGAAAAAATATGCCGCTATACGTTAAACTCCCATGTTAGTGGTAACACTGCATGAGAACGACGAGTGCTACGTAGCTCGTTCTGGTCTCATTTTGAAGCTTTTAGTGCCTATTTTTTTGCTGAATACATTTCTTTTCATGCAGATGCTTGATTTATCATTCAGGAGGGCCTGAATATGCCCAAATAAGCCCAAAACCCCCCGCTAGACAAGGGTTAAGGGAGCTCAGACGGTATTGTGCAGCATAATTTACTGGTTCGGCTCAATGGTTTAAGGAGGGGATTTAGTTTGCTCTCTAAACCTCTATCAAGCTTAAAAAAACACCCACAAGAACCCCCTTCGATATAAATTTGTAAATTTTTCGGTAGAAAAATGTCCCGGCCGAAGACCGATTCTTCATCAAATACAGGCTCGCTATCGCTTGCCAGGAAAAAAAATTGACACCTAAATGGCACGAAATGGCTTAATATTGGCAAAGAAATGAGGCAAAAGGTCTGAAAATTGCCAAACTAATGGGGCGAATGTTTTGAAATCTCATAACTAATAGGGCTAAACATGAGGGAGGAGGAGGAGGACTCGAAAAACCAACTGCCTCCCTCTTTAACACCTGAAGAACTGTACATGTATTATAATAGTGGGTGAGGGAAGGAGGGTGACAGTTGTTCAGGCCTTCAACCTTTCAATTGCCGATTTGCGAGTTTCGTTCTACAGTATAAGGAAGTTGGAGCTTTAGACAACGATATTTATCAGAATTTACAGGTAAAATACGGTCTTAGTACATTTATAGATACATAAAACCCAATTCAACATACCATTTATCCATCAGAAAAGTACATTATTATTGCGTTTCTGTTTAATATCCATGTTCACGGCTCCAACTTCCATATAGCCTGAAACTCGCAAGTGGTCAATTATTATTTTACTTAAGCGTTGTTTCCACATGCGATTTTGATTAGTTATTTTGTCTTTTTACTGTGTTCGTATACGTTTTGGTTTGTTTATTTTGCAAGCTTTACATTATAATTTCAATAACCTTGGTTTTGACTTCACTCGGAGGAAAGGTGGGAAGGAATTTGTACTTTTAACCTCTTGAAGCGCTTGACGCGTTTTAACAGTTTATTTTGGCTGTCATTAGACGATTTTATGCAGCTTAAAAAGGATCTGTGGGTATTATAAGGGTAAAGACTATTTCAATCATCCCTCTGACTTCCATATACCCTTCCTAATCTGAATAAAATCGTCTAATAACTACCAGAAAACAGAAAGGAAATGCATCTTGGATCTTGAAAGGGTTAATTGTAGATAATGTTTACTTTTGATTGTACAATGTGCCCCATCTCAATAGGTGCGTTCTCAGATGCTGACATTGTGCTCGTGTCATATGATATATGGCTTGAAATGGAGGCACAGGTGCTTATTGAGCCCATCCAAAAGCTTACATTTGCTCAAGATCATCCAAAATCAACAGGTAAAAACAGTTAGCATTTTTTAAAATTACATCAATGGATCCTGTCAAGATTTTGGATGATCACCATGGCCCGTATCTAGCCATCATTCAAAGAAATCGGACATATGGCTTCTGTGAGCATCCCTATTGTATACGAGAAACAAACCCTAGCAGCCCGGACCTGTTGACTGAAATTCTGCACCAGGAGTTTGCTCTGGTCAGTTAAGCCACTGTCACATGAGCGCTTTTTCAAGCAAATTTTTACTGGCAATTATGGTCTGGGAGCTTAAAAAATTACACTTTATCAGAATTCAGCCGCCCAACATAATCTACCTTCAGTCTAGTTACCGATACTAGTGCGAAAATGTCCCGAAATAATACAAGAAAAAACTTGCTCATGGAAAATTGCCGGAAAAATCGCTCGTGTGACAGCGCCTTTATTCAGGGATAAATCCGTTAGTCATAGTAGGCACCAGAGTCGAGTTTTGTAATTTTTTATACATAAGCCATCTGTATATAGTTCATGGAGGGAGACACCTACCATATGTTTCTCAAGCTTCAATACTCCAAGCAACTCCGGACAATGCAACCAATTAACCATTTCAATTGTACAGCCACAAACATTAATTCTGTCCTTATGTGTTCGAAGCCATCTCGGACTGAATCAAATCTCTACTAATTCTGTACCTGATATTTGAATTTTGGAGGTTCGTTTAATCAGTTCGAGGGTTAAGAATGCCTGACGCACTCTGAACCCTTGAATGTACATCTCGACCAGCAATGTTAGGGGTTAATCGGCACTGGTGAAAATGGTCTACTGGTTGAGTTGACGTGGAGCCAAGTATTGTAACACATTTCATCAATAACCCAACAGTCATTCTTAGTTATTACTGAACTTGATTGCAAATATTGCTGTAACAAAAAACAAACAAAACTAGTAATGTTTTCAAAATTATTGGGAGGATTATTGAGACTATATAAGCAAGAATTTGTATTTAGTAAATCTGTTAAAAATATTAATATATTAGTGTACTGTACTGTATATTGTTAACCCCCTCGTCTGTGTCTGCCACCACTGTATATAATACTGTAGGTCTGAACTTCAAAAATTCCCCATAAATTGAAAACTCAAAATTTGCAGGGTTTATTCAGACAATGCCTTGAAAAAAAGCCACTCACTCACTTGTCCTAACTCGCCCCCACACATCATCATGCCCAGGAACTGTGCCCACATTTTTGCTCCTTGTTACTTGGGCACTTGGCTAAGTTACACCTGGCCAAATAGCAAGAAAATAGGTGACCGTCACAAGGGGCGATGAAGTCTACAGGTTTCACATCAATACTTTCATATCCAAAACTACCTAAAAGGACCTCAACTTTAATGTTCATGCCTTCGGTGAGTACTTTTATGGCTGTTTTCCATGTTTTCTAATGTTTCTAAACCCATTTAGCTCATAAGTAAAAATATGAAAATTGGCCGGCACTGGCAGCACATTTAAAAAGTAGCTGGCAGATGAGGGGTCTAATTAATTATAACAGATAGTTTCTTAATATTTTTAGTAACTTATGCAGTAACATATATATGTACAGTACCAATATAATATTAACTTCATAAAGCTCCATGCTTGATATTTTTTATATAATCCTTATAACGAGAATTGATGTTCCTGGTAACCAAGAATGACTACCACACAACAACCCAGCTGGCAGATCAGCAGACTACCAGCACAACCAATGTACCTGATGTCTTAAAGCAGTCTACCATTTTGTGCAACAATAAAACAACAACCGTGAACAACTTGGCTTTTATTTACACACAGCCTCTTGACTACATCAGACTTCTTCAGAAATTTTAGAATACCAGAAAACCAGGTACAGTAAGCCCCCACAAATAGCGATCCAAGTAGTCTGACGATCCCGAGTTGCTATGTGTGATTTTCACTAAGCATAAAGTACTATGCCTGTGGTGAAAAGCTCGAAGTAATCTGGGACCTCTGACTAGTTGATCTTTCTTTCCCATTTCTACCATCACTTTGTGTGGATTCAGGCCGCAAACTATTATTGCCCCCGCCTGTACTGGTCCCTTCGCTAGCCATAATAACACCAAAATAAACTCGCTAGGACAGGGTTATGATGCACATGAGAAGGCGGAAGGACTGAATGTAAACAAACCTGGTCACCGAAGCCTGCCGATCAGTTACTGGTTGCAATATGCACCAGGATTTATAAACATGGCCACACCGGAGCCTGGCAATTGCAATGCTGAAGCAGGATTTGAATAAGTTTCTTGCCAGCTACATATACAATTTGGGCGCTAAATTTGCAAGCCAGTAGAGTTTGGGTCCTGACGATAAGTTCAAATCTGCTCTCCTTGGGAACATTATGCATGGAGCTTTCTGTATGGGTTGTTGTTGTTGTTCCCCAAGCTGCCTGGGCGAACAGCCCCAACGCCCTGAGCAAGGCCAAGGCCATAACAGAGCGCCCCCACAGAACCCTCTCTGCCGACCACAATAATGCCTGGGTGACCGAAGCCACTCCATGGCGGGGAGCTGAGGAGGGTGCGGAAACGCCCGGGAAACCAAAGCCCCACCCAGGGCCCTGTGCCCCTCAGCAATTATGAAGAGAAAGATGAAGGGCAAAGGAAAAATGTGACGCTTTGGCTTCCAATCTTGGTAGATTGGGAGGTCAATCCACGGAAGAGACGCCGTCACTTGAGATCTAGAAAATATATAAGTAAAAGGAACAGTCAGAGTAAGCTATGGGTATGGCAGAGATCGCTCAGTTCTCACTCTGATAGACCAGCCCATCACCAATTCTGTATGGGTATGAGCACACAGTACTGAAAAATGTACTTGAGGTACAGTAGTTTTAACCGCCCTTCCTATCAGACATATTCTTGATCTTATTGAAATTGTCATATATTAGCCAGAATACCAAACAAGCAGGCATACAGTTCTGAAGGAGTTACTCACAAATTTTTGTTTAACCCCCTGCCTATCAGACACCTTTACTTAACTGAATAAAATTTAACGATCCAGACTAAGCAACTGAGAATGACTGGCAAGAATAAAACAAGGTTGAGCATCTTGTAAATTTATTATACACACTGATTTATACACAGTTGGTAAGCTTCTGTAGGTGTATTAAGACGGTGTCTCGCAAATGCTTTTTCTGGCAATATATTTCGGCAATTATGGTCAGGAGCAAAGAAGTTTAAATGTTTAAATTTAATTCATCAACGCATAATAATCTACCTTCATTCTTTTTTTTTTCCTGGGGGTAAGACAGCCCTCACATTTATACATACATTCAGGATAGTGTAAGAGAACAAGCGTGTAGCACAAATAATAACAATGGGATTTTTAAACTAGCCAGGAGTGTGAAGGATTGTAGCAAGGACGTTGTGGGCGAATGTTGTTTAAATAATGATAGCGGTATAACTGTTTATACAGAAAACAAAATCAGAGGATGAAATGTGCCTATGAAAGTTTCCTGAATGTTGAGTTTAAATGGAACAGAGAACAGCTCAACACTCCACTCCCACTACAGAGCCCCCTGCCTCTGATAGGATGTGATGCCGTGAAAAATGCTATATATAAAATGAAGACCGGGAAGGCCACTGGGAAGCTCCGGTCAATTCTTGAAAGTTTGCGAACGAGTCTTTGAATGGATGATCAGGAAGAGCGTTGCCATTAGCAACAAGCAGTGCCCCGGTTGTAACTTTTGTAGGTGTTTAGGTGCAATCACCACAGCCAATCTGGGGATCCGCCGTTATTGAGCTCGTCCTGGAATCTTTACGACTGGGGCACTATATTCTTAGGCAACTGCATGAGAGGTTGTTAGAGAAAAATAGGGAGCAATACCTAGTCTTTGTTGACCTTGAGAAGGCATTTTTGACAGTGTGCCCATAGAGATTATGCAGTGAGCCATGAGAAAACTGGAAGTAGAGGAATGGTTGGTGCGTGTGATAATGAAAACGTATGAGGGGTCGCGGGCAGCAGTTAGAGAGAATGTGGGCTTGAGTGAAGAATTCACAGTGAAAGTCGGTGTTCCTCGGTGCTGAACCAGCTGCTGCTTGTCTTGGTCCTGGAGGCACAGTCGAGGGTAAACAGGACTCCCACTGGAATTATTATATGCAGATGACCTATTCCTTATCGCAGATGTGTACAGTAAGCAGAGGCAAAGTTTAATAGATGGAAGGAGGGTATGGCAAATAAGGGATTAAGAGTTAATATAGATAAAATAAAGTTCAGTTTTTCATATGCCCCACGTATCCTACTGCATGTCGTCCAAGGCAACTAAAAGAGAGGATGGAGTAAGTCGGGACCTATGATAGTCCTGCACAGTAGTTTTGTTGTAGCACTAGTGTCGTTGCAGAATGAGAAAGTTGTTGATTGGAAATAATTGCCAAAAAATAACTTGTGTGACTACCGTACCTAGACTGCAATATACTGTAGGTGAGCTTACTGGTGCCTTAAGCTAGGTGTTTCTGATGTTTACCGGAGACAGATGTATAATTATCAATCTACAACTTCAGTACCATAAACTTGCAAGTTCTTATCTATGCTGCGGTAATCCTCCTCATAAGGGTACATACTGTACACATATGCAATTTTCTTGTGTTTTTGCTTGCTGCTTCAGATATGCTTACACTATTCATTACATGAACCATATAGACAAATCTTCAAAATCTAAGCATTCTGAAAAAATTATATAAGCTGATTCCTTCATAGTGCATTATTAACCTTAATTTTGCCAGCTCTTTATATACAGTAGATAGATTCTAATTTAAATTAAAATGTATACTGTATATACAGGGTGATTCAGGATTGCATGCATTAAATTGGAGGACAACCTCCTTGGATAATTTTAAACAACAGTTTCTATGGTAAAATTTTGAATTACACATAGTTTGGCTGTTACAGTACATTTACGATGTATATATATATATATATATATTATTATTATTTTTTTTTAAATATTAGTTTAACCAGACCACTGAGTTCCACCAAAAAACTCTCATAGGGCTGGCCCGAAGGATTTGATTAAGATGGACAACTAATCAAGTCAAGATAGATAGGGAAGGGCAGGAGGTGAACAAATCGAGGAAGGTGAAGACACGCAGGCATTTCTCGCCATGTCATCAGTTCAGCCGGACCACATGAGCTCCACATCAGAGCTCTTATAGGGCAGGGCCGAAGGATGAGGCAAGAACTGCTACACCGCAACACCAACCAAGAAATGATCATGGGCGAAGAATGAAATATCAGGACTAAGGTATAAAAAAATCACAGCGAGATGCAAAAAATGCATTACTGAATGGAATCAAGTCAGCTCCGCCACATCAGCAACCGAAGAGACAAATCAGGTCAGGAGTCTACTACCTAGCCAGGCCAGGGAGACTTGAGATATAGGTTTCCCGAGGACAACCGAATGGGACAGAATAAGAATAGAAAGGGAAAAACATAGAAAGAGGAATGGAAAAACTACTCAAAATTAGTCAAGCTGACGACGAAAGCTCGAAGGGAGAGAGGAAGGGAAATTACCACAACCATCCCCCTTCAAGCCCCTAAGCCAAACTGCGCCAAGGAGAGTAGTAACAGGGGGGCGATGTTGTATTAATGAGGGTGGAAAGTGAAGGGAGACCCGCATAGATTTCCGAGGATATTTTCCACAAATCTTGAGTACAGGAGTACAGTGTGTTGGAGGCACATGGGGGGGCCACTTTGAACATTTTCTTTAGCCTATAGCAAAGAGGAACACACTGTCAAAATCTGTGAATAAATGTGTACACAAATCTATGGGGGTTTCCCTTCACTTTCCACCCTCGTTAATACATCGTAAATGTACTGTAACAGCCCAACTATGTATAATTCGACATTTTACCATAGATACATTGTTGTTTAAAATTATCCAAGGAGGTCGTCCTCCAATTTAATGCATGCAATCCTGAATCACCCTGTATATGGATGGAGCCGGGTATGGCTAAGCAGTACCCTACTCCCCTCGTGCGGGGGAGGCCCGGGTTCAATTCCCCGCCGGAGCACCATAGGTTTATTGACTTATAGCCAGTATAGCCAGGGCTATAGTTAGAGAAGGTAGCAAGGGAAACAGTAAGGGTGTGAAAGATAAGACTGGGCGAGTGCTAGCCGAGAAGCAAGAGAGAGTCGAAAGATGGAGGGAGTACTTCAACGAATTGCTAAATGTAAGGAATGAAGCGCCAGCAAACATAGTTGGATGGGGTATGGGAGGGAGGAGAGGAGAAGTAGTGGGGATCAGGTCAAAAGTGTGTGAAGCCATGAAAAGAGTGAAGTTGGAAAAAGCACCAGGAATAGATGGAGTGTGTGGGGAAATGCTGATGTATGGTGGCGAGATAGTGATCGAATGGGTGTGGAAAATGTGCAAACTAGCATGGGAGAAGGGGAGTGCAACTGATGACTGAAGACAGGCATAATAGTCCCCCTATATAAGGGTAAAGGGGAAAGAGGAGTGTGTGGTAACCACCAAGGAATATGTCTTCTAAGTGTAGTAGGGAAGGTGTAGCCTACAGTAGGGTAGTGATTGAGAGAGTGAGAGCGAGAACGGAGAAATGGATAGGTGACGAGCAGGGTGGTTTTAGGAAGGGAAGAGGATGTGTAGATCAGATTTTTACCCTGAATTGTGTTGTGGAGAAATATCTGGAGAAGCAACAGAAGCTGTATGTTGCCTTTATGGACTTGGAGAAGGCCTATGACAGAGTGGATAGCGAAGGTATGTGGAAAGTACTTAGAATATACGAAGTAGATGGCAAGTTGCTGAAAGCAGTGAAGAGCATGTATGAGGGTGCAAAGGCGGCAGTACGTGTGGAGAATGAGCAGAGCGAATTCTTTGATCTGAATGTTGGGTTGAAACGGGTGTGTGATGTCCCCGTGGTTGTTTACTGTATATATGGATGGAGTCATGAAAGAAATACAAGGAAGAGTAGTGGATATTGGTGTATCGCTGATAAGGGAGGGAAATGAGTGGAAGCTACCTGTACTGCTGTTTGCTGATGAAACAGTTCTGATGAGCGATAATTAATGGGAGTTGCAAGGTCTGGTAAATATGTTTGGAACAGTGTGTGAAAAACGGAATCTGAAGGTAAATGCGGGGAAGAGCAAGGTTATGGTCTTCGAAAGGGGTGAAGCCACAGAGTGTGAGGTGAAGTTGAACAGTCAGGCTATGGAGATTGTCAGCTCATTTAAGTATCTGGGCAGTGTGTTGAGTAAAGATGGGACTATGGATGAGGAAGTGCAGGAGAGGGTACAACAGGGAAAGAGGTTTGTAGGAATGCTGAAAGCAGTAACAAGAAATAGAGTGGTCAGTATGGAAGTGAAGAAGTCCTTGCATGACAGTGTGGTAATCCCGACACTGACTTACGGAAGCGAAGCATGGACGTTGGAGAAGAGACTCAGACCAAGAGTGAGAGGGGTGGAAATTAGTTACTTAAGAAGTGCGTGCGGAGTTACATGGAGGGATAGACAGACGAATGAGGAAGTAAGAAGGAGGTGTGGTGTGGAGGTAGATGTGCTGGAAAGTGTGAAAAGGAACACCTTGAGATGGTTTGGTCATATGGAACGTATGGGAAGCGAGAGAATGACTAAGAGGGTGTATGAGAGCTAGGTGGAAGGACAGAGAGGGAGATGTAAACCGAAGGAGAGGTGGAAGGATGGAGTTAGGAAGTATATGGATGAAGGCGGTGCTAGTTGGGAGGAGGGGCATCGACTGACTGGGGACAGAGGTGCATGGGGACGGTTCGTTCGTGGCCACCCCTTCGGGGATCACGGCATCAGGCAATAGATAGATAGATAGCCAGGGCTTTCCATACCCTTAGCTGCATTGGCAGATATAAGAGGTGTGGTAGACCAATGTCGCATGTACACATATAGATGCTAGCACCTGATCAGCAGGATCGAGCTGATTGCACTGGTTACAGACTACATTAACATCCAGAGCCATTCCAACAGCACAATATTATCCCACATGCGCTCTTGCACACTATACACAAAAATGGTTGGTTGGGCTTAAGCGACCCTCCCCATGAACAGGTATACGCTAGATAAATGAGCGAGTTGCCTCAACATTTGGAAGCATATGACGGCGATTCATTCGTAGCCACCCTCTCTCGGAGATTACGGCGTCTGGCATATGACCACTTGCGAGTTTCAAGCTATAAGGAAGTTGGAGCTGTAGAAATCGATAGTAAATAGAAATGCAATAATAATTCAGGTTTCGGATGGCTAAAGAGTATGTTGAATTGGGATTTATGTTTTTATAAATGTAATACAATTATATTTTAGCTGGTAATTCTGCTAAATAATTGATGTCTACAGTTCCAACTTCCTTAAAGAACGAAACTCGCAAGTGGTCAATTGATAGACAAGTTTTTAGTTTTAAACGCCGTGCAATCCCTTGATGGACTGGGCTAGGGACCGGACATTTGCCACAAATTGCTACACCTGAGTGTCCAAACTCTTGACATCTACCAATGGCAGGGGTAGAATCTAACTACCGACCCTGCAATCAGCAGTCCGACGCGCTACTGACCATGCCATGACCATAAATATATTTCCTGATAATATTTGGACGGATATAGATTTTAATGATACTTAAAATAACATATGATACATTCTGGACGGATGAATATTCATAAATAAAAAGTCTGAAAAGTTTAGTACAAATATGAACAAAGCTGTTACAGAACTATACAGTAATAAAAAAAAATCCAACTGAGGGTAAATTGTCATGTTCCCATCTTCATAAAGCCGGTATCACATGAGCACTTTTTCACTCAACATTTATCCTTAACCCAAAAATGGCGAGGGGGGGTATTGAACTAGCTGCCCATGGGCGAGCATATTGGCTCCATTCAGGCCTATAATCGTCATTTTACGATAAATATCGTTATTACTTATTCATATGAGCCTATTTTACCTTCACTATGAAGATAGTAACCTGTAACAACAATAAAACAAGTGAAAATATAATTTTTCTGGTCAAAATCGCGAATATAGATGGACCAGCCCATTCATGAATTATGGAGAAAATTGAGGCAACCCCTCCCTCCACGAGGCCTCAAGCCACACTGAGCCTACTCATACACACACTCGGTCATGTAACACATCTGCTAGGCACGTAAGCACATCCTCCACACAGTTTCCTAATGTTAGCATAAAACTATACCAATGAATTAGGGAATAACAGGGAAAATAGGTGATAATTGAAGGGGGAGGGGAAAGGGAGGAAGGAGGGGATGTGGAGGAGTGATATGAGATATAGGCAAAAAATAAAAAATAAAAATGGTTTAGTGCTACTGGGGCTGTTTAAATGATTTTTTTTGGCCTCCCTCTTAAGATCTTTGCCGCCGTCGCCCAGTAAAACCTCTTAACCCGGGAACTGTGGGGAGACTCTTAAGAGTTCCCCCGGCGGACTGCGGGAAGACTCTTAAGAGTCAGAGAAAAAAAAAATCAACTTTTGACATCGAAAACAAAATATTTTGTTTATTTTTTGGGGGGCCCCTGGGCCATGCAAAATCTCAGTCCTCTACCTCCTCTCCTTCAGTTATCACCTATTTTCCATGTTATTCCCTTATTCTGAGGTATATTTTTGTGCTAACATTAGCGAGTTGCAAGCAGGGCGTTGTCATCACTGATAGCAAGCGAGTGCAAGAGAGAGAGAGAGTATCGATCGACTGTGTCTCAGTGGCCTTGGGGGAAATTGGCGGGAAAGCAGCTTGCCTCACCCATACATTATACAACTCGCAGGCTATATCTCCGATTTTGACCATCCAAACGCTGTTTTCACTCGTTTTATTGTTGTTTCAGGTTAATACCTTTATAATCAACCCATAATAGGCGCGTATGGATAAGTATTAATGCTATTTATGGTAAAATGAATATTTTAGTGACGGAAACACCTCAAATACATGCGCACAGGGAGAGGTGTCTAATTACCCCCATGCGCACTTGTTAGGTTAAGAGCTTTGCAGCCGTTTACGGGTTAACACTGGTCTGGCAGCTTATGAGGTCAACATTTATACTATTTCGGTCACCTAAATTCATCTACCATCAGTCTAGTTTCCAATACCAGGGCAAAATATTCCAAAAATGTTGATCATCGAATGTTGACTATAAAAGCTCTCGTGTGATACCGGCTTTACTCGGATATTACGGAGATTTTGTAGCGGAATTTGTTGTAAATTATGAAGACTTGGCATTATTATGACGTAGATATATATTAGTTTCAGATTTTTTCATTAAGTATCGGGTCATTTGCTGCTAAGAGATACAGTTTACCATCAGCTGGGAAAAAATAGACTATACCAGTATTATGGTGGTTCTGCAGTTACGTGAGCCACAAACTACTAAACCTTAGAGCAGTTTTAACCCTTTCAGTACAGGTCATGTCTTTTCATTACATTTTAGCTGCACAGTATTGATATGATTAAAATATTTTAGAAAGAGTCTGGGAGTCAAATAGCTAATTGAGATAGTTGTAGCCCTTTAATTTCTAGAGGTTCTTCTTTAACCATTTCAAGCTCCAATACGCATTTCTGTTCTGTTTTCTGGTAATTATTAGACGATTTTATTCAGATTAGGAAGGGTATATGGAAGTCAGAGGGTTGATTGAGATAGCCTTTACACTTTTAATACCCACAGATCCTTCCTAAGCTGCATAAAATCGTCTAATAATTACCAGAAAACAGAACAGAAATGCGTATTGGAGCTTGAAAGGGTTAAAGAACCTCTAGAAATTAAAGGGCTACAACTATGATCTTGAGATCTAGCGGCTCGCTTGGTGTAGTGACTAGCGCCTCGGACTTCCACCCAGAAGGCCCGGGTTCGCGCCCACGCTCGGCGCATTAAAGATTTTTCACAAGCACTGAGTCGTTACCATCCCTCATGAGCAAAGGGATGGGGTAGTAGTACAGGACCCCAATGGAAATACGCCTAATCGGCCTTATTGAGCTATCCTTAGCTAGCTTAGCATGCGCTAGCTTTAAGAACTATTATTATTATTATTATTATTATAGAGAGGTGTCATGACAGATGGCTATAGAGTTTAGGCTATTTTGCCACTGCTAGTGATTGTTAAATGTGTGTTGTATATAAGCCTTCTTTTGATGCATTGATTTTGTTCTTTTTTCTATCTCTTTCCGAGCGCTAGTGAATTCTTCGAAAAAATTGGCGCTTATGAGAAATAAGTAACATGCTTATTATTATTATTATTATTATTAATGGTAGCCAAAATAAACTGCTAAAATGTGTCAGAGCTTCAAGGAGTTAAGGTGAAGACAGAGGTAACCAAAAGCAGGGTTGCCTTGAGTTCCGCCATTTAGGACGGGAGACTGAACCTGAGGACGAAGCGGTCATTAAACTTGTACGTACTGTATGTAAGGTATGTAATATGTATGTATGTATGTATGTATCATCATCTAATAATAGCCAGAATAAAAATTAAAGGGATGCCATTTGTACTGAAAGGGCTAGTACTTAGATGTTAGAAATAACAAACCCAATTACCTATTCATGGATGAAAGCTGAAATAACACTTTTGTACTGTATTGTACAGTACTAATCATAAATAAATGCAAACCTACCATAACCATGTTGTATTGTGTAAATACCAGTGGTGGGCGTGGGCACGCCGATTTGGCGCTCAGCGCTCTGCGATCCGGTGCGCACTACCAATATAGAGGAGCGGCAAAAATCTGAACTCGGAGTGCAGCTTGAATTTTGCGCTCCTTTCTGGCGGAGCGCCAGAAATTTTTTAAAACGGAAAACCGGAAGCGATTTTTCCTGTCAACAACAGGTTCAAGAACGTCATTATCGTGTGCAGTCATCGTACGGTGTTACTCATGGTGTTAGTGAACTGTGATACAGTGATACTATGATAGTGACAGACTGACAGTGCCACCTTCAAACCCTGGAAAGGTAAGAACCTGGCCAGTGCCAGAGTTTTTTTTTTTTTTTTTTTTTTGGCTAAATCTATCAAGTTGGGTGAGAAAGGAAGGATAATGGTAAAAAAAACACTCCCCTTGTCCATTTTCGCCAGAAATCAGGTCCCCGATAGTCGCGAACGTAGCTGAAAAGAGTCAAAAGACACTATCGACTTCAGAGACTTTTATCATTTTGTGGTATCGATACCATCGGAATATTACTTGAATGTATGGGTGGGAGGGTGGTTTGGGGGATGGTGGGGGGAAGGTAGAAGCGTAATTGACTCGTGTTACAAATATGAAGCCGATTGGTGAGGTAGTTTCGCCACCACAGATTTTTTTGTTTCCTTTTCTTCGTACGGATACGCTGGAAGTGGGTTATGTGAGGCAGTTGGGGGTGTGGTGGAGGGAAGGCAGAAGGGTAAGGCACTTGTCACACAAATATGTAACCGATTGGTGCAATCGTTTCGCCGCCACAGATTTTCCTTTTTTTTCCTTGTGAGGCGACCGATAGTCAGCGAGTGGGTGGGAGGAGGGGTTTGGGGTAGTGGTGGTGGGTATGCAGAAGGGTAAGGTACATGTGGTAAAAAATTAAAAATATGAAAGCCATAGGTGCAGTCGTTTCGCTGCTACGATTTTTTTTCGGCGAGTCAGTATATAATTATATACGGACCTGGCACTGGGCGTGATAACTGACAAGACCCTAGTTCCGGCCGTATATATACCGTCGGAGACTGGTCAGCGGGTCATCCATGATATGATATCAATCATATCATTGATATGACATAAAGAATTACAGAAACTGAGAAAGTGAGAAACTTAAACTTCAGAAAGACACCATGACTTGATTTTTTTTTATTTTTTTTTATTTTTTGAATTTAATGAAGTGAAAGACAAAAGATTGTATTAATTTAGGTAAATAATTAAATAACTTGTAGAAGCTGTTTTTTACTTTTTTTTATTATATACCTATTTTTGGGAGCGCGGAGCGCAGGAGCGCAGAGCGGGAAGCGCATCGGGTCGGCTGACCAAAGGAGCGCGTGAGCGCTGCCGCATTACCTTATGTCTGAGGAGCGTGGAGCGCTGCCGCATCCGGTCCCACCGGAGCGCGCCCACCACTGGTAAATACAGTACTGTATCTAGAAAAACATCTTTTATTATAGTTGGTTCAGAAATGATAAATGCAAAATTTGCACATATTTGACCCCAGTCCAGTTCTAGACAAGGTTAGGATACCATTTTTATCTACATTGTTGTTTCAGTAATACAGTACATAAAAACCAAGAATCCAAAATAAGTGTGTACAGTATACGATAGTTTAATCAAGATACTCAGGTATGGTTTTTTTCCTACGAAAATTATTGTTCCCACAAAAGACAAGTTAACCTAATTTCCCCTCTTATCATAGTCGGGTGGATGGGACTCGTTAGCCTTGGTCGGCAACTCATCTAAGGGAGACAACCTTATACAAATCCAGGTGGATGGGACTCGTCAGCCTTGGTTGGCAACCTGTCTAGGGGAGTAAACCTGATACAAATCCGTACTGCTTACCTAAGGGTAAGGCAGGTTAGTGGATGGATTAGCCGAACACCACTGTAGAAAAATAGTGCTAACAAGATACACAGAGGGCCTCGGAGACAGACGGATCCTAAATTGAGTGGTCAATCCTGTAAGTCCTTCACTAAACTGGCTTGGGTTGTCCCTCTCACAGGGAATAGGTCCGCTTGGGGGCATTCTGTGTATGGCCACCCTCGTAAGGGGAGTAAGGCGTCCGGCAATAAATAGATAGATAGATCACAATCATAACAGGTCACATCAACTCTCAATACTATAATCAGAATATATTTATCACACCACTCTTATTCCCATGGAGTCCTTAACCCCTTCTGTACCGGCGACGTCTTTTGTATTTGATTTCAGATACATTCAGACGATTTTATGAAGCTTAGGAAGGATATATGGTAGCTAATAGGATGAATTGAGATAGTCTGTAGCCTTTCAATGAATAGACGTCCTTCCTTAGCTGTATAAAATACCTGTAGTCTAATAGTTGTTAGAATATTATGAAAAGTACCTCACCGGTACATATGGGGTTAATTAGTCATGGCACTTACTCAACTTTAACTTTAACAATATAGTTTGTGGGCCACAGTACCATCCTAAAGAGCTAATACAGTATAGTAATCTTAAATATCATCTATGAAACATTGTTCGTACTGTTGTGAGTATGTTAATTCCAGTTGATAACTTGTGTAAATGAGTATCTGTATTTATATCACTTAGTAAAAGTTTATTGCAGTTTATGATGACAATTAATTGCCGTTGAATGGTAGGTGACTGATATGTGAAATTTTTGGCATCTGGCCCATGGACTGTTACAATCTAACCCATCTCTTGCAGACACTGGGCTTCTGGAAAGCAATAACTTTTGGACTAGGTAAAAGTGAAAGATTTAGGTATTCACACTTCTGGAAATTATGCACATCTGGATAAGGTTCCCTTCCGCCTCCCCCATCAGTCCAACAGAGGCAGGTCTTACTGTATCTTACTTTAAACATACCTTATACAGTACTGTAATTGAGTTAACAATAATAATTATTGGAGGGGGAGGCGATAGCACAGTGGATAGCGTAGTTTACTGCGGACCAAATGGACCTCAGATCAAGCCTTTGCTAAATGTCAGGGTTTTATCCAAGGTAATCTGATCGTTCCTGCAGTTCTACAATTATCCTGGCAACACTGACACATCAAGAACATACCCCCTATATCGTCACTAATTCATAGCAAAGAAGATGCCCAACACTATTCGAAGATGCTGTGAATGACGGTATTGGTGCGCTCTTCAAATCATGTGAAGTGTATAAATATGGTGTTGTCATCTAGTGTGGCAGAAATGAAGCAACCAACACCTTGCAGCTTCATTGGGCAAGAATGTTAAGTGCGGGCGTACCTCCAGGCTTGTTTACACTACGCGTAGTGGTGTCGGACCTTTGCCATCATGTTCCCGTCTATTTTGACTGCCTTTGAATACAATAATATGTTGAGGGGGCTTTGCCCCCCCTCACCCCCCCCCCCCTGACATATTGTCATCTTCATATATATTGCCAGCAGGGGGCAAATTACCGAAAAAAATCGCCGCGAACTTAACCACGGCGATCGACAAATTTAAACATGACTGACAGCGGCGGGGGAGACGTCAGACCTTTGCAATCATGTTCCCGTCTATTTTGAATGCCATTGGATACAATAATATGTTGAGGGGGGGCTTTGCCCCCCCTCACTCCCCCATGACATATTGTCATCATCATATATATTGCCAGCAGGGGCAAAAAGCCGAAAAAAATCGCCGTCAAAATAGACGCAAAGTTAACCGCGGCGATCGCCCTATGTAAACATGACGACCGTACGCCCGGAATCTACATCCATCCCCTTCATTGTCACCATTTAGTGCGACACATAAGAAGCACCCAATAATTCTAAGCTTCACTCGATAATCTCGGGGACTCGCAAGAGTTACAGGCAACTGACAGTCCAAAGGTTGAGACATAGGGGAAAAAAAAAAATGTTCTTAAATTTGCTACATTATACCATCTGCATAAGGTTCCTAGACAACTCAGCCAGTAAACCTTTTAAACCACTTCCAGTAGATCTCAACCAGTGCCAACTCAACCTGGGCCAACTCAACCTGGGCCAACCAAACCAGTGTTAACATGAAGTCCTAACCTAACAGTGATGGTTGAGGTTTCACTGGTTGAGAGCTACTGGTTATTTCAATGGTCTACTGATTGAATGATAACATCGGACAGGTTGGGAGAGAGGTATCCTGACCAGGATTCGAACCCACTCTCTCCAGATATTATTGTTAGAGTTGGGAACCGTATCCACTCGACCATGAGCGGATATAAGGGAAGCAACCTTAGTTCTTATTTGAAGAACCAGGTTATAGTGTCGCGGAGGACTATGCCTTCATACAAGCGGCAAGTTTATTAGACTTCAACCATGACTATTTTACACATCCCCCCCCACCAGCTTGGCTAAGTGGTACGATTTTAGATTTGTCATCAGAGAGGTTCCATAATACTGTAGTACCAGGATGATTAAAATTGTATGACTTATCCAAGCTGGCAGGGGGGATGTGTAAAATAGTCATGGTTGAAGTCTAATAAAGCTGCCACATGTATGAAAGCATAGTCCTCCATGAGACTACCGGTATAACCTGGTTCTTGGAATAAGAATTAAGGTTGTTTCCCTTATATCCACTCATGGTGGAGTGGTTATGGTGCACAACTCTCACACTCATGGTGGAGTGGTTATGGTGCACAACTCTCACACAAATATCTCAAGAGAGTGTCAGTTTACCTCTCTCCCAGTCTACTGGTTCAGTTGCTCAATCACCTCTGCACAGTCTTCCACACTTTCATAATTATATCCTATCCTCAATTTCATCCTTATACACCTTTTGTACAGCCAAATTCAATAGTTTGCATAACACTTTGGTGATAATTTGTGTGAAATCTAAAGAAAGGGATATTAGTCGACACAACATGAAACAAGAAAACACCATGAAACAAATACTGCTTACAATTCACAGGCTATTAGAAACAAGTGGGCACTCACGACAGTCAAGGAAATATGATATTAATTCATATTATCACCAACCCACCAATTAACTTACAAATAAGCCTATTTAATGAAATTAATGAAATTGATGAAACTAATGAATACATGTGGTACTCCAAGGATTCGAACCTAGGATACTCACACCGAAATTCCGCGCACTAACCATTGCGCTATCATGACAGTTATTAACTTAAAATGACATGGTTTATGAGTAATGTTTTGGCGAACTATTGATTCTAACTTACTTTTGTCTTCATAGATTATAATTATGTGAATATACCATTTAATCACTTTGAAGTACAAACAGATATGCCTACAGCATTCCTATTAGAGGTAATCCCTTCAGTACAATGGTTTCACTTTCAGTTTAATCTGGCTAACATTAAACAATTTTATTCAGATTTGAAAGAACCTTTTAGAATCAAAACACTACAAATTTAAGGCAATTTTACTTGGCTTTGAATTTGCCTCCACAGCTAAAAATAGTACAAATACTGTAATTTCATTTTACGCTCTGAATCCTATGTGATCATCCAAAGCAGATATTAAAGGGTCTGTTAGCCAGAATAAAAGGAAGAAATCTATCATGGCATTGAACGGATTGAAAATATTTAGGAATAGATAGCTACAGTATTTATCAGGTATGATGGCACACTTAAGTACTGTACTGTATAAAGTGATTGTCAACAGCTTAAACAGTATTTATCAGGTATGATGGCACACTTAAGTACTGTACTGTATAAAGTGATTGTCAACAGCTTAACCAGGTGAAAATATATAATGTTACGAATAATTATTTACAGAACAATGAGATCTATAACTTTGGTGAGGTACTTGGTGCATCTTGATGTACACTAGGGTCGGATTAATAAATGGATATACCAGCAATGATAGTTGGTAATATTGAAGGTACTGTAACTCAATTTTATCAGGACTAAAACTAAACTCATTGAGTCATTACATTGGGTGACACCCTATAACATGTACGGTCGCGCTAATAAGTCATGTCCCAGCTGGCATTACGTTTGGCTTGCTCTGTGCTGTATTAATGTCTGTCAGATGTTGAATAGGGTTGGTAAGTGTAGGAACAGGTGTGTATATTCCACTCAATATGAAGAAATGAAGCTTAGATATGGCTGATACCAATTATTGATAAAAACATAATTAGTGCCGAGAAATCACTTACTAGCGTGACTGTACACTTCCTGCATATATAGTGCTATCTGAAGAGGGAGAGGCTCACCCACATAGCAATAGTATGGGCCTGTCCACAGACAATGGAGGTTATCGCTGACACTTTTGTGGCTTTCATCCTCACTAGGCATCCCTTATGCTACTCTGATTATTTTCAATCCCTTTCCTTTCCATTAACCCCTTCTGTACCATAACGTCTTTTAAATTTAATTCTAGCTACATTTAGAAGATTGTGCGCAGTTTAAGAAGGATCTGTGGTAGCAAAAAGGGTTAAGTGAGATAGTTCGAAGCCTGTTAAGTGATGGAGGCTCTTTTTGATCTGAATAATGTCGTCAAAATATAGTTACAGGGATGTCGCCGGTACAGAAGGGATTAGTGAAAAAATTATGTAAAATTTAAAACATTAACTTGTCAAATATTAAGGTATTAATTCCCTACCCATAATGACATAATTCATCATCATTAACCCATTTTCCTCTCCTAAGAAAAAAGTTAAAGAAAAATTTAAGTACCATATGACAAGATGAAGTTAGTTTATCAAGCTGTTTTATGGCATTATAAAATCTTCTGTAGCTTTCTTTATCTTCCTGAAGCGACAAATTGAATTCAGTATATGCTTTTTTGGCCATCTGAGTGCTTGAAAATAATCAAGAAACCATAGTGAAGGCATGGTAAGGGGGAGAAACACGAGTGCCTTACAGAAGTTTCCTCGACAATCACCTGAACGACACTGAGCATACAGCGGTGCGTGGCAGGAAGAAATGTGCAAATCTAGTGTCGTGACCCCGAGCTGGGGGGTTAACCATGTCATTTCCTTACCGTTTTGTAAATTAATATTGAATTAAAATGTAAAACTTGCAAGCTAAACAAACCAAAACTGGGACAAAGACAATATAAAGTCAAATTAACTTATCAAAATCGCTATGTGGAAACAACGCTTACTAAGAATTTTATGATGATGGCAGTATACTAAGCATAGTAGAAAATGGGAGTGATAAGCAAGATAGCACGGTAACATTGATTAATCCTGGTCCTAGATTTAATAAATTTGTCAACAGCCTTTGATGAGGAATTGTGTTACTCTCTGGAAATTAATTCATTTGACAATCATAAAGCTAAAAGTATAGACCAATAGTAATTTAATCAATAAACACAACTATAAATGGCCAAGATAAGTGTTTTATCTTGAATTTACTTGGTTTTTAACTTAGACTATCGCCAAACCTTTGAATCCAGTGTACAACTTCATAAAAACAAATACTGGGTGTTACCTTGAAAACATTTAATTATTTGTTGTAGTAAATACTGTTTCTAGAATATATATTGATCTAGTTATTCTTATGCAATTAAAAAATGTACTCCTCCAATACAATGGTGTCATTTTAATATTATATTAGCTAATATTAGACAATGTCATTCAGCTTGGGAAAAAACTCTAGAAAGTCAAGCAGGTAAAACTATTAATTGACTCTTGATTCCCACAGATCCTTCCAAAGTTCAATAGTATTGTTTAATGATTTCCAGAATATAGTAAAAAAAGACACCATCATGTTGAAGGGGTTAAGTTACTTGAAATATATTCTTGAGTGATAATTTTCAAAAGGTGACACCCATCATTCCCCACCCGGCAGATGTGTGTAGAAGCTTTTGTCGGAGAGATAAAGGATGGCTCGCTTGTAGAGGTAGTAGTGCACGCACCCAACTGAAATAACAACACAAAATTTGTATTGTACAGGTACTCCTCCCTTAATCCTCGGAGCACAGGGGCATTTGACCTTTCACGGGCGTGAGATCCGTACCTTTTCCGTCAATTTTGTGATTTTCTCGTATTCATATCTCTGCAAAGAAATGGCCTAACCTAGGTTAAATATATATCAGCATGTAGCACTCACTGTTATCTTGCAAATTGTGAATACTAGAACATTGTACACAAAGTGGTTCTCGTTCGATGGTGAAAATACCATCGATAGTTTTGGCGGTCGCTTGCTTACGTGTCATTATCGTTTCAACATTTGGCTGGCACACGGCTTCACCTTCTAAATACTCTTGCAACTACTATATTGATTATACTGAGTATTGATTTATTTCACCATTGTAACCATTCTAATGTCACTGAACAGTACTTTCATGCATCGAATCAGACTGCCGAAACCCATCGATCGATTGACTTCGGCTGTGACGCAAGCACGAATCAGCTGAATTACTGGCTTTGTGTGTGTGTTAGAATTTCTGGCCTAACTATAATGATTAGACTATAGTTATAAACATGGTATAGACTAGAGCGTACCTGTCCTCTGTATGGTGAAGAGAGTGACCATGCCGGGTGACCATATATACACTTTAGGTCCCTGCCACTGTAACTTGAGGGACCAAGAGTGGAAGGCCAGGGATAAAGCCAGGTACACCACTGCTACCACCAGGCACCATTGGAACTTCTGGTATAACTCACCGATCAGACCAGCCTACCGAGATAAGGGACTTGTTAAATTGGCAAAAAGATCAGGCAAAATAATAACTAACTCATCAGACCAGCCTACCGAGGTAAGGGACTTGTTAAATCGTCAAGAAGATCAGGCAAAATAATAACTCACCGATTAGACCAGCCTACCGAGATAAGGGAATTGTTAAATTGGCATAGATCAGGCAAAATAATAACTCACCGATCAGACCAGCCTACCGAGGTAAGGGACTTCTTAAACTGCCAATAAGATCAGGCATAATAATAACTAACTCATGATAAACAGTATTCTAGGATAGCTACCAGTATACTGTAGATATATAGAGTGGTATAGCGTTGTTTTCCATTACATACATTTCAACGGCTCACAGCGGGGTTGCCTTTCAAAAGTTGGAGTGTAATACAATAAAGTCCTGCCATAACACTACCATCATAAACTCACTGTAGTAGGCCTAAATGATCTAGTATGGTATAAACACTGTTGTGGCTACCAGGAAGCACCACTGGTACTTATACCATAGTCACACTTATCAAATGCCTTTGCAAAATCAGTGCATATGACATCCATGTTTTTCTTTTCTTCTTGGGATTCAAAATTGTTGTCATAATGTTCCAGCAAATGTGAGAGACACAATCTTCCCTCTCTGAAAACATGCTGACTGGTATTGTGTAACTCGTTTGCTTCCATAAATTGTGAGATTTTGTCTTGCAGGACTTATTCAAAAAGTTTAATGATGTGAGAAGTTAGGGCTACCGGGCGATAATTTTTGGGTAGTTCTATATTTCCTCTTTATGTACAATCACGCTAATAAGTGATGTCTCAGCACCAAGTATGTTTTGATCAATAATTGGTATCAGCAATATCTAAACTTCATTTCTTCATATCGAGTGAAATATACAAACATGTTCCAACACTTACCCACCCTATTCAACATCTGACAGACGTTAATACAGCACAGAGCAAGCCAAACGTAATGACAGCTGGGACATGACTTATTAGCGCGACCGTACAGGGGCAATTATTGCATTTTTCAAACTATCCGGCATTACTCCTGTGTTTAGACTCCTTCTCCACAGAGGTTTGTTTTCTTTACATATTTTTATAAGGATTAAGTTCCATGAGTCTTGGCCTGCTACCGAGTGGCCTGGTATATTGACAATAGCTTCTTCAATATTTTTTGGCCCTAATTCAAGGATCTGGGGGATTTCTGTAGGGTGTTTTCCATGAAGAACACATTTTGATCTCTGATGGGTTTTGTTCTGTCAACACATTTTGATCTCTGATGGCTTTTGTTCTGTCCGGCTCACTGAAAGCCGTTTCATACTGCTGATGTAAGAGTTTGCTTGTTTCCTCGTTGTTTACTGTGAGTGGCCTGGGTGGGGGGGGTCTATTTACCCTATTATGTGTACCTAATAGTCTTCGGGATGTATTATTAGGTGTCACTCATAGACAAAATTCTTGTGCCACGCTTGAGAGGACAGTAGGTACTCTAGCTGGGATGTTTGTTCTTCCAATTCTCTCATTTTGTTTATCTTGTTTTGCCATTTCCAATTTTGTCTTCTCCCTCTTAATCGTCCTTGCATAACTGGAATTCTTTTTAGTTAGTATTGTAGATGTTTTTGGTTAGCCTGCGTGAACCGTATGATGGATATATTATTATAACAAACAATATCTTCACAACCATTGCCTTTTATATTACGGTACCTTATTCAATGCAGAATAGATAGTAGAAGCTACTTGTATTTATATAATTGTAATACAAATAGGCTAAACTTATATGAATAATGATGAGTATAAGACAAATCACACACAGTGATAGTTTATTAACGTTTTAATTTAGGTGAGTTTTTGATAATTTTCCGAAATTTTCCACAGTTGAAAACACTTGCATGAAGTACCGGTAGATAAATACTGTATTGTGAGACCTTAGACTGACCTGCGAGAGAGTAGTGGAGAACAAAGCCAGGAACAGAAGAATGAGGGAGAATACCAAGCACACATCTTGAATTCTGCAAATGTAAATGTTTGTAAGTTTGTTACAGAATCATATACAGCGAAACAACAGTAATATAAATATGCAACCATAGTAGTGACGGGGAATAAAGAATGGAATATGTGATGCTATATAGTCATCGGATTTAGTATTCTCACAGGTTTACTAATACTGTATTATGATGGTGAATTTAAGTATATGGTGCCATTTCTAACCCAATATGGTTGCAAAATACAGTCTACTATCCACAACATCTGTTCCATATTCAGTACTTGTACACATATTTAGATTATACATACATATATACATAAAATTGTTTAGCGCCATTTTCCATTACATACATTGTAACGGCTCAGACGGGGTTACCTTTCTTCAGTATAATGTCAGCATAGCCTATGTACGGTATACTAAATATGTATAATTTTTCACTGATCTCATCAACAAAAGTAAATTACAGTAGTTGAAATCACCAGTAGTTTCTTTTGTATTGGGTAGTTTCAGACAATTCCTCATCAGTCTTCACTTTGGTAAACTATTAAATTAACTGTACAGTCAAAAGCCAAACTTCCTTCCCACGCTGGTCTCAGTGAAGTTAAAACCAAGGCTACTGAAAGGTTGAATGCCTGAATAACTGTAACCCTCTTGCCCTCCATTCTGTTCAGAGATGGTAGAAATTTTGTGCATAAACTTGGAGAAGGCATTCTCTTTTCCTTGCCTAAATTGAATAGCAAATTGAACAGCAAATCAAAAGGGTAATGATGACACAGTGATAGTACCACCTTTATACTATACCTGCTACATTTATTTTTCAACCAAAACCATTTTTGCATATATATTTTTCATAAGTACTGTATATACATATAAATCTATATATGGTATGCAAATTTTTATGAAGGGAAAAGTTGTTAAGTTGGCAAATGCTCTCCTCTGTTTATGACTACTGAGACGAGCATCAGGATTTTGATACAGACAGTACACAAAACTTTAAGCCAAGACTAACATGTAGATGAGGAGTGTGAGTAGGGTGTTCTGTGAGAAGGCCTGGAAGATGATGTTGAGGGAGAGGTCCACCATGAGCAGAAAGAGAGCCGCACCACTCAGCCAACGGTATCTCTCCACTCCCTCCCACACCATCTCACCTGGGAATAAATTGCATTTGTTTATACACGGGTCTCTGTTTTTTATAATTCATATCAGGGATTGTAAAGTTGTTGATATTGCAAATCTTCCATGGTAACAATGAGAATATTATGTTATGATTATTTATTTCTTGAGGAAATAAGAGATGTGACATGCCCCCAATACTGGGGAAGACTATGAAGATCAGGGAAAATGTGGGGTTCAGGATGTAATGAAACTACCGGTATAATAGACCTAATCATAGACTAAAGTAGATCTGGACTTGACACGAAAATGGAATTTTGCAGTAAGGGACCCAAAATCGGAGAACGAACCCCCAAGTTCGAACCTCGAAAATTTGATATTTACCCGGTTTCGAGGTTCGAACTTGGGGGTTCATTCTCCGATTTTTGGTCCCTTACTGCAAAGTTCCATTTTCGTGTTAAGTCCAGATCTACTGTGGTCTATGGCCTAATAAAAATTGGTTGAGGCTCAGGTTTTCTTGTGTAACTTTATCAATTTAAGGAACCCCCAAATTGGAGAAATCGAACACAGGTTTGTCAATACAGTACTTGACTTGGATTTACAGGATTTTCGGAGTAAAAAAAAAAAAAAAAAAAAAAAAAAAAAAAAAAAAAAAAAAGTTTGCCATTGGATACAGGTTGGGATACTTTGAGAGGAGGCTCTACCCCCCTTCACCCCCGTGACTTATTGAAATCAGCGTCTATACTGCCAGTAGGGGGCCTAAATAGGGTGAGAGGGAGTAGAATACCCTTATAGCCTAACCAATTTCTGCATTAGACTGCATATTCTCACGAATCTCACATCATTTCTCTCATTTCCTGTTAGAAAGAATTATTAAAAAAATGGCAAGGATGTAGTATTCGGGCATACTGCTCGCCATGTTTACACTACGCAGACGATCGCGATCATTTTCCTGTCTATTTTGAGTTATAACTGCCGTGGCATACAATAATAAGTTGAGGTGAGGAGCTCCCCTCACCCCCCATGACTTATTGTCATCATCATATATATTGGCAGCAGGGGGCAAATAACAGAAAAAACAGCGGTCAAAATAGACGGGAACTTAACCGCGAGCGATCGACCTATGTAAACATGACGACCGTACGCCCGGATACTAGGCCTAGCCTACATCATTCCCCTAAAAATAGCGGAAAATATTACCGAAACTACCACTAATTTTCCCATGGTTTTTCTTTTTGGTTTTAGGTAATTTGTATCATTATACAGTAGGCTAGTTGAAATTAGTTACAATCCCCGGAAAATGTTATTTCTCCCATTATCCAACGATCTTAAAACACTCAGATGTAATCAAGTAATTTTCAGAGTAGGCCTAAATATACAATTTGTTTTGCCTTTGGATACAGGATGGGTTGAGGGGGGGCTTTGCCGCCCCCCCCCCCCATGACTTATTTAAATCAGTATCTAGTTTAACAGTAAGAGGCTTAATTAGAGTTTCACTGCCGTCAATAGGGAGATTTTTTGTTTTTACAGTACTTTATATAGGCCTAGTGCACATAAAATGTATCTCCGGAGATTGAAACACATTTTAATATGATCTTTGCAACATCCTTATTCTTCAAATATTGAGAAATAATTAGTGGTAGTTTCGGGCTTGTAATGATACACTTATTGAATAACTCCGAGGTTAGCCCATAATTTCTACCCAGTAATACCAGAGCCACAGCCTAGATTATGTTTCCTCCTTCACTTCATTTGCAGCCTTTCTAGGTTAGGCCTAGGCCTAGGCTAGGCCTATAACAGAAAATTTTCATTAGCTATAGGCCCTAAGCTTACCAAATGGCTTTAGATTTCCAGAATAGAGTCACAATTTGTCATTTTAGCGCCAACTGCACTCACACACACCATCAATAATGAAAAACTTCCAAGAATCCTTGAACTTGAACTTGAGTAGAGATGGTTTCCATGGCAACCTAACAATTAATAACAAAACAAAGAGATCACGACATCAGATACTCGGAATATGCTCAACTAGCCTATACGATATAACTAAGAAATATAATGTCTCTAAATATTTATCATGATATCACAAAACTCACCTCAGTTCACCTTAAAATCATAAATTGAAATAGACGCGACTTCTTCTTACTGTTTTGTTTCTTCTCTTCTTCTTCTTCACGATGTTTTGTTTACATGACATGCCGCTCTGCATTCATTGTTCATACATTTTTAACTCCTATTGCATGGAAATAGTTATATGGAATAAATATAATATATTACTTCAGTATATTATTACCCATAAATTATTTAATCAATATTAACAAAAAAAAAATATATATATATTCGCTTCCATTTGCATTTTTTGTTCAATGAAAAGGTACGGTGCCCACACAAATTACTAATAAGTAAAAATCTAGAAGTGTATAAAGTATATAGAAGATAAACCAGTACAATAAAGAGTGTTCTGAGTCCTGATGTGAAAATAACACACAAAACTACACATTGTTTACGGTAGTTTAAAGGGATTTTGAATATTTAAATATGGCGCTCATGAAGTGTCATAGTTCAGAAAATTGCCACCAGAGACATTTACAGAAGAAGTTGCAAAGTTCACAAGTTTCCCGCCCAAGCGGGCTTGATTTGTAATCCTAATTTACCTCTCATTTTACTATAGAATTTTGATCTTAACGGTATTATATTGTCTAAGCTATCATCATGAATCTTTCTTAGTTAATTGAATACTTACATTATCCCCGAGGAGACGATGACAGTTTTAATCAAACCACACACGGTACGTGGTTTATTCCGGTTAGGCTGCATAGGCCTATAGGCTATGGTGAGAGTTTGTGGAATATTATTGTTCTGCTGGTGGATTGCTTGCGTGTAGCCAGAGTATTAAGCATACAGGCATGCTGAACAGAGACTACAGTCCATTTATTATAATTAGGATAAAATCTTGACATGAGCCTAGCTATAACCTCGCTCATGAGTTACTCGAAAAGGAAAGTACGAGAGAAGAACAAGAAGAGGAAGAATTGGGGAGAGAAGAAAGGGTATGCATGGCCTCCATGAGAGAAGGGCCTAAGTGCACCCCTACAGGCCCCTCTAGCACACAAGTTGCCAACCTAGGATGTGCTCAGGCGGCCGAGGTATCCCCTCGACCCAGAAAATAGGAGACCAAGATGCTTGTCTTGCCCGCAAAAGGACCACTAGTAACAACTCTGAGACTACCTCAGCCAAATCACGAGGTCAGGCAAGGTTGGATCGGTGTACAGGCCCAATCCACTAAACTTTTGAGTAAATTGACTATCGTGGTTCCAGTAATACGCTCGTGCCCCTACCTTAATTAATTATGTTATTGAAATGCTGGGTGTGAAGGGAATTTATGGTCTCCTGAAAACTCCCCAGGCCCACTTCCTTGGTGCCTGGCGCGGGGCTCGAACCTCTGAAGGGAGTTTAACCCTCCTAAAAACCCACAGGTTTTGAGATTCCTTGGGTGGGGTTCGAACCCTGGTTAGTAACCATATCTTCCATAGGTCAACCAAGCCCGCGCGCTAACCAACTGTAGCCTACTACCACGGACGTACAAAAGTATAGTAACTTTAGTCCTATTTGTAAGAACCAGGTGATAGTCTCGTGGTGATTCACGTGATGAGTTTATTGGACTTCCCATCAACGACTATTTTACACTATACCAGACGTCAACTCGGGTAGTACATTATTGGGGTTGCGGGATATTTTCGAGGGCATTACAAGAATAGAGGAAAATTATCACGAGACGTGCATTCATATTCTTTCCTGATTACTGTGTCAAACAACTTCCTTCCCGAATCAAGAACCACCGTCTGCCGCCAATGTTATGCCTTTGAGTCGTTTTCTTTGATGCGGGGGAGGTAGTCGTTTTCTTTGATGTGGTGGAGGTAGAGGTGGAGATCTCGGTATGTTGGCTGTAGAGGTGGAGATCTTGGTATGTTAGCTGTGGCGGTAGTGTTGGTGGGGATGGTGGAGGTAGAGGTGGTGATGGTGGAGGTAGAGGTGGAGATCTCGGTATGTTGGCAGTGTAGAGGTGGAGATCTCGGTATGTTAATGGCTGTGGGGGTAGTGGTGGTGGAGGTAGAGGTGGAGATCTCGGTATGTTGGCTGTGGTGGTGGTGAGCTTTTCCGTTATTTCACCGGTATGTTCATGGCTGTGGCGGTAGTGTTGGTGATGATGGTGGAGGTAGAGGTGGAGATCTCAGTATGTTGGCTGTGGTGGTGGTGAGAAGCTTTTCCGTTATTTCACCTTACTATTGTCTTTATACCAGGACGTAGCCTACCTTTCGGGAATGCACGCGGCGTCCGGCAATAGATAGATAGATAGATTAAGGGGATAAGCCAATATTAAACTGAACGTGGTGTCAGGTCAGGTCAGTAGAAGATATTGAGGGATAAGACTTTACGACACCTCATAGCTACTTTCTAATTTTCCTATTTTCTGAAGAGTGTAGAGAAAGGAGGAAGCTGTTGGGAGTGGCTTTGTTATGTGTTATTAGTCTGTAGGCTATATGTCGTCGAGTTGTGCCCCGACTGGGTGCGAGCATGTGAAACACGCTAGGACGTACGTACTACCACACCCACTAAATGTCCGCCTTGGCTGGGATCGAATTCAGGTCAAGCAGATTCACACGTGAGCGTGCTCTCCGCTCGACAGCCACGGCTCTTGTGTGTGTGTGTTTTACTGGGCTAGGACTGGGCTATTTTTCCTGACAGCTGGGCTAGTTGCTCATTTCTCTTTCTGGCAACACTGTTTGCAGGCGCCATATTGATTTTTATAATGTTTGGATAGGTGTGGTTTAGGATGGAGGTTGTCCAGAGAAAATTAGGAAAATAGAATGACTTTTGAAGTGGAAGTACCCTAACCAACCCTTCCATATGGTGAGTTTAGTGGTAGTGGTGATGATGGTGTGGGTCTGTGATGGTTGTGGTGGTGGAGGGGGTCAGTTACTGTACATGTATGTGATAGTGGTATGTGTCTGTACAGTGTTTGTGTATATGTTGGTGTTGATAGAGTGATGTAGGATACGGGCGGGGTGAGTTACCAGTATAAATTATTAAAGTGTGCTGAACCGTGAATAGTGATAGATGTGATGTGTTGATTGCAATTTGTAGGCCTAGCCTAGGTTAAATTCGTGAATAAAATATATAGGCTAGCCTAGTTGATCGGTCAGAAGAGGATTAACAGATGCAGGGATGCTGGTTAAACCTTTAAGAAAAAGTGTCCTGTTATTCACTCTTTGATGTTTAGGTAGGCTAAAACTTAAGAATGAGGTCACTATCATTATTATCATAGGCATCATTTGAAGCCAAGATGAGCATGAAAAGGGACGGTGGACTGGTCACTAGTGGTTAGCCTAGTTAAGTTAGGCTAGAATTTTTAGGTAAAATAATTATTATCCTAAGTTAGATTTAGGCTTAGGCTAGACTAGAATAATAGGCTAGATTAACCAAACAGCCTAACCTATCTTAGTTTACAAATTGCAAAAGATAGGCTGTTGATCTTTTTCTTTAGGTAGGCTATAGCTTAGCTTAGTAAGACAGTAGGCTAGTCCCATGACTCCCATCGATCTTTATATGTCTTTAAATAGGTTTGTTAGCCTATAGTATATAGCCTACATAATTTCTGTAGGCCTATACATAATACTGTAGGCTATGTCATTATTAAGAGCTACACTTACACTTTGTTACACATTGTTGTATTCTGTCCGTTAGTGACACAGTTGAGCTGGGGCTCCACTGCGACCAGGCAGCTCCCTTTCTTCCACTCTCCATTCCAGAAGTCGGTTGGAGTTGGTGCTGGGGTATCCTGGTGTTGGTGGTCGGTCCGGTATTTTGGCCAGCCACATGTCCAAGTGTTTCTTGAAGGTGTCTGGAGACACCCCGGTCATGTTCCTGAGAGGGGCTGTATACAGTTGAACAGTCTGGTTCCATTGTATGTAAAGCTGTGATGGATCAGGGATTTGATTTTTTGTGTTGATCCCGGCGTAGTCCTCACATAGCACAGCCTCCCTCGCCTTTGGTGTTGAGTCTCTTGGATGTTTGGATTTGGTACCTTTTTTTCCAAAATCTTCCAGACGTAGATGATGATGTATCTCTCCCTACGTCTTTGAAGTGAGTACAGCTGCAGCTCCTTGAGTCTCTCCCAGTAGTTAAAGTGTTGAAACCCATGGATTTTACGGTGAATGTCCTCTGGGTGGCTTCAATTTCTGTTATTTCTCCTACTTTTTGGGGAGACCAGAGCTGAGAGCAGTACTCCAGTCGTGGTAGGACCAGTGACTTCCACAGTGTTAACATACACCTCTCATTTCTTGTGTGGAAGGTTTTCAGGATCCAGCCTGCTATTTGCTTTGCTGTTGTGGCTTTGGTAATATGCTGGGAAAAAGTGGCGTCACTGCTCATATTTACGCCCAAGTCCTTCACTGTGTCCTTGGCGGTAATTTCTTGCTGTCCACTTTTGTAGTTGGTGTCGTTTTGTAGTGCTCTCTTGTTCCCGTACCTTAGAAGCTCGAACTTGTCTCCGTTTAGGGCCATGTTGTTTTCTTCTGCCCACTTCAGGATTTTGTCCAAGTCTTGTAGTAGCTGTGCATCATGTTGTGAGGTGATTTTCTTCATGAGTCTGGTGTCGTCTGCAAACGATGAGGCTGTTGAGTGTTCCAGGTCCCTGTCGATGTCTCCTATCATGATGAGGAATAGGAGAGGTCCCAGTACTGATCCTTGTGGTACTCCGCTGATGACCCCACCTGCTTCTGATAGGCTTCCTTGAACCGTGACTCTTTGTTTTCTGTTGGTGATGAAGCTGTGGAGCCATCTTCCAAGGTCTCCCCCTATTCCCAGTGATTTGAGAAGGATCCCATGGTCCACCTTGTCAAAAGCTTTGGCGAAATTTAGATATATGACGTCTACATTTTCTCCGTCTTGAATATCCTGTAGGATTTTGTCGTAGTGTGATAGTAGTTGTGAAAGGCAGGAGCGGCCTTGTCTAAAGCCATGTTGACCCTCGTTGAATGCCTCGTTATCTTCCAGGTAGCTGACCATCTTAGCTCGTATTGTTCTTTCTATGATTTTAATAAGATGTGACGTCAGCACCACTGGTCTGTAATTTTTGGCTATGCCTTTACTACCCCCTTTGTATATTGGTGTGACAGTACCTTCTTTTAGGGATTGTGGTACATATCCAGTTTGGAGGGACTTGCTCCACAGCAGTTTTAGAGGCAAGGCTAGCTGATGTTTGCAATTTTTTAGCAGTTGGGCATGAAAGCCGTCTGGTCCTGCCGCAGAGTTTGGTCCAATCTTGTCGATGGCTGCTATTATGTCCTCTGTTGATACTGTTACCGAGGAGAGTTGATGTGGTGTCCCTGGAGCGTTGTCAAAGAAGGTCGTTGCATTATCGATTTTCTTGTCTTCATTTGGCGGGCTGAAGACACTTTCGTACTGCTGTTTGAGCATCTTGGCCATTTCGGTTGGGTCACTCTCAAGTTCGCCCGTAGGTTTTGCAAGTGGTCCTACAACAAACCAAGGGAACACGCTACAGGACACATCCAAAGGGAATTTGCCTACACACCAACTCATGAGGAAAAATTAGAAAGCCAACGCAATGCCCTCAGAAGCTGGCCAACCATCCAGCAAACTCACAAGGTCAGACCAGCAGCGGTACACACGGCTATGCCCGACCAAGGTGCTTTTTTAGAGGTAGTAATGGGACGTCTTCTGGAAGTGGAAAAACGGTCTCAAGTGATAATGGAGAGATTCCTAGCCCAAACCGAGGGGCCAGACATGAACCACAGAGGAAGGTGCAACTACCACTAACTAGTTTTTTTGTGGGCAACATCAGAGGACTTTACCCACGAAACAATCAATGTAAAGTCCCCATGTTGGAAGAAATTGCAGAGGAAGATAACTCAATTTTTCTAGCCCTCACAGAAACACACTTGAACGAAAACATTTTGGATGCAGAGATCAATATCCAAAATTTCACTCTATTCAGAGCCGACAGAGAGGACAGAAGCCACGGAGGAGTAGCACTCTACCTAAGGGAGGATATGGCTGCAAATACCGAAACTTTAGTTGCATTCTCAAACGGCACAACAGAGCTACTAGCAGTACACATAAGACAAACCGACATGCTCATCATAATTTTGTACCGACCTCCAAACACCACAGGGGAAATTTTCAAGGAGGTCACAGAGAAGATACAATCACTCCTACAAAATCTGCCAACTCCCGCTACAGATGTCATCATCACAGAAGATTTCAACCTGCCCATCATCAATTGGGCAACCATGAAAATAGACGGAGGAACCAGGGATGAAAAACAGCAAGCCAAGGAGCTAATGACTATCATGGACACTGCATACATGAAGCAATACATCGAGGAACCTACAAGAGGCAACAACACACTGGACTTACTATTTGGCAACAACTTCGACCTGGTACACTCGTACGAAACTGTAAAAACTATAATGTCCGACCACAGCCTCATCAAAGTTAGAACCCCCACACCAGCCGCCACACCACCAAGAAGATGTCAACAGGAATCAAGCCAAATACCCTGCACCTCTCTGAAAGATCTCAACTTCTACAGCAAAGATATAGACTGGGACAGACTGAGAGCAGAACTGGCAGTAACTGATTGGAGGGCACTATTCGAAGATAAAAACGTCGACGAAACTCTCAGTATTCTCCAGAAACAATGCCTGGAGACCTGTAAAAACACCATACCACCCAAATCAAGCAGGAAGCAGATCAAGCAGATTCCCAGAGATAGAAAAATACTAATGAAGAAAAGGACGTACTTGAGAGCCAAGCAAAGGAAGACCAGCTATGCGCACAATATCACCAAACTACAAGACGAGCTCGATGAAGTTGAACGTAAACTCATCCAGTCACACCAAGAGCAAAGAACACGCGAAGAACTCCAAGCAGTTGCAAACATACGAGTAATTAGCAAATTCTTCTATGCATACGCAAAAAGGAGACTCAGGAACACCTCAACAATAGGACCACTTGCAAAACCTACGGGCAAACTTGAGAGTGACCCAACCGAAATGGCCAAGATACTCAAACAGCAGTACGAAAGTGTCTTCAGCCCGCCAAATGAAGACAAGAAAATCGAGAATGCAACGACTTTCTTTGGCAACGCTCCAGGGACACCACATCAACTCTCCTCGGTAACAGTATCAACAGAGGACATAATAGCAGCCATCGACAAGATTGGACCAAACTCTGCGGCAGGACCAGACGGCTTTCATGCCCAACTGCTAAAAAACTGCAAACATCAGCTAGCCTTGCCTCTAAAACTGCTGTGGAGCAAGTCCCTCCAAACTGGATATGTACCACAATCCCTAAAAGAAGGTAATGTCACACCAATACACAAAGGGGGTAGTAAAGGCATAGCCAAAAATTACAGACCAGTGGTGCTGACGTCACATCTTATTAAAATCATAGAAAGAACAATACGAGCTAAGATGGTCAGCTTCCTGGAAGATAACGAGGCATTCAACGAGGGGCAACATGGCTTTAGACAAGGCCGCTCCTGCCTTTCACAACTACTATCACACTACGACAAAATCCTACAGGATATTCAAGACGGAGAAAATGTAGACGTCATATATCTAGATTTCGCCAAAGCTTTTGACAAGGTGGACCATGGGATCCTTCTACATAAACTCAAATCACTGGGAATAGGGGGAGACCTTGGAAGATGGCTCCACAGCTTCATCACCAACAGAAAACAAAGAGTCACGGTTCAAGGAAGCCTATCAGAAGCAGGTGGGGTCATCAGCGGAGTACCACAAGGATCAGTACTGGGACCTCTCCTATTCCTCATCATGATAGGAGACATAGACAGGGACCTGGAACACTCATCAGCCTCATCGTTTGCAGACGACACCAGACTCATGAAGAAAATCACCTCACAACATGATGCTCAGCTACTACAACAAGACTTGGACAAAATCCTGAAGTGGGCAGAAGAAAACAACATGGCCCTAAACAGAGACAAGTTCGAGCTTCTAAGGTACGGGAACAAGAGAGCACTACAAAACGACAACAACTACAAAAGTGGACAGCAAGAAATTACCGCCAAGGACACAGTGAAGGACTTGGGAGTAAATATGAGCAGTGACGCCACTTTTTCCCAGCATATTACCAAAGCCACAACAACAGCAAAACAAATAGCAGGCTGGATCCTGAGAACCTTCCACACAAGAAATGAGAGGTGTATGTTAACACTGTGGAAGTCACTGGTCCTACCACGACTGGAGTACTGCTCTCAGCTCTGGTCTCCCCAAAAAGTAGGAGAAATAACAGAAATTGAAGCCACCCAGAGGACATTCACCAGTAAAATCCATGGGTTTCAACACTTTAACTACTGGGAGAGACTCAAGGAGCTGCAGCTGTACTCACTTCAAAGACGTAGGGAGAGATACATCATCATCTACGTCTGGAAGATTTTGGAAAAAAAGGTACCAAATCCAAACATCCAAGAGACTCAACACCAAAGGCGAGGGAGGCTGTGCTATGTGAGGACTATGCCGGGATCAACATAAAAAATCAAATCCCTGATCCATCACAGCTTTACATACAATGGAACCAGACTGTTCAACTGTATACCAGCCCCTCTTAGGAACATGACCGGGGTGTCTCCAGACACCTTCAAGAAACACTTGGACATGTGGCTGGCCAAAATACCGGACCGGCCACCAACACCAGGATACCCCAGCACCAACTCCAACCGACTTCTGGAATGGAGAGTGGAAGAAAGGGAGCTGCCTGGTCGCAGTGGAGCCCCAGCTCAACTGTGTCACTAACGGACGGAATACAACAAAGTGTAACAAAGTGTAAGTGTATTGTTGAGGTGTTCCTGAGTCTCCTTTTTGCGTATGCATAGAAGAATTTGCTATTTACTCGTATGTTTGCAACTGCTTGGAGTTCTTCACGTGTTCTTTGCTCTTGGTGTGACTGGATGAGTTTACGTTCAACTTCATCGAGCTCTTCTTGTAGTTTGGTGATATTGTGCGCATAGCTGGTCTTCCTTTGCTTGGCTCTCAAGTACGTCCTTTTCTTCATTAGTATTTTTCTATCTCTGGGAATCTGCTTGATCTGCTTCCTGCTTGATTTGGGTGGTATGGTGTTTTTACAGGTCTCCAAGCATTGTTTCTGGAGGATACTGAGAGTTTCGTCGACGTTTTTATCTTCGAATAGTGCCCTCCAATCAGTTACTGCTGAATGTATTATAACTTATAAGGGAGTAGGCCTATATCATGTAGGCTATGTGGTGTCTGGATGTAAGTGTGCTCAATGCTCATGGCAGCTGCTGGAAAATATAACCGAAACTACCACTAATTTTCCCATGGTTTTCTTTTGGGTTTTAGCCTAGGCAGTTTTCATCATTATACAGTAGTTGAAATTAGTTACAATCCCCGGAAAACTTTATTTCACCCATTATCCAACGATCTTAAAACACTCAGATGTAAGTAATTTTCAGAGTAAAATTTAAATATAAATTTGTTTTGGCCTTTGGATACAGGATGGGTTGAGGGGGGCCCTCACCCCCGTATGAATTATTGAAATCAGCATCTATTTTAACAGTAAGGGGCTTAATAAGAATTTCACTTCCGTCAATGAGTTGGCGGCACACCATGGCGGAAGGCGGACGCAAGTTTGAGGCTCCGGCATATGTTATGGGAATAGTCAATTAATTCAAGGATATCGAGTGCATACGGGGCTAACAAGAAGAGGAAGGATTTAGTGAAGGTTTGGAGGATATATTGGTGTGGTGGAGGGGTGATATATAGTGTAATAAGAGTGTGTAGTGACGGGACAGCGGTAGGGTTGTGAGTTGTTGAGTTTGTAAACAAACATGGCAGAGGGAATTTCGGGTATGACGGAGGCGGAAGGAAGGTTACAACGTTTTCGGGGATTTAAGAGCACAGATAAGAAGTTAGAAGAGGTTAGTATTGTTGTGAAGGATTTGGAAAAGTGGATGAGTGATACGGAGAAATGGAAGGGGGATATTGGTGAGAAAGTTAAGGCACTGTGTAATGTGTGGTGTGATAGGTGGGGAAGGGAATAGGCCTAGCGAAGGAAGTGAATGCAGGCCTTTTTTGGCAGTTAATGAGAGCCTAGAGATGGTATTGAAAAGGGTAGATGAACTGGGAGCAGAGAATATGGCATTGAAGGAGCAGCTGAAGGAATACGAAGGACGTTTCACGGAAGTAAAGGAGTCGACTGCATGGACGGTGGTAGGTAAACAAAAAGTCAAGGATTTGGAGGATATTATGAAAGAGCAAAAGGAAGAAATGAATATGACCAAAAAAAGTTTTGAGAGTGCAGTTGTAGGGGTCATGAAGAACAAGGAGAGTGTCGTGAGGGAGGCCATGGACAGGGATAGCGGTGTAATCTTGTATGGAGATATAGAGACTCGTATGAATGATAATGGAGTGAGAAAAGTGAGGGATATGGAGACAGTGAAGGAGGTCTTGAAAGGTGTAGATGAGGACGAATATGGATGGGAAGGGCAGGTGGAGGAGATCAGTAGGATAGGTAGATATAAAAGGGGAGAGATGAGACCTATAAGGGTACAGTTTAAAACTAGGGTAGTGGCGGAGACTGTGACAAATTTTAGTTGGAGGCTAAATACAAATGATAAACTGAAACACATAAGACTAAAGAAGGATTTGAGTATAGAACAAAGGAAAAAATTAAGGAATTACAAGAAAAGGCTGATGAAAATAATGGAAAGTTGGATGAGGAGGATAAGAGAAATTTTTACTGGAGAGTGAGGGACGGAAAAGTGAGGAAGTGGTTTATAAGAGTAGAAAGGAGGGGGAGATCAGGGAGGGGAGAGAATGTGATGAGAGTTGTGACGGAGGAGGAGAACGGGGTGGAGGTGTCACAGGGAGATACAGGAGAAAAAGAGGCAGACCCAGTAGTGCTAACAGGGGAGTAGGGTACGGACTGGAGGAGCGGGATGGTGTAATTGCTGAAGGAATGGTAGATGGATTAAGGATTATGTTTAGTAATGTGGATGTGTTTACCCAGGACAAGAACAGAGAACTGATATGTAGGTTGCAGGATGAAGAGGAAAAACCTGATGTCATAGCCCTACAGGAAGTAAGACCAAAAAATGTTAGAATTGAAAGGGAACTGGTGGAATATAGTTTGGAGGGTTTTGAGTTATATGAGAGAAATGCTATTAGAGCAGAGGTTGGAAGAGGACTGTTTATTTATGTAAGAAAAGAGCTCAAGGTTAATGAGGTGGATATGAGACAGCAGTATTGTGAGTATTTGTGTATTGAAGTAAAATGTGTAAGAGGATCAATTCTAATTGCCTCTATATATAGAAGCCCAAATAATAGCAGGGGAGAGGATGATAACCTACTGAAAGCAATGGAGGAGATAGATAATAGAGAGAACAAATATAAAATTTTGATTAGAGATTTCAATTTGCCAGGGATCAACTGGGCAAATTGTACTACTCCAGCGGGACAGGGTAGCCTGGAAAATAAGTTTATAGAGAAAGTGAGAGATTGTTTTTTAACGCAACATATTGTAGAGATGACAAGATATAGAGATGGGACGCAGGGGAGTGTACTTGATTTGATTTTTAGCAATGAAGAGGATATAGTGGAACATGTTAATGTGGATAGCCCTATAGGTCGTAGTGACCATGCCTGTATAAGCTTTAGTTGTAACATTAAATCGGAGAGGGATAATAGAAGCAATAGAAAAATATACATGTATGATAGAGCAGATTATGAGCTGCTGAGACGGTGTTTGGACATTGACTGGGGGGAATATTTGAACGGTGAAGACGCTGAAGGAATGTGGAGGAAAATTAGAGTCAAACTGGAGAATGCTGTATCCAAAAGTGTACCAGTAAGGGAATATAAGGATAAAACAAAATTGAGGAAAAGAACTAACCCAGAATTGCCAATGAAAAGATAGCTTTGGATATTGATTAGAAGAAAGAAACGATTGTGGGAAAGATTAAAATTGTTAAAAAAGAACAGGGGGTCTAGTATAGAGGCTAAGGAAGTGGATCTGGAATGCAGACAAATAAACAATAAAATAAGGTGGGAAACAAGGAGGGGGGTGAAGGAGAGGGAGAGAGAGATAGCTAGAAATGTGAAGGATAATCCAAAAATATTCTGGAAGTACATTCAGGAAAAGTTAACAAGAAGAGTAGGGATCCCAGAGCTGGTGGGGGGGTTGAATGATGGGAGTAGAGCGGAGACTGATAAGGAGAAAGCAGAGGTGCTGGGGAAATACTTTGGGGGGGTACTAACAGTGGAGTCGGAGGATGCAGTGCCTACTATTCCCATCAAACAGGCACCGGCACTGGAACTAGTAGAGTTTTCCCATGCTAGAATAAGAAGGGCTATAGAAAAAATGAACAGAAGTAAGTCACCGGGACCGGATGGGATACACCCAAGAATCATAAAGGAAGGAGGGGAGATGTTAGTAGAGCCATTGAAAATGTTATTTGAGGTATCGTTTAATACAGGATAAATCCCGATGGACTGGAGAGAGGCGAACATAACAGCTATATTTAAGAAGGGAAAGAGAAATGACCCAGGGAATTATAGACCAGTCAGTTTGACAAGTGTTGTGTGTAAACTAATGGAAACGGTAATTAGAGAAGGAATAATGGATCATATGAAGTCAAACCAACTTTTCAGTGGGAGACAGTTCGGATTCTTGCCGGGGAGGTCGACGGTACTACAGCTAATTAAGGTGGTAGATGATTGGATGCAAATTCTAGAAGATGGTGATGTAATAGACGTGGTATATTGCGATTTTATGAAGGCCTTCGATAAGGTCCCACATAAAAGGTTAATAGAGAAAGTTAGAAGCTATAATATAGGGGAGAAATGTGTGAAATGGATAGAAGCCTTCCTGAAAGATCGGAGACAGAGGGTACTGGTGAATGGAATAGGCTCGGGGTGGAGGGAAATTACAAGTGGGGTACCTCAGGGATCTGTGTTGGGACCACTGCTGTTCGTTATATTTATCAACGACTTGCCTGAAGTTATAACTAATGGAAGTGAGGTATACCTGTATGCGGATGACACTAAACTGTATAGAAGAGTGAGGAGTAAGGAAGATATGGGTTTGCTTCAAGGAGATGTGGAGGGCATGAAGGGATGGTCTGACCATTGGTTAATGCCTTTTCATCCAAAAAAATGCAAGTACATGCGGATTGGGACCAGCAAGATAGACAAGGTAGGATACAGTATGTATGAAGCGATGGAGGAAGTGAGTGCAGAAAAGGATATAGGAGTAGTGATAGACAATAAGTTAAATTTCTCAGAACATTTAGCGGAAAAGATAAACAAAGCCAATAGAATTGTAGGGCTGATAAGGAGGACATTTGTGTCACTTGACGAAGAAATCTTCAGGAATCTATATACAGCGCTGGTTAGGCCGCACCTGGAATATGCAAACCAGGTGTGGGCTCCATATATGGTAAAGGATATAGAAGCAGTGGAGAAAGTGCAGAGGAGAGCTAGCAAGCTGGTACCAACGTTGAAGAACGCGGGCTATGAGCAGAGGTTGAGGACACTGGGGCTTCCGACACTGGCATATAGGAGAAAGAGAGGGGATATGATAGAGACTTTTAAGATAGTGTCAGGAAAGTACGATGAGGATGTGTGTGAAGGTATCTTCTTGATGCGGGAGGGAACAAGAACGAGAGGACACTCTAAGAAAATTTACAAAGAAAGAAATAGGCTTGAGAAGGCAAAGAACTCATTTTGTGATAGAGTGGTAAATGAGTGGAACGCACTGCCCCAGTATGTAGTCGATTCCGAATCAATAAGGGAGTTTGAAAGTAATCTTGATAAAGCATGGGGAAGACAAGATTTGAAGTTTGATTATAAAACAAAAATACAGAATAGTAAAAATGTTGCGTCTGCTACCGCCGCCGCCATCACCGTGAACGACCGCAGCAGTGCAAGTACTGGTACTGAGCTGGATACACAGGCATAGTTTGCCTTTTTCCAGAGGATCTACTGTAAGAAACTGTAAGAATAGGGAGAGTTTTTTGTTTTTAC
Source organism: Paralithodes platypus (assembly GCA_032716605.1). Lineage (NCBI taxonomy): Eukaryota > Metazoa > Arthropoda > Malacostraca > Decapoda > Lithodidae > Paralithodes > Paralithodes platypus. The sequence continues at coordinate 3,338,883 of CM064480.1, forward strand.
AGTAGGCTACCGGTACTTTATATAGTGCACATAAAATGTATCTCCGGAGGTTGAAACAAATTTTAATATGATCTTTGCAACATCCTTATTATATAATAGCCTTCAAATATTGAAAAATAATTAGTGGTATTTTCGGTTATAAGTACCGGTACTGTACCCAGCTGCCCAAGGCAGCATTCAATATCTTGACTTGGTCAATATGTAGTTTACTGTAAGTCACATTTATGTATGTTTATTATTATCCATTTCTTCGTCAGTTCTTTGATTGATTAGTGTATTTTAAAGTGTTTTTCTTTCTGCAATGGCAATTTTAACCATTATTTAGAAATAAGAACATAAGAAAATGGGAGTCTGCAGAAAGACGATTGGCCCAAACAAGGCAAATCCCTCTCACACCTAACCCTAATTAGAAGGCCTAATTATAAGCCCAGCTCAATAACACCATTAGGACTGACCTAACTGAAACGGTCAGGGGTCAGAAAACGGGGTTCTGCAGAGCGCCGATTGGTCCACACCTGACAGATCCCCCTCACAGGCTCACACCCAACCCACCTCATCCATAATTATGCCTATCTAATTTTATCTTAAAGCTTCCTATCGTTATTGATCCCACTATAGCACTTGGTAGCCTATTCCACCTATCTACAACTCTGTTACCAAACCAATATTAGACAAGAATGTTAAGTGCGGGCGTATCGCCAGCCTTGTTTACACTACGCATATCATGCGTTGGCGTCGGACCTTTGCCATCATGTTCCCGTCTATTTTGACTGCCTTTGGATACAATAATATGTTCACCCCCCCCCATGACATATTGTCATCATCATATATATTGCCAGCAGGGGGCAAATTACCGAAAAAAATCGCCGTCAAAATAGACGCGAACTTAACCACGGCGATCGACAAATGTAAACATGACGGCGGCGGCGGGGCAGGCGTCAGACCTTTGCAATCATGTTCTCGTCTGTTTTGAATGCCATTGGATACAATACTATGTTGAGGGGGGGGCTTTGCCCCTCTCAACCCCCCATGACATATTGTCATCATGTTGTTGTTGTTGTTCCCCAAGCTGCCTGGCCGAACAGCCCCAAGGCCCCGAGCAAGGCCAAGGCCATAACCGAGTGCCCCCACAGAACCCTCCCCGCCAACCACAATAAAGCCTGGGTGACCGAAGCCACTCCATGGCGGGGAGCTGAGGAGGGCGCGGAAACGCCCGGGAAACCAAAGCCCCACCCAGGGCCCTGTGTCCCTCAGCAATTATGAAGAGAAAGTTGAGGGGCAAAGGAAAAATGTGACGCTTTGGCTTCCAATCTTGGTAGATTGGGAGGTCAATCCACGTTAGAGACGCCGTCACTTGAGATCTAGAAAATATATAAGTAAAAGGAACAGTCAGAGTAAGCTATGGGTATGGCAGAGATTGCTCAGCTCTCACTCTGATAGACCAGCCCATCACCACATGACTAGAACCCAATCCTCTCAGCATCGGCTAGGAAAGGCCCTAGAAAGCCGCCTTTGGCGGGGGGATAGCTCCCCTATTTCAACCCTTTTCGGGGTTGGGCACCCGCCGTATTGTCATCATTATATATATTGCCAGCAGGGGGCAAATAACAGAAAAAAATCGCCGTCAAATTAGACGTGAAGTTAACCGCGGCGATCGCCCTATATAAACATGACGACCGTACGCCCGAACTCTACATCCATCCCCAATATTTGCCTATATTTTTTCTGAAACAAAATTTATCTAATTTGAAACCATTTGTTCGAGTTCTTTCGCTACCACTGAGCTTTAGTAAATTTTTCATGTCCCCTTTATTAATCCCACTAACCCACTTGAACACCTCGATCATATCCCCTCTAACTCTACGTCTCCCTAACTAACGAATGTAAGCCCAATTTGGGATGGATGTAGAGTTCGGGCGTATGGTCGTCATGTTTATATAGCCTAGGGCAATCGCCGCGGTTAACTTCGCGTCTATTTTGACGGCGATTTTTTTCGGTTATTTGCCCCCTGCTTGCAATATACAGTATATGATGTTTTTTTTATTTTTTTGTAATATTAGTTTAACCCTCGGGGCCCGGGCAGGTTTTCCTAAGGACGGAGGTCGTATCCGGGCGATCTGGCCGAAAAACGTCTAGGCCTAGGCTACCGTATTTTTTTTTATTTTAACTGCTAGAAATTTCCCACGCATCTATAAATGTAGTGCGGTTTTCAATCTGTAGACTGGCGTTGAGTAGAGCTCTGTAAGTCAACTGGTTCAGTTGTGATGACGATTTCAGTGGAGCGAATTTTGCCGCGATGTTGACAATATCGGAGCTTTTCAGACACTAATTTCGTCTGACGTCACAACAATAACATTGATCCGACGTCTCCTTATTGTTTTCGGAGGTGCGGTGATGCAACGATCGGCTTTGTTTACATGTGTCGGACGCACGGCGTTCAGACCAAGCTGAATAGGCTTTCAAGCTTACGGATTTTAACATGCTGCCCGGGCTCCTGCCCTTCTGCCGCGGTGTCCTTTTAACATGCTGCCCGGGCTGGAAGGGTTAACCAGACCACTGAGCTCCATAAACGAACTCTCATAGGGCTGGCCCGAAGGATTCGATCAAGATATACAACTAAACGAGTCAAAATAGATCGGGAATGGCAGTAGGGGAACAAATCGAGGAAGGTGAAGACACAGCCATTTCTCGCCATTTCACCAGTTCAGCCGGACCACATGAGCTCCACATCAGAGCTCTTATAGGGCAGGGCCGAAGGATGAGGCAAGAACTGCTACACCGCAACACCAACCAAGAAGTGATCAGGGCGAAGAATGAAAGATCAGGTCGAAGGTAGAAAAAATCATATCGAGAAGCAAAATATGCATTACCGAATGGAATCAAGTCAGTCCGGCCACATCAGCAACCGAAGAGACAATTCAGGTCAGGTGTCTGCTACCTAGCCAGGCCAGGGAGACATGAGATATAGGCTGCCGGAGGACAGCCAAATGGGGCAGAATTAGAATAGAAGGGGAAAAACATAGAATGAGGAATGAAAAACTACTCAAAATTAGTCAAGCTGAGGATGAAAGCTCGAGGGGAGATGGGAATGGTAAGGACCACAACCATCCCCTATCAAGCTCCAGTCGCCGGCCCCGAAGCCCCCCAACCGCGTCAAGGAGAGTAGTAACAGGGGGGTATATATATGATGATGACAATATGTCATGGGGGGGGTGAGGGGGGGCAAAGTATATTATTGTATCCAATGGCATTCAAAATAGACGGGAACATGCTTGCAAAGGTCCGACGCCTCCCCCGCCGCCGCCACCGTCATGTTTACATTTGTCGATCGCCGTGATTAAGTTCGCGTCTATTTTTTCGGTAATTTGCCCCCTGCTGGCAATATATATGATGATGACAATATGTCATGGGGGGGGGGTGAGGGTGGGCAAAGCGGGGCTCAACATATTATTGTATCCAAAGGCAGTCAAAATAGACGGGAACATAATGGCAAAGGTCCGACGCCACTAGGCCTATGCGTAGTGTAAACAATGATGGCGGTACGCCCACACTTAAAATTCTTGCCCCCAATTTCTTCAACCTTTTTTCATACGAAAGATTTCTAATATTATGGATAATTTTTGTCATTCTACGTTATACTCTCTCCAATGAATCTATGTCCATTCTGGGTTCAATGTTATTTTAATACCACAAATTTTGTTGATATATTTGAAGATAAATATTGAATCTATATGCTCTAAAGATCATAAGAAAATTTGTTTTAACCCTCGGCAAAAATTAATAAAAAAGTATGGTACTGTACTAAAATTTATTTTTCGTAACAAGGTTGTCAATACGGTACTTCCAGTTATCGATAGCTCTAAAGATCATATGAAAATGTGTTAAACACTCGGAAAACCCTAATATAAAAGTATGGTACTAAAATTTAAGTTTCGTAACAAGGTTGTCAATACGGTATTTCCCGTTATCAATGTGCAATCAAAGCTGAAGATTGCAGAGTAAACACCGTAGACTTCATCGACTTTTTTTCACCTTCGTATAATCGACAGCCAATTTTTTTTTTTTTTTTTACCAAGGGATTAGTACTCAACCAGCGGGGGTGTGGGGGCAGCAGCCCCCACCCATAATACTAGGTTAGGTTAGGTAAGGTTGTTAGGTTAGGCTAATGTCTTTTCAAATCACTATCGGGGGCGTGTCTCAACATCGATCAATAGGCCTAATGGGGAAAACAGGTTTTCCCGAGATTTCTAATTAATTACAAACACTATATATTGATGCAAATGAACAATTTCTTTTATAAAAAACACTCGGAAAATTTGTGGTATTAAAATAAAAAAAATCCCCATTCTGTAATAAGGACACCAAAATTGAACAGCATAAGCCATATGGGGTCTCACTAATGACAAGTAAAGTTTTAAGATAACATCAGTAGTTCTGTTACTCACACTCCTAGAGATGAACCCGAGAATCCTGTTTGTCTTGTTACGAACCCTTATACACTGTTTTCTAGGCTTCAAATCTCAAATTGCTAACAAACACACCCAGATCTTTCTCACAGTCTGAGTTTTCTAATTCCATTTTAGCTAGTTTATATTTAACATTTGTATGCATCTTCCCTATCTTTAATACCTTGCATTTGTCAATGTTAAACTTCATCTGCCAATTTACTTACCATTCGTGTAAGGTATCTAGATCCTTTTGGAGGCACTCTATATCTCTATCTGAATAACATTTTCTCCCCATTTTGGTATTGTCTGCTAATTTACTTATCCTACTAGTTATACCTAAATCAAGGTAATTTATGTATAATTATAACAAACAACAGAGGACCTAATACAGATCCCTGGGGAACACCACTTTTGACTGCTCCCCATTCTGATTTGGTACCATTTATGCTGTCTCTCTGCTGCCTACCAATTAGCCATGACCTAATCCATCCCAACAACGCCCCACCTATTCCATGCGCCTCAACCTTTCTTATCAATCTCTCATGAGGGACTCTGTCGAAAGCTTTACTGAAATCTAAATGTACAGTATACAGTAATATCAAATAACTTAGTCATTATCTACTGCTTCATATACCTCTGAGAAAAAGCTAAGAAAATTAGTAAGACAAGAACGTCCTGAGTGAATCCATGCTGAGAAGAATTGATTAACGGTAAGTTAAATGTTTCTAAGTGGTTTCTAATTTTCCTAGCAATAATTGACTCTAGTAGCTTTCCTATGATTGATGTGAGACTAATGGGACAGTAATTGGATGCTATTGATTTGTCACCTTTTTTGAAGATTGGAACTACATATGCAAGCTTCCAAGCTTCTGGAACTAAACCTGTTTCTAATGACTTGTTAAATAGAAATGTTAATGGGTAACTTAACTCATCTCTGCATTCTTTTAATACTCTAGCATATACCTCATCAGGACCAGGTGATTTCTGAGGTTTCAGCCTGTCAATTTCTTTAAGCACATCATTTCTGCTTATAGTAACCGCACTTAACCTATTTTCTATACTATCGCTATATACCTTTCTGACTTCTGGAAACTGTGCCAAATTTTCATTAGTGAAAACGGACAAGAATTTACTATTTAATGTGGTTCCATGTCATCTCAACCAGTAGACCATTTCAACCAGTAGCTCTCAATTAGTGCCAAATCAACCAAGAACAACCAAACCAGTGCCAAAATATAGTACTAATCTAACCTAACTTTTTTTTTTTTTTTTTGTTTTTTTTTTTTTTTTTAAATTTGGTACTGGTTGAGAGCTACTGGTTGAAATAGTCTACTGGTTGAGTTGACCGGTCACTATTTAATGTACAGTACTACACATTTCTAAATAATTTTCTGTCCTTTCTCCTATCAAAGTTTTAAGGGGACCAATTACATCTTTAACCTTGGATTTATATACAGTACTGTAGTTGGTAAAAAGCTTTAGGATTATTTTTTGAGTCGTTGGCAACCCTGATTTCATAATTTCTTTTTTCTTTCCTAATATCCTTTTTTACCTGTCTTGATAGATTCTGATAGTAAGCAAGTAGGTGAATTTCGCCTTTCTCAATTTTTCTATATATTTTTTTTTTTGTTTTTTTTTTTCCTCCTAGAAAATCTAATAGTCTATAATTCATCCATTTGGGTTGGGTTTGTGTTGATCTAAATTTTCTTTTGGGATTATATTTATTTTGAGCATTGAATACTTAGTTAATAAAATTATCATATGTATCTACCAAGTTTGATGTCTGAGTTTTCACTGGTTGAGATGGCACTGGTTAAGATGGTACTGGTTGAGTTGGCACTGGTTGAGATGGTCACTGGTTGAGTTGTCACTGGTTGAGTTAGCACTTGTTGAGATAGCACTGGTTGAGATTGCACTGGTTGAAATGGTTACTGGTTAAGATGGTCACTGGTTGAAGTTGGACTGGTTCAACTGACATGGAACTTTATGCAAGAAATGTCTTCATGGTATTTTGGCCAGATAGGCTCGTTTTAGTCTTTCAGTATATTGTACCGGGTACTGTACTCTGATTATCTTGAATCCTTTCAGTACAATGATGACTACTTTAGGGAGGACCTGTGGGAGTCGGAGGCTTAGTTATGAAAAAGATACTGGTGGTAAGGACAGGAGGGTTACAGTTATTAGGTGTTCAAGCTTTTTTGTGTTTCTTGTGTGAAGATACTGTTTTAACTTGTCTTACTTATTTTCAGATGCTGTGGAGTGAGCCAGTGAGTGTCGGTTTGGCCAGTATGACGTAAGACATTCATGAAGAAGCCACCAGACTGAGAGCGTGAGGAGGGCCCAGCCTCGGGAGTCTTGTAAGTTAACTACCACACCTTCTTCCTTACTTATTAAATATATCATCTGAAGGAAACTGGTGTTATTATAAAGTCATGAGTGGCAGTTCTTCACATGAATGGATTCAATATTTAAAGCTGCCTGGAGTGTGTTCGTTGTAAAGCCAGCATCACACAAACAGTTTAGCGGTGAATATATCGGTATCACAGTCTCGGGGGTCATTAATATACAAGTGAATCTGTTTGGCCTTTTTTCAATTTGATTACCGGACTGGTACAGCAGTACAGTAATTTGATCTTATTGCAGATTATCGTATCTTAAATAGTCATATCTAATACAAGAATAGATAACACAAATGCCTGAAAATATACACATACTGTACATACATATGGTTTATTTAAATATATCATTAACTATCTGACAGCCTTGATACAATCCTGGACACAAATGCAATCCTCACATGGTCAATATATATTATTCTTGAATATAATGATATAATTTATTACGTACAGGTATTCCATACTCCGATACAATTCACCGCTAAATTTGCTTCTGTGATGCGGTCTTAAAGTTGCCACCTATCATGAAAATCAACGTGAAAATATAACTTCTGTACTGTACTTACATATACAGTCTATAGTACGGTCGCGCTAATAAGTCATGTCTCAGCTGTCATTACGTTTAGCTTGCTCTGTTCTGTATTAATGTCTGTCAGAGTGTAGGAGCATGTTTGTATATTTCACTCGATATGAAGAAATAAAGCTTAGATATTGCTGATACCAATTATTGATCAAAATATACTTGGTGCCGAGACATCACTTATTAGCGCGATTGTACATTGGTTTAACATCCTTTTCCATTACATTGAAATGGCTCAGACATGGTTGCCTTTAAGTACTTGAACTGTAGTACAATAACCTGCTATAACACTATGGCTGATGTTGGCATAATGCTAGCATTGCCTCAGCAAAACTCAACAAAGTCCCCTTCCCCATGTAGCACCTGCACCTACAGTATGTGCACCATACCGGCGTTAACCCTCTCATGCACCGGGGGTTGTCTTTTAGTATTCAGAAATAGAATTTTCATAATCATTAAGAAATGTAAATGTCATATACTGGTTCACAGATTTTGGCAAAGCATTTGATGTGATCATGGAATTATGGTACATTAACTGAAAAGGAAAAAAAGGAAAATATAACCGAAACTACCACTAATTTTTCCATGGTTTTTCTTTTTGGTTTTAGGTAGTTTCCATCATTATACAGTAGTTGAAATTAGTTACAATCACCGGAAAATTGCTTTTCTCCCATTATTCAACGATCTTAAAAAACTCATATGTAAGTCATTTTCAGGGTAAATATAAAAACAAATATACCTTTGGATACAGGATGGGTTGAGGGGGGCTTTGCCCCCCTTACCCCCCATGACGTATTGAAATCGGCATCTATTTTAACAGTAAGGGGCTTAATAAGAATTTCACTGCCATCAATAGGGAGAGTTTTTTGTTTTTACTGTACTGTACTGTACTTTATATAGTGCACATCAAATATATCTCCGGAGGTTGAAACACATTTTAATATGATATTTGCAACATCCTTATTCTGTAATAGCCTTCAAATATTGAGAAATAATTAGTGGTAGTTTCGGTGATAAGTACCGAAAAAAATATCACCGGCAAGGTGGGGAGATAGATCTATAATCTTCTCATTAACAGAAGACAATCAGTAGCAGTAAATCAGGCAGTACTGGAAGGTTCAGAGGTAAAAAAATCTGTTCCCCAGGGTACAATGTTGGTGCCTTTGCTCTTCCTCATCCTAATTAGTGATCCCGATGCAAATATACAACACAGCTGTGCCTCATCGCTTGTGGATGACACAAAATTAAGTCTGGGAATAACCACAATAGAAGAAAAAGAAAACTTGCAAGCTGACATGAACGCTGTATTTCGATGGGCCAGAGATAATAACAGGCAATTCAATGAAGAGAAATTTCAGCTGTTAAGGTATGGAGGAAATTAATAAGTAAAAGAGATCACAACCTACATAACCGAGTCACTCCTGCTAATCCCATGAAAATCAGATGTTAAAGATCTTGGGGTAATAATGTCACAAAACATGTCCTTCAAAGAACATACTCAGGCCAAGTCAGTAGTGGCTAGGAAACTAGCAGGTTGGATACTACACACCTTAGTATATTACCTTATTATCCTACCTACCTACAGTGTGGTAATCCCGACACTAACTTACGGAAGCGAAGCATGGACGTTGGTTGAGAGACTCGGACCAAGAGTGAGAGCAGTGGAAATTAATTACTTAGGGAGTGCGTGCGGAGTTACATGGAGGGATAGACAGACTAATGAGGAAGTAAGAAGGAGGTGTGGTGTGGAGGTAGATGTGCTGGAAAGTGTGAAAAGGAACAACTTGAGATGGTTCGGCCATATGTCGAAGGGGAGGTGTGGTGGAGTGGTCTTGCCACTGGCCTGGTAATCCAAAGGTCCCGGGTTCAAATCCCGATGTATCAATGGGAAGATATTATTGGGATGGAATTTGTGCTGTACCTAGTGTCAGTGCATTATCACAAGCCCACCGAAACGTCAATAAAATACCCTCATTGTTCCCTGATTAAATAGCAGTGTATGAATATTCCCATATTCAAAATATGCTATAGGGGTGCAATGCCTGGTGAGTTATCTGCTCAACAGGTGGCGTTGTGTGTGTGTAAGTGTGAGAGTCCGAGTGTAGGAGGTGAGACAGTGAAGCACGGGAACGAGATGGCTTCAGAAATGGGGTCGTTTCGGGCCATGAGTGAGCACCGTGCCTCATGTGAAGGCAAGATGGCAGGTGCTCGTTGTACTCTACGTGCTTCACACGTCTCACTCCCTAGACTGGAACAAGACCTCACGGGCTTCACTGTTCATTGTAAAGCGGTGAATGTTAAGGCTCTCAGCCTATGCCCGAGAGGAAGTAAGTTGGAATATAGAAAAAAAAAAAAAAAAAATATGGAACGTATGGAAAGTGAGAGAATGACTAAGAGGGTGTACGAGAGCGAGGTGGAGGGACAGAGAGGGAGAGGTAGACCGAATGAGAGGTGGAAGGATGGTGTGAGGAAGTACATGAACGAAGGCGGTGCTGGTTGGGGGGAGGGGCGTCGACTGACTGGGGACAGAGGTGCATGGGGGCGGTTCGTTCGTGGCCACCCCTTCGGGGATCACGGCGTCAGGCAATAGATAGATAGATAGATCCTACCTACCTTAAGCTGGAGTCACACGAGCCGTTTTTCGAGTAATTTTTAAGGGCAATTATGATCTGGCATTTTAAAAATTACACTTTATCAGAATTCAACCGCCTAACATAATCTACCTTCAGTCTTAATACCGATATCAGTACAAAAAAGTCCCGAAATATACCGAGAAAAAACTTGCTCATGGAAAATTGACGGAAAATTCGCTCGTGTGACAGTGGCTTTAGGTAGTTAGGATATGACATAGGTTGGATACTACGCACTTTCAAGACACAAGAAGAACGGCCAATGATAGCGCTTTCAAATCATTGGTGATCCCATGATTAGAGTATTGCAGTGTGCTAACATCTCCACACAAAAGAGGAGAAATATACAGTACAGAATAGAGTGTTCAAAGAAGCTTCATATCCCACATCAGCTCGGTAAAACATTTTCACTAATGTACTGGGATTGGCTGAAGGCTACAGATTGCTAGACCCACAGCACTGGCATCTGCCAAATAGCTCATTGGCTGGCCCGAGACTCGAACCCTTGACTTCACGGTTTGCAGGCGAGTGCTCTACCAACTGCGTTACGGCCTTAATTCATGATCTTTATGAGCCTTGCCTTATTCTAGTGTATTGTCTTTTATGTTGATAAACCTTGGACTGTTTATTGTTGGGTAGCAAGAGTTTCCTTGTTGAATTACTTATCACTTCTTGTATGAATGTGTCCACTAATTGTAGGGCAGTATCTTATTAACAAATCTTAGTAATTTGATCTCTGTGCCACAAGCAGTTTCTGAAAATAGTTTGCCAATGTTATAATTGTGCCTTCAAATACTGCTAGGAAATTGCCATCAACGACTACAGTAGGCCAGTGTTGCAATTACAATGTAAATGTTAGCACCTGATCATCATTATCAAGCTGATTACAGTACACTGGTTACAGACACAAATTGTAATCGCAGCCACTCAAATACTACAGTAACATTCAACATGAACTTCATACACACAAGAAGTAAATTAGAGCAGGAGTCACAGACTGAATTATCCTCTTCCATGAATCTTCTGTGAACATTTGTTAGAAATAATGCAGTGACACTTTAATAGTTATTGACATTGGCATACCACCCCTGATTCTTGGAATCTTGTAAGTTTAAAGAGCTTTTGATTAAATGGACTGTATGGGAGTGACAGAATGACTAAAAAAGTGTAGGAAAGTGAGGTGGAAGGCCAGAGAGGGAAAGATAGGCCGAGTATGATATGGAAGGATGGAGCTAGAGGTATATGAGTGTGAAAGTGGTGTCAGGTGGGTGGAGGGGCACTGACTGACAGATGACAGAGGAGGATGGAGGCGATTCTTCTGTGGCCAGCCCCTCGGCATTTGCAGCGTCTGGCAATAGATAGATTATAGATGTTCAAATTTAGCTGCTCAATAGATAGATTATAGATGTTCAAATTTACTTGGCAGCTTATAAATGCCATCTCTCTCATCACAGTTGTTTCTGATTGGTTCAACTTGTTTGTATCGGTTGGACATAATTTAAGTTCTTTTATTATTCAGCTTCAAAGGCCACTCAACATACCTCTGCCAGCCAAGTATGTTCAAGCATGTTCTTACTTATGGGGGAGGATGCCAAGTTGATTTCAACAGAATATGTTTACCTACCTGGAGTTAGCTTGACACATTATTGTGTTATTGTGATATAAGTATGTGGGTAAAGAAGATATATATTTAACTAAAGATTTAATTCACAGAAGTGTTATTTTGACAAATTTTCAGCAATTATGGTCTGGCTGCTTATGAATTAAGCTTTTACAAGAATTCTGTCACCTGTAAATAAAAATCTATCCTTAGTTTAGTTGCCAATACCAGTGCAAAAATAATCTTAAAAGTTTCCTCCTTTTTGTGTTTTTATAGGTGTTGTGGGTGGTTGAGGGCGGGATATGAGCACGTGGACAAAGAGGATGCAGCGACGAGCGGCCACCCTCGGCAACGTGGTCACCTCCTGTGGCCATCCCAGCGTCCCTTTCCCTCGCAGGCTCGAGAAGTGAGTACCCACAAATATAAATCTTGGGTTATATACCTGTAGGCTCAGTCAGAATAGTTTAATTAAGTATGTGTTGCTGTTAAAATACCATCTGACATCATTTTCCGTCGTATGGTCGAGAAGTGAGTACCCACAAATATATATGAGTACTGTACTGTACTTTAGTTACTTATGAGATGCTGTTAATGAGTCCTAGGTCATAGGCACAGTTAGAGTAGGCTAGTTTAGTTATGTGTTGTTGTTTAAACACCATCCCAGCGTCCCTGTCCTTTGGAGGCTCAAGTAGTGAGCACAGTACCTGTAGATATACATAGGCACTTGAGTTATTTATGCGTTATTGTTGATGTATCATATATTGGCATAGCTAGATTAGTTAAGTTGATTATGTGTTTCCAATTGTCCATCTCAGCGTCTTATATCCCTCGCAGTATTAACCCATTGAGGACCAGCGACGCACGTGATGTGTCGGCAATTTATGTAACGCTAAACCCCAGCGCCGCATAGGGTGCGTCGCGGTTAATTACTCCGGTCCTATGGCACCTAGAGGGCTCAGATTTGTATGGGAACTGTGTAAGTATCCCATGCAACAATGCCGATGGTTGAAAACCCTCAAAGTCCAACCGCGTGCGTGTGAGCGCGCAAAAACATGTTTTTGCCTACCCATTTCCCCATGTTAATTCCGACTTTCGGGCGCCCCGTAGGACCCCTTAATGACCTAGGGGATCGTTTTTTTGTGCAAAAGCACAAAAGTGCTTATATTGTATAATTATTATATATGGGTTACCGTACTGTTGATGTTCGTTTGGTTTATGTAGATACAGTCAGAGTACTATAGACAATTATGTGTTGTAGGTAGTTCAGAATAGATTGGCATGGCAGGAAACCTCACTGGCCTGATCATAAAAACAGGATATAAAAAATACTCGGACAGATGAAAATATTTAATTTTAACCAGTTTTGGTGACAACTGTCACTATCTTCAGTGGAAAGATGAAGAATTCCTGTCCATCTTTCCAATGACACCGAAACTGATTGGAATAAATTATTTTTGTCTGCCAGTCTAGTTTGGCATTATACTGGTACGGTACTTTACCCAATGCAATTAGACGATAGTTTCTTTACTTTATTGATGCTACTGCCAGATTATTTTACTCAGCAGCCCTTCAGAGCTAGAGCAGCCATTCCAGAGACTAGATTTGGCACTATTCTGTAACTACCATGAGGCTAAAACGGACCAAATAGGATAAATGGTTAAATGGTTGCATAAAATTGTCTGGAGGTGGTTAGATGTACAGTATGTGAATTTGTGTTTTGTCTGTGTTTGTTAGTTTTTTATGTTGTCTTGTGTTTTCCCTGTTCTTGCTCTGTCTTGAGGCGGCCACCCCAAGAAAAAAAATAAAAAATAAAATAGAATTAAATAGAAAATAAAAAATAAAAATAGAAAAAGTGGGGATTGGGCCTGAGCATATAGATAGATAGATAGATAGGTTAGAATAGAATAACATCAAATGGCATCATCTGAATGATAGGGTTAGCCAAGTGTGATTACATTTGTAAAAGAAATACTGCATGTTCATTGCTAGTTTTATGCTAGATTTTTTTGTTTTTAGTTCATAGAACATACTTATTTTGATTAGATACTGTATACCGGTACTATACAATCACTGTATAATTATGTAGTTATTGTTTTGTTGAAGATAGTTTTCACTCTTCAAATGTTACTGTGTATGTTTATAGGGTTGAATTTGTGACCTTAGGACTCCCTTATTACTGTATTACACATTGTCTTGATAGCGTAATGCATAAGTGCGCGGAATTTCGATGTGAGTATCCTAGGTTCGAGTCCTTGGAGTGCCACATGTATTTGTTGATTTCATTAATTGAGTTTAGAGGTGAAGTTGGTTGGTGGAAAAAACGTAATAATTCAATACAGCTCTTGAAGGTTGTTCTGTCGTATGTTTGAAATGTTTTTCTTCATAATTTTGAGGAATGCGGATAAGAATGAAATTATTTGGCTTTTCATATACAGTACTGTACTGATTTTAAATAATATTTTGACATTTAACATGTAGTTTCTTTATTCATGCAGAGTTTAGTAAAATTTACCAGAACGTCCCGGACTTCCCAAACTTGACTAATTCCTTTAACGTGACGATAGTGCGTTGTTATATGTGCGATTAGTTTGCTTGGGAAACAGATTAACTTGCTCATGTAGTAATGTACACCCTATGTGGTGGATTGTGTTCTTCGTGGTGCAATGCATAAGTGTGTTGATTTTGGATGTGAGCATCCTAGGTTCGAATCCCCGGACTGCCACATGTGTTCGTTAATTTCATTAATCGAGTTTAGGAGTAAAGTTGGTTGGTGGAGAGAACATAATACTTTAATAATTTTCATTTTAATAAGCGTTGTTTCCACATAGCGATTTTGATAATTTAATTTGACTTTATATTGTCCTTGTCCCAATTTTGGTTTGTTTAGTTTGCAAGTTTTACATTTTAATTTATTTACATAATATTTGCTGTGCATTGCTACCAAGCCTAACAATGGAACTAGCTTAGCCACTATGTATGGACATTTGTTTCTTTAATAGGGTAGGCTTCAGATGCCATTAATGTAGGCTATATACAAAATGCTGTAGCTCTTGTGCAGTGGAGCCTCTATCTTCGCTACATCAGTCGCTGTTTCAATCTTTGCTGTAGACACCAAATATTCTCAATTTCCATCTTCACTGTATATGATTCAATCTTCGCTGTAAATTATTCAATCTTTGCAACAAATTTGAGGCGCTCTACCGCAGTTTCAATATTCGCGCCGCGTTTTCCCGCCTAGCTGAGATGTAAACATGCTTGCCAGCCAATCACAGTCCACCATTTGGGCGCCATCTTGCAATGTCATCGCAAATCAGCCAAGCACAGGCATCCAATAGAACGCCATTGTATTCAGCACCTGTTGTGAAATGTCCTCGTATCTCGCTAGTGTTGTAACTTTCCGACTATTATAGCCTCTATTGCATCTGGTGGAAGTGGTGGAGGTCCGGGGGATAACTGAGGGACATACCACATAGGCCGGGATCGTAAAATGTTGGTGGGAACTTTACTTTTTTATTAATTAGAATGCATAACATTTTTGTACAAAAAACATGTTTTCATAGTAAAAAACAGAGAAAAAGGGCAACTTTTGGAATGAGCACGGAACTAATTAAAATTTTCCCCATAAGAACAGTGCCCCGATCTTGGCAGTTTCAATCTTAGTGTGATTTCCGTGGAACCAATTAGGAGCGAAGATGGGGGCTCCACTGTATTGGAAAACAAGCATTTGTTAATGTGGTTTAACCCTCCGGATCCGGGGGCCCTCATATGAGGTGGTTCGCTGTGTCCGGGGCCATTTTCGTACAGTCAAGCTTCATAATTCAGTAGCTACTGATTGAGACCACCTAGAGCAGTCAGGTTTTTTGCAAATTGTAGAACATCTTGTTGTCTGTATTTTGAGACAACCGTTGAGATGACATCGCTACGACGCGTGGTTGCCGAGTTATGATGATTTTAGCGGCAATTTTTAGCCGCGCTTTTTACCTCATATGAGGCCTCCCGGACTCCTAACCAAAATACGTTTTGCCTCATATGAGGCCTCCCGGATCCCAAGGGTTAAGTATTTATATACAAGGGAATAAAACATATATTGTTTTCATAACTAGAGACTGGAGATGAAGTTGTGTAAATTTAGCTAGCCAAAGTACAGTATCCCTAAGAGAGAGAGAGAGAGTTACACAGACCACATAGACCTTGCGGTCCCTACTAGGTGGTCCGGCCTTATACTACTAGACAGGGACAGTTTATAGTAGAAGTGGACAGCAAAGTAGAAGGCTTGCTTACCAACTACTGTATCTGGGTGGTAAGTGCCTTGATGAAACCGGGCCTGGAACGACTACTGTGCTGTTTGAGAATAGCTATTGACTGTAGATCTGGGCCCAATATGAACTAAGATAATAATTACAGTGACCACAAAAGGACAGAGATAAGGACGGGATGAACACCTTAGGGGATAATTCGTTCATACTTAGTCAATTTTGTTAGTATCATCGTTCGTATTGGTTAGTAATTATTGTGTTCTCTCAACTAACCAACTTTACTCCTAAGCTCGATTAATGAAATCAACAAACACATGTGGCAGTCCGGGGATTCAAACTCCGGACGCTCACACCGAAAATCAACACACTTACAGTATGCATTGCACCACGAAGACAGTTATATATATGTTGCACAAGCCTACGATTTATTATGCAGTTTCGAATCCTGCATACCAATCTTAGCATGTACTATCATTCCAACTGCGGGTCCAGAATCGTGATAAATTTAGTATCATCGTTCGTATTGGTTAGTAAATGAGGGTCCAAAATTGTGATAAATTTAGTATCATCATTCGTATTGGTTAGTAAATGACGGTCCAGAATCGTGATAAATTTAGTATCATCGTTCGTATTGGTTAGTATTGGTTAGTAAGTGAGGGTCCAGAATCGTGATAAATTTAGTATCATCGTTCGTATTGGTTAGTAAGTGAGGGTCCAGAATCATGATAAATTTGTCTTTGCACAAACAATACAAAGCTTAAGCCTGAGTCACACGAGCGCTTTTTCGAGCAATTTTGGTCTGGAAGCTTCAAAAATAACACTTTATCAGAATTCAGCCGACTAACATAATCTACCTTCAGTTTAGTTGCCTATACGTGCGCGAAAAAGTCCCAAAATAATACGAGGAAAAACTTGCTCATGGAAAATTGACGGAAAAAACGTTCGTGTGACAGCGGCTTTATGAAAGGGTATATAGGTAGTAATGGTGCACTGAGCAGCGACACAGACCAACCACTTACGAATGGGTTATTGCTATTCTAAACTGTAAGAATGTTAAACCGGTGTCACACGCGCATTTTCCAGCAATTTTTAGGGGCAATTGTGGTCTGGAAGTTTCAAAAATTTCACTTTATCAGAATTCAGCCACCTATCATAATCTACCTTCAGTCTAGTTACCGATACCAGTGCGAAAATGTCCGGAAATTATACCAGAAAAAACTTGCTCGTGGAAAATTGACGGAAATAGCGCTCGTGTGACAGCGGCTTTAGTGTGTGAATGTCAGTTATATTCTGTAGGCCGCTCTACTCAGGCGGGATGGGGATGGAGTATATAAAATGGTTCGAGTGTTTAAAATCTGTATGTGGTAACCCAGGTTCGAATCCCGGTGTATCACGTGCTTTCATTAATTTCATTGGGAGGTATTTGGTGTTGGCGTAAAATACATAAAAATAGATGATACACGAGGCATAAAATGTGGATAAAGTAGTTGAAGTACTGTAGGTAAAATTGTTTGGTGTAAGGTAAGGTGTGAGGGGTGATGACAGGTACCGTAACCGTAGCCTTGATGACGTCCATACCCCCCCCCCCCCCCCCCCCCCCCTGTTAGGTGTGAGGGGTGATGACAGGTACCGTAACCGTAGCCTTGATGACGTCCATACCCCCCCCCCCTGTTAGGTGTGAGGGGTGATGACAGGTACCGTAACCGTAGCCTTGATGACGTCCATACCCCCCCCCCCCCCCCTGTTAGGTGTGAGGGGTGATGACAGGTACCGTAACCGTAGCCTTGATGACGTCCATACACCCCCCCCCCCCCTTGTTAGGTGTAAGGTAAGGTGCGAGTGGTGATGACAGGTACCATAACCGTAGCCTTGATGACGCCCCCCCCCCCCCCCCCCCCCCCCCGTTAGGTGTAAGGTAAGGTGTGAGTGGTGATGACAGGTACCGTAACCGTAGCCTTGATGACGTCCATACACCCCCCCCCCCCCCCCCCCCCCCCCCCCCCCCCCTTGTTAGGTGTAAGGTGTGGGGGGTGATGAGAGGTACCGTAACCGTAGCCTTGATGACGCCCATACCCCCCCCCCCCCCCTGTTAGGTGTAAGGTAAGGTGCGAGTGGTGATGACAGGTACCGTAACCGTAGCCTTGATGACGTCCATACACCCCCCCCCCCTTGTTAGGTGTAAGGTGTGAGTGGTGATGTCAGGTACCGTAACCGTAGCCTTGATGACGTCCATCCCCCCCCCCCCCCCCGTTAGGTGTAAGGTAAGGTGTGAGTGGTGATGACAGGTACCGTAACCGTAGCCTTGATGATGTCCATACACCCCCCCCCCCCCCCCCCCCCCCCCTTGTTAGGTGTAAGGTGTGAGTGGTGATGACAGGTACCGTAACCGTAGCCTTGAAGACGTCCATACACCCCCCCCCCCCCTTGTTAGGTGTAAGGTGTGAGGGGTGATGACAGGTACCGTAACCGTAGTCTTGATGTCGTCCATACCCCCACCCCCACCCCAGCCCATTGTATACAGACGCCGATGGTAACTGGATAGGCGGTATGTAGACTCATCAGCCATAGACGTCATCCAATAGTTGGTGGTACTTGGTGAATGTCTCTCTCTCTCTCTCTCTCTCTCTCTATATATATATATATATATATATATATATATATATATATATATATATATATATATATATATATATATATATATATATATATATATATATATATGAGTGTGGGTGTGAGAGAGAGGAGACAAGATGGAATCTGCCTATATAAAGTGCCCCCCCCCCCCCACACACACACACAAAACTAAATTATAATAAATAAATACATAAAATATTAATAATAGTAATGAAAAGGGACTGAACCCAATTCAAGCAAGCTACGGTACAGTCAAAATGTCTGGTCACACGGAGTTTGAAGCATGGCAAGTCTTAAGGATTAGGGAAATACAGATTTTCAGGGCTATATTTTAGAACCTCATTTTCTAGCGTGATTCTTTCGAACCTCTTATTTTGTTGGGTCATTTTTGCAACCTCTATTTTTGTTGTGGTAGTTTTTCGAACCTATTGATCAGGGCTATATTTTCGAACGTTTATTTTCTAGGGATATTTTTTCGAACCTCTATTTTCTTGGGTTATTTATTTTAACAAATGTTCTAGGGTTTTTTTCGAACCTATTTTCTAGGGCTATTTTTTCGAACCCATTTTTGGGGGCTATTTATTTGAACATATATTTTCTAGGGCATTTTCGAACCTATTTTCTTGGGCTATTTTTTCGAACCTATTTTCTACGGATATATTTGGAGCCTCTATTTTATGGGGTTGTTTTTAACCTATTTTCCTATTTTCTAGGGCTCTTTTCTTTTTCTTTTTTCTTTTTTTGTTTTTACCTATTTTGTAGAGCAATTTTTCCGAACTTATATTTTCTAAGGTTATTTTGTTCGAACGTGCATTTTCTTGGGCTATTTTTGTCAAAGGCTATAGAGCATAATTATACGTACGGTATTTTTGTGGTGGCAGGTGATTTTTTTTTTTATGTTTTTGTTTAAATTTTGTGGAGAGAGAGAGAGTACTGAGTGAGTAAACAGAGAGAGAGAGAGAGAGTACTGAGTGAGTAAACAGAGAGAGAGAGAGAGAGTACTGAGTGAGTAAACAGAGAGAGAGAGAGAGAGAGAGAGAGAGAGAGAGTACTGAGTGAGTAAAGAGAGAGAGAGAGAGAGTACTGAGTGAGTAAAGAGAGAGAGAGAGAGAGTGTACTGAGTTAGTAAACAGAGAGTGTACTGAGTGAGTAAACAGAGAGAGAGAGTGTACTGAGTGAGTAAACAGAGAGAGAGAGAGAGTGTACTGAGTTAGTAAATTAAAATGTAAAACTTGCAAACTAAACAAACCAAAATTGGGCCAAGGACAATATAAAGTCAAATTAAATTATCAAAATCGCTATGTGGAAACAACGCTTACTAAAATGAAAATTATTAAATAAAAGAACACAATCCAGTGTACTGAGTGAGTAAACAGAGAGAGAGAGAGAGAGAGAGAGAGAGAGAGAGAGAGAGAGAGAGAGAGAGAGAGAGAGAGAGAGAGAGAGAGAGAGAGAGAGAGAGAGAGAGAGAGAGAGAGAGAGGAGAGAGAGAGAGAGAGAGAGAGAGAGAGAGAGAGAGAGAGAGAGAGAGAGAGAGAGAGAGAGAGAGAGAGAGAGAGAGAGAGAGAGAGAGAGAGAGAGAGAGAGAGAGAGAGAGAGAGAGAGAGAGAGAGAGAGAGAGAGAGAGAGAGAGAGAGAGAGAGAGAGAGAGAGAGAGAGAGAGAGAGAGAGAGAGAGAGAGTATATAAACATACAGTATTTTTTGTGGTTGCGGGTGATATGTGTGTTTTTGTGTGCGTTTTTGTGTGTGTGCGCTCAGTGTGTACTTTCCTGCGCGTGACATCAACCCCAACCTCGACCTTTGAACCCCCACCGCGCACACACGGGATATAGTATGTATTTTTTTATAAATTATATATATTTGTTGCGTATTATTCTCTCTACTTAACCATGTATCTACTCTTATCTACTCATTCTCTCTCTCTCTCTCTCTCTCTCTCTCTCTCTCTCTCTCTCTCTCTCTCTCTCTCTCTCTCTCTCTCTCTCTCTCTCTCTCTCTCTCTCTCTCTCTCTCTCTCTCTATATATATATATATATATATATATACCTGTATAATAAATGTATATATAATTATATTTATTTTTTATTTATTTTTTTATTTTTTTTTGGGGGGGGGGGGATTTTTAGCATTCAAATCGGGAGCTGAACTGAAGATAGGTTAATTGATTTAGGTGACATAATTTTCCCTTTGATGACGCATTTTGATGGTTTATTCAGGCTATAATTATACGAATCTATACAGCTTAGGAAGGATCTGTGGGAATTATGAGGGTAAAGCCTATCTCGATCAACCCTCTTACTTGCATATACAGTACCCTTCCTAATCTGAATACAATCGTCTAATAATAACCAGAACACAGAACAGAAATGCGTCATCGGATTTTCTTTAGCTTATAATCTACCTCTACGACTGAAATGGGTACATGCGATCTCAATACACCCTCTTAGTAACACAGGTTCTTCTTAACCCTTTCAAGCTCCAATACGCGTTTCTGTTCTGTTTCTGGCTACTATTAGACGATTTTATTCAGATTAGTAACGGTATATGGAAATCAAAGGGTTGATTGAGATAGTATTTACCCTTTTAATACCCACATATACTTCCTAAGCTGCATAAAATCGTCTAATGATAGCCAAAATAAACTGCTAAAACGCGTCAGAGCTTCAAAGGGTTAAACTGCATATCATCATCTAACCTTAGTCTGAATCAAAGGTAAAAAGGCGTTATGGTGCGTAATGGATAAATATTATGAACAGTAATAGTAGTAGTAGTAGTAGTAGTAGTAGTAGTTGTTGTGGTGGTAATAGTATAGTAGTAGTAGTAGTACTAGTAATGGTGGTGGTGGTAATAGTAGTAGTAGTAGTAGTAGAAGTAGTAGTAGTAGGTAGTAGGAATAGTAATAGTACTGGTAGTAGTAGTAGTAGTAGTAGTAGTAGTAGTAGTAGTAGTAGTAGTATAGGTTTAAGATTACTATTTGTTAAGTGCTAATATAACCGCCTCAGATTGTTGGATAGGTTTCTTCCGCTATTATGTACCGTTAGTAAGGCACGTCCTGTGTTGTTTAGTGTATTATTATAACCTTCACTGGGATTTATCAAGGACATCATCATCGTTGCTGTTGTTGTCGTTGTCATCTTCGTTATTGTTATCATCGTCGTCATCTGATCATCATATTCGTTATTTGTATCAGTTATTTGCATTATCATCATCATCATCATCATCATCTTTATCTTTATTATCACCATCATCACCATCATCGTCATCTTTATCTTTATTATCACCATCATCACCATCATCATCATCATCATCGTCGTCGTCATCTTTATCTTTATTATCACCATCATCACCATCATTATCATCATCATCATCACCATCACCATCACCATCATCACTATCACCATCATCATCATCGTCGTCGTCATCTTTATCTTTATTATCACCATCATTATCGTCATCATCACCATCATCACTATCACCATCATCATCATCGTCGTCGTCATCTTTATCTTTATTATCACCATCATCACCATCACCATCATTATCGTCATCATCACCATCATCACTATCACCATCATCATCATCGTCGTCGTCATCTTTATCTTTATTATCACCATCATCACCATCACCATCATTATCGTCATCATCACCATCACCATCATCATCATCGTCATCTTTATCTTTATTATCACCATCATCACCATCACCATCATTATCGTCATCATCACCATCATCACTATCACCATCATCATCATCGTCGTCGTCATCTTTATCTTTATTATCACCATCATCACCATCACCATCATTATCGTCATCACCATCGTCATCATCATCGTCATCGTCATCTTCGTCATCATTTTAACTCATCATTGGGGAGGGAGACTTGCTCTAGAGATCCTGTAGTTAGGGTGATCGGCCAGTTTATTCTTCGGTCGCCATTTTGGTGCCGTAATGATCGAACTACGGGGCTGATATTTTATTTGTGGTCATGTCAAATGTTCTTCAAAAAGGTTAAGTGGGATGGTTCGAAAGCTGTTAGTTGATGGAGGCCCTTTGAAAACAGAACACAATCGTCTAATAGTAGGCAGAATATTAAGTTAAAAGGACGTCACCGGTACTGAAAGAGTTAAAGGGGAGATTTCCACTTTAAGGATTTTTTTTTCTTGACTCCTTTCTCCCTCATGTTTAGCCCCATTAGTTTTCAGATTTTATGACGTTCGGCCCATTAGTTCGGCGATTTAAACACTTTTCGTCCCATTTCTTTGTCAGTATTAAGACTTCATGTCATTTAGGTGTTGATTTCTTAGATATATATGTATATCTTACTGGACATTAATAAATCAAGTTTAGATATTGCTGATACCAATTATTAATCGAAATATACTTGGTGCCGAGACATGACTTATTTGGCCGACTGTACGGTTGGCCAAATAAGTGATATCGCGGCACCAAGTATATTTTGACCAATAATTGGTATGAGCACTATCTAAGCATTCATTTATCGTTTCCAGTGAGATATACAAACATGTGCCTATCTATAACGATCCTAGATACATTAATACATACAGCACACATAGAGCAAAACGTAATGACAGCGGCGACACGACTTATTTGGCCGACTGTACAGTGGCGCTAATAAGTCATGTCTAACCTGGCATTACGTTTGGCTCTCTCTGTGCTGTATTAATGTCTGTCAGATGTTGAATAGGGTGGGTAAGTGTAGGAACATGCTCGTATACCTCACTCGAAACGAATAAATCAAGTTTTAGACATTGCTGATACCAATTATTGATCAAAGTATACTTGGTGCCGAGACATGACTTATTAGCGCCACTGTACCTGCACGGGCAATCAGGGTGTCGAACGAAGGCCGAATCCATTATTTTAGTCTTTGCCGAATCTTACGTTATGGTTTATAGTTCAATTTCTATCTTTGGAAGTGATAAAATGGCCAAAACAATGCTGTATCATCTTATTTTGTTCTGGTATTCCGTCTCATATTCACACAAATCTTCCAACAAAATAGATCTTTGGAAGTGATAACATGGCCAAAACAATGATATAGATATATATATATATATATATATACCCGGTACATATACTGTATATATATATATATATACATATACCGGTATATATCATCTCTTTCTGTTATTCCTTCTCATACTCACACAAGTCTTCAACACAAATATATCTTTGGAAGTGATACAATGGCTAAAGAATGCTCTATCATCGTATTATTCTTATATTCCTTCTCATATTCACACACGAGTCTCCTAACAAAATAGCTCCGGTTTAACATCCTGCGTGTAATCAGAAGCTGGTGACACTGCACTTTAACTTCCTGGCCTTACGGTTTTCCCCCAGGGTCTGTGTGGTGATTGTGTGACCCAGTTTACGGAACGTTTCTGTCATGCAGGGGTGGGGGAAAATGTACACTTATATCTCGAAGGGGTATTATTGTCATGCAGGGGTTGGGAAAAATGTACACTTATAATCTCGAAGGGGTATTATTGTCATGCAGGGGTTGGGAAAAATGTACACTTATAATCTCGAAGGGGTATTATTGTCATGCAGGGGTTGGGAAAAATGTACACTTATATCTCGAAGGGGTATTATTGTCATGCAGGGGTTGGGAAAAATGTACACTTATATCTCGAAGGGGTATTATTGTCATGCAGGGGTTGGGAAAAATGTACACTTATATCTCGAAGGGGTATTATTGTCATGCAGGGGTTGGGAAAAATGTACACTTATATCTCGAAGGGGTATTATTGTCATGCAGGGGTTGGGAAAAATGTACACTTATATCTCGAAGGGGTATTATTGTCATGCAGGGGTTGGGGAAAATGTACACTTATAATCTCGAAGGGGTATTATTGTCATGCAGGGGTTGGGGAAAATGTACACTTATATCTCGAAGGGGTATTATTGTCATGCAGGGGTTGGGAAAAATGTACACTTATAATCTCGAAGGGGTATTATTGTCATGCAGGGGTTGGGAAAAATGTACACTTATATCTCGAAGGGGTATTATTGTCATGCAGGGGTTGGGAAAAATGTACACTTATAATCTCGAAGGGGTATTATTGTCATGCAGGTGTTGGGAAAAATGTACACTTATAATCTCGAAGGGGTATTATTGTCATGCAGGTGTTGGGAAAAATGTACACTTATAATCTCGAAGGGGTATTATTGTCATGCAGGTGTTGGGAAAAATGTACACTTATATAATTATGGTAGGGGTATTTTTTTCTAAGCTTGATGGAGGTCTAGGGAGCAAGCTAAAACAAAAATCCCCTTAACTCCTTGAGGATCTCTTACATTGGAATCACATTACGCCATCAGACAGTACACTAGAACCATACGGCTGGAAAAGTGTAGATAGCAGAGAAGGGGTGTTGTATATAGAGGAAGCTGTTGGAATGGCTTTGTTGTGAGTATTTATTAGTCTGTATACGTCGTCGAGGTATTCCCCGACTGGGTGCGAGCATGTGAGACACGCTACGACGTACTACCACAACCTCTAAATCAAGGTCCATATATATATATATATATATATATATATATATATATATATATATATATATATATATATATATATATACTGTATATATACAATACACATGGACCTTGCTCTAAATAGTCCGCCTTGGCTGGGATCGAACCCAGGTCAAGCAGATTCACACGTGAGAGGTTGGAGTAACTAAACTAAAGGTTTCTAAATACCCCTGATGGTAACAAAGGCTTTAAAGTATCCCTAATAGGCTCAAAATCGCGTCATATGTCGGAGAGGGTTACGACGCATTTGTCCATTATATTTTGGTTATCAGTTGACGATTATAGGCAATTTAGTAAGGATATCTAGGAATTAAAGGGGTAAATACTATCTCAATTAACTCGAGCTTCCACAAGTTCACCCCAAGTTGTATAAAATCGTCTAATGATAGCCTGAATAAACTGTCAAAATGCGTCATGATGCTCAAAGGGTTAATTATATATATAGCTGATAGGAAGTCTAGTGGAACATCCGGGAGCGATGAATAATTAAGTAACCGTACTATCATGATTATTGTTTTATAGAGTGGGTTCGGTTTCCGCTGGGGAGATGGTAGGGTTTTTTTTCTGGACACCCTTCTCCCTCATGCTTAGCCCTTTCAGTTTTCGTATATTAACCCTTTCAAGCTCCAATACGCGTTTCTGTTCTGTTTCTGGCTACTATTAGAAGATTTTATGCAGATTAGTAACGGTATATGGAAGTCAAAGGGTTGATTGAGATAGTATTTACCCTTTAAATACCCACAGATACTTCCTAAGCTGCATAAAATCGTTTAATGATAGCCAAAATAAACTGCAAAAAAAAACGTCAGAGCTTGAAAGGGTTAAGACGTTCAGCCCATTAGTTTTGCGATTTTAAGGAACCGGCCTTTGGCCGTGAAATTTTTCTACCGAAAAATTTAAAAATTTATCTTGAAATTAAGTCAACGGGGTATAATTTTAAAGCCTGACGGAGGTCTAGGGAGGAAACTAAAAACAAATGATACAACTAGGCTATATGTACAATAATAAGTGATGTCTCGGCACTAAGTATATTTTGATCCATAATTGGCATCCGCAATATCTAAACTTTATTTATTCATTTGGAAGGGGATATACACACCTATATCTATCTATCTACGCATACCCACCCTATTCAACAACTGACAGACACTATTACAGCACAGAGCAAGCCAAACGTAAGGACAGCTGGGACATGACTTATTAGCGCCACTGTACATGAGTCAATAAATACCCTGATCCCCTCTTAACCCCTTCTGTACCGGATACGTCTTGTTAACTTTTTTCTGGCTACTATTAGACGATATTATTCAGTATAAAAAGGGCCTCCGGCAATTA
Organism: Paralithodes platypus; assembly: GCA_032716605.1. Taxonomy (NCBI): domain Eukaryota; kingdom Metazoa; phylum Arthropoda; class Malacostraca; order Decapoda; family Lithodidae; genus Paralithodes; species Paralithodes platypus. The sequence goes on from CM064480.1 coordinate 3,365,321, forward strand.
ACAGGCTTTGAACTATCTCACTTACCTCTTTTTACTACCACAGATCATTCTTAAGCTGCACAAAATCGTCTAAATATAGCTAGAATAAAACTACAAAAGACGTCGCGGTACAGAAGGGGTTAATGATACAGCTGATAGGAAGTGATGAGTAATTAGCCGTACTGTCATGTAATTATCTTTTATTAGCGTGGGCTGTGTTTCCGCTGGTGGGGGTGTGGGGGGGTGCATGGTAGACTAGAGAGCTTTGTAGTAGGATAGATCGGACAGCTTTATCTTGGGACGACATTTTGGTGCCGACAACGTCCTTTTAAGGGAGGATGGTTAACTTTTTGGGCGATTTTTGCATGTATTCATAATTTTTCTAGTTTCCTCCTTAGTTCTCCATCAAATTAAAAAAAAAAAACATTCATTAGATCCCCTTTCTACATTAATTTGTACATTTTTCGGTAGACAAATTTCCCGGCCGAAGGCCGATTCTTCCAACATTACAGGCTCACTATCGTTCGCCAGGGAAAAAATCGACACCTAAATAGCACGAAAGGTCTAACTCTAAATATTGACTACGAAATGGGGGCGAAAGGCGTTAAAATCGTCAAAATAATGGACCAAATGTCTTAAAATCTCAAAACTATTGGGGCTAAACACGAGGGAGAAAGTTGTCCAGAAAACCGGCCCATGTCCGCTTAACTGTATTGTGGGTCCCATTAGACGATATCAGCCAGTTTAAGGGGGGGGGGGGGGGGGGGCAGGTTTTCTGGACCACTTTCTCCCTCATGTTTAGCCCCATTAGTTTTCAGATGTTTAAGATGTTTGTCCCATTGGTTAGTCGGTTTTAAGACCTTTCGCCCCATTTCTTCGTCAATATTTAGATCTTTCGTGCTATTTACGTGTCGATTTTTTCCCTGGCGAACGATAGTGAGCCTGTAATGTTGGAAGAATCGGCCTTCGGCCGCAACATCTTTCTACCGAAAAATGTACAAATTAATCTGGAAGCGGGATCTAATGGATGTTTTTTTTTTTTAATTTGATGGAAATCTAGGGAGGAAACTAGAAAAAACAATGAATACATGCAAAAATAATGAATACATGCAAAAATAATGAATACATGCAAAAACAATGAATACATGCAAAAATAATGAATACATGCAAAAATAATGAATACATGCAAAAATAATGAATACATGCAAAAATAATGAATACATGCAAAAATAATGAATACATGCAAAAATAATGAATACATGCAAAAATAATGAATACATGCAAAAATAATGAATACATGCAAAAATAATGAATACATGCAAAAATAATGAATACATGCAAAAATAATGAATACATGCAAAAATAATGAATACATGCAAAAATAATGAATACATGCAAAAATAATGAATACATGCAAAAACAATGAATACATGCAAAAATAATGAATACATGCAAAAATAATGAATACATGCAAAAATAATGAATACATGCAAAAATAATGAATACATGCAAAAATAATGAATAATACATGCAAAAATAATGAATACATGCAAAAATAATGAATACATGCAAAAATAATGAATACATGCAAATATAATGAATACATGCACAAATAATGAATACATGCACAAATAATGAATACATGCACAAATAATGAATACATGCAAAAATCGCCCAAAAAGTGAATCATCTCCCCTTAACCCCTTCTGTACCGGCGACGTCTTTTGATTTTATTCTGGCTCCTACTAATCGATTGTATTAACTTTAGGAAGGATCTTTAGCAATGATAAGGCTTCGAACTCTCTCAATCAATGATAAGGCTTCGAACTCTCTCAATCAACCCTTTTAACTACCACAGATCCTTTCTAAGCTGCACTCAATCGTCTAAATGTTGCTAGAATAAAATATAATGTGCGTCGCCGGTACAGAAGGGGTTAATACAAAAATAAAAAATAAATCAAGACTGGGTAACCGAATTTTGGGCCACCCTGTATTTCGCCCGTGTATCATAATAAGATTGTAGGATGACCGGTCAACTCAACCAGTAGACCATTTCATCCAGTAGCTCTCAACCAGTACCAACTCAACCAATTCGGTTAGGTTAGGGTAGGTTAGTACTATATTTTGGCACTGGTTTGGTTGGTCTGGGTTAATTTGGCACTGGTTGAGAGCTACTCTGGTTGAAATGGTCTACTGGTTGAGATGACATGGAACCAGATTGTATAGACACCAATCGAACAGGGCAATATCCAGGGGAGGCCTCGTAAGCTTGTGATAAAGAGTTGCTGGATCTCCTGTGTTATTTGTCTGGCCTCCCTCACTGTTTCTAGTTTGTCTCACCTACACAGAGTAATCCAGCTAGCTCTCACAGACACTTTATCCTCCTATTCATTCCACTGTACTAAAAAAGCACACCACACTTCTTTCCAATACACCTGAAAACAAATGTTTTCACTCGTTTAAGGTGGGTGACCTGTTTTTGTTCCGTCCTTTTCTATCTGTCTCTGGCTTGTATCCATTTGGCCCCATTCAGCCTACTGTTTTAAGACGTTTATCCCCATCCAGGTGTAATTTTGTTTACTGGTGAGCGGTAGCGAGCCAGCATATTTTTTATTTTTGTTTGACAGCAGGCTAAATTTGTACATTTTTCGATAGAAAAATTTCTCCGGCGAAGCCGGATTTCTGCATATAATGCTGGCTCGGTATCGCTCGCCAGGAAGAAATAGACACCTAGATGGGGATAAACGTCTTAAAATAGTTGGCTGAATGGGGCCGAATGGATACAAGCCAGAGAAAGCGAGAAAAGGACAGAAATAACAAAAAGCAGGTCACCCCCCTTAACTTTGAGGGAGACGCTTGTTACAGGCAGCTTTGACTTTTGTTTCCTACATACAGGGTGCTGAAACCAAACCATTGATCAAAACATCATTATTGGGGTGCTGAAACATGACTTATGAGCGCGACTGTACTATCATGTTAGTGTGTGTTTACTATTTCCGCTGGTGCGTGGGTGAATTCCATAGTAGGGTTGCCAATGCGTTCCTCTGTTTACAGAACCACCATGGCTCTTAAGGGGAGGTATTTAGTTTGTCCCCTAGACCTCCATCAACCTTAAAATTACACCCCCTTGAGTCCCTTTCAAGATCAATTTGTAAATTTTTCGGTAGAAAAATGTCCCGGCCGAAGGCCGATTCCTCTTAAATTACGAGCTCGCTATCGTTCGCCAGGATAAAATCGACACCTGAATTGCACGAAAGGTCTTAATATGGGGTAAAAGTTCTTAAACTAATGGGGCAAACGTTTTATAATATCAAAAGCAATGGGGCTAAACATGAGGGAGAAAGGGGTCAAGAAAAAAATCCCTCAAGTGGAATTCTCCCCTTAATAATAATAATAAGCCGGTATCACACGAGCACTTTTTCACTCAACATGTATCCTCAACACTGGTCTGGCAGCTTGTGAGGTCAACATTTAATATTTGTTCTGATACCTAAGTTCATCTATCATCAGTCTAGTTTCCGGTACCAGAGGAAAATACTCCATAAATGATGCCAGAAATTTTTTGATCATCGAATGTTGACTATAAAAGCTCTCGTGTGATACCTACTGGCTTTATTGACGTTGTTTTCACTGTTTACACGAGTATACAAGATGACGAAGCCAAATACTGTGCCGCTTAAGGGGAGGTTTCCACTTGAGGGATTTTTTTATCTTGACCCCTTTCTCCCTCATGGTTAGCCCCATTGTTTTTGATATTTTAAGACGTTCGCCCGTTTAGTTTGGCGATTTTAAGAACTTTCGCCCCATTTCTGTCAATTTTAAGATTTTCCGTGCCAATTAGGTGCCGATTTTTTCCTGGCGAGCGATAGCGAGCCTGTAATTTAAGAGGAATCGGCCTTCGGCCGGGACATTTTTCTATCGAAAAATGTACACATTTATCTTGAAAGGGGGTCTAGGGGCTGTAATGTTAAGCTTGATATAAATCTAGCGAACTAACTAAAAACCTCCCCTTAACCCTATTAGGTGCAGGGCGGGCCAATTTCGATCCTCCCAGTTTTACTCCATTAGTTTGTAGATTTTAAGACGTTTCACCTCATTAGTTTGGCGATTATAAGATGCTTCAACCCAATAAGGTGTAGACTTTTTTCTGGGCGAGCGATAGCGAGCCTGCAATTTGGGAGAAACCGCCCTTCGGCCTGGAAATGTTTCTACCGGAAAAATGTACATATTTAGCTTGAAGGGGGTTTGGAGAGGCGTTTTTCCAAGTCTCGGGGTAAACTCAAAACACATTGTTCAAAAATGGCTAAAACAATGAAAACCCTCAATAATAATACAACATGCTAACCCCCGAGACGTTGCACCTAATAGTGTTAAGGGGAGGTTTTTAGTTTGTTTCCTACTCCTCCAGCAATCTTAAAATGTCACCCCCTTGACCCCCTTTCAAGATACATTTGTAAATTTTTCGGTAGAAAAATGTCCCGGCCGAAGGCCGGTTACTCTTAAATTACAGGCTCGCTATCGCTCGCCAGGATAAAATCAACACCTAAATGGCACGAAAGGTCTTAAAATTGACAGAATGGGGCGGAAATTCTTAAAATCACCAAACTAATGTCTTAAAATCTCAAAAGCAATGGGGCTAGACATGAGGGAGAAAGGGGTCAAGAAAAAGTCCCTCAAGTGGAAATCTACCCTTAACCCGTACTGTACCGGCGTCGTGTTTTTATTTTATTCTGGCCATTACTAATCGATTTGACTCAGATTAGGTAGGATCTCTAGCAATTATAAGGCTTCAAACTATCTCAATCAACCCTTTTAACCCTCTCCGACATATGACGCGATTTTGAGCCTATTGGGAATACTTTAAAGCCTTTGTTACCATCAGGGGTATTTAGAAACCTTTAGTTTAGTTACTTCAACCTCTGCAGTTGTCTTTGAGTTAGCTGTGTTGAGCCTATTGGGGATACTTTAAAGCCTTTGTTACCATCAGGGGTATTTAGAAACCTTTAGTTTAGTTACTTCAACCTCTGCAGTTGTCTTTGAGTTAGCTGTGTTGAGCCTATTGGGGATACTTTAAAGCCTTTGTTACCATCAGGGGTATTTAGAAACCTTTAGTTTAGTTACTTCAACCTCTGCAGTTGTCTTTGAGTTAGCTGTGTTGAGCCTATTGGGGATACTTTAAAGCCTTTGTTACCATCAGGGGTATTTAGAAACCTTTAGTTTAGTTACTTCAACCTCTGCAGTTGTCTTTGAGTTAGCTGTGTTGAGCCTATTGGGGATACTTTAAAGCCTTTGTTACCATCAGGGGTATTTAGAAACCTTTAGTTTAGTTACTTCAACCTCTGCAGTTGTCTTTGAGTTAGCTGTGTTGAGCCTATTGGGGATACTTTAAAGCCTTTGTTACCATCAGGGGTATTTAGAAACCTTTAGTTTAGTTACTTCAACCTCTGCAGTTGTCTTTAACTACCACAGATCCTTCCAAAGCTGCATACGATCGTCTAAGTATAACTAGTATAAACTGTAACATACGTCGCTGGTACAGTCGCGCTAATAAGTGATGTCTCGGCACCAAGTATATTTTGACCCATAATTGGTATCAGCAATATCTTAGTTTCATTTCTTCATGTCGAGTGAAATATACAAACATATCCCTACACTTACCCACCCTATTCAACATCTGACAGACATTAATACAGCACAGAGCGAGCCAAACGTAATGACAGCTGGGACATGACTTATTAGCGTGACCGTACAGAAAGGGTTATCATTATATTATGGTTATCAGGTTTTCCCCATGAATAAATACAATATATCTAACCCTTTCAGTATACATAGTCGCTACAGTCGATTTGTATTCAATTTAGGAAGGGGGTATAGGCAATTCGATCTTAACCCCTTGAAGCTCTGACGCGTTTTAGCAGTTTATTTTGGCTATCATTAGACGATTTTATGCAGCTTAGGAAGGATCTGTGGGTATTACAAGGGTAAATACTATCTCAATCAACCCTTTGACTTACATATACCGTTACTAATCTGAATAAAATCGTCTAATAGTAGCCAGAAAACAGAACAGAAACGCGTATTGGAGCTTGAAAGGGTTAAGAGTTCCATTCAAAGCTGTGTAAAAGCGTCTGTTAGCCCGAAAAGAAAAGTAGAATGTAGATACGAGGTGCCGTTGTCAAGGCTTATCCCTCCATGCCTTCATCATCAGATCGGATGAAGGTATTGAGGGATAAGCCTTTACAACGGCACCTCGTATCTACATTCTACTTTTCCTATTTTTCTGAAGAGTGTAGAGAGGGGAGAGGGGTGTTGGAGAGAGAGGAAGCTGTTGGGGTGGCTTTGTTATGTGTCCGTACATAATGGAATACTGCATCATAGTACAGTACTGACCTGTTTACAATTAGACTTGAATTAGTTCCATAACAGCTGGATAATTACTAAAGTATATTGAAGTTAGCTAACCTGGCAGACATTGGTAACACTGAATTAGTTCCATAACAGCTGGATAATTACTAAAGTATATTGAAGTTAGCTAACCTGGCAGACATTGGTAACACTGAATTATTTCCATAACAGCTGGATAATTACTAAAGTATATTGAAGTTAGCTAACCTGGCAGACATTGGTAACACTGACTTTCTATACGGTCTGTCTACGCCGCCTTTATTTAATATTGGTTATACACATTTGTAGAAAGGCAGCGTTACCAATTCTGCCAGGTTAGCTTGAATACACTTTAACTAGGCTACTGTGCAGTCATTCAAAAAAGCTCGTGGACCATTTTTGTATGTGTTTCTTAATGCAAATATAGCCATTGGGATTGATCTGTGCATGGATGTACCCGGTATATAAAACTGCTATCATATGTCCGTTTATATACATATATTTGCATAATGAAAGTCGAGCTGGGGTGGTCGAGTGGTGAGCACGCAGTACGTCCTAGCATGTTCACATGCTAGGAGGACCCAGTCAGGGGACATCCTGACGACGTATACAGACTAAACACACAGCCACTCCAACAGCTTCCTCGATGTATACAGACTAAACACACAGCCACTCCAACAGCTTCCTCTCTCTCCAACACCCCTTCTCCCCTCTCTGCACTTCAGAAAAGTAGAATGTAGATACGAGGTGCCGTTGTAAAGGCTTATCCCTCAATACTTCATCTGATCTGAGTCGTGACAGATTAACAAGTTTCAAATTGCCCGTGACTAGTAGTACAAAGGAAAGCAAGCCACAATAGATATACTGATCCTTGCGAGGCTGCTTGAAAATACCAACTACGTATAAGTGCCGAGTTGAAATCCCTCTCTCTAGGTTTCACACTAATTATGTTAATCTTTTTCGGCTTGTTAGTTATAATAGGACTTCAGAGGCTATCAACCCTTCTGGATCATTAACCCATTCAGCACCATGACCCCTTTAGCACCATGACCCCTTTAGCACCATGACCCCTTTAGCACTATGACCCCTTTAGCACCATGACCCCTTTAACACCATGACCCCTTTAGCACCATGACCCCTTTAGCACCATGACCCCTTTAGCACCATGACCCCTTTAGCACCATGACCCCTTTAACACTATGACCCCTTTAGCACCATGACCCCTTTAGCACCATGACCCCTTTAGCACCATGACCCCTTTAGCACCATGACCCCTTTAGCACCATGACCCCTTTAACACCATGACCCCTTTAGCACCATGACCCCTTTAGCACCATGACCCCTTTAGCACCATGACCCCTTTAGCACCATGACCCCTTTAGCACCATGACCCCTTTAGCACCATGACCCCTTTAGCACCATGACCCCTTTAGCACCATGACCCCTTTAGCACCATGACCCCTTTAACACCATGACCCCTTTAGCACCATGACCCCTTTAGCACCATGACCCCTTTAGCACCATGACCCCTTTAGCACCATGACCCCTTTAGCACCATGACCCCTTTAGCACCATGACCCCTTTAGCACCATGACCCCTTTAGCACCATGACCCCTTTAGCACCATGACCCCTTTAGCACCATGACCCCTTTAGCACCATGACCCCTTTAGCACCATGACCCCTTTAGCACCATGACCCCTTTAGCACCATGACCCCTTTAGCACCATGACCCCTTTAACACCATGACCCCTTTCTACCTTTGATTCTAGTTAAAATTAGATGATTTTATGCAGTTTAAGAAGGATCTATATTATTAAAAGGGTTTATCGAGATAGTATTTACCCATTTGAGTCGTGAAGGTAGATTGTTAACTAAGGAAAATCGTCTAATGGTAACCACAATATGATGATAAATACGTCATGGTGGTGAAGGGGTTAAGCCAGCACACTGCAAGTCAAGTATATATTGTCAGGACTGGAGCCCCTATTCGAGAATCCCAGTCCCTTCCGCTTTTTGGACGAACTTTTGATATTGACTGTACGTGACGACTGGAGTCCGTGAATGCTGTGACACTTGGCAATGAGACCGCGACGGGGCGTGATTATACAGTGTTACCAACTCAAGTCCGCTAGATAGTACATACAAGCCGAAAATCAAGTCCGCTAGATAGTACATACAAGCCGAAAATCAAGTCCGCTAGATAGTACATACAAGCCGAAAATCCCTAGAATAATGCCACAATCTCTAGAATATCACTTAAGGGGGGTGACCTGTTTTTGTTCTGTCCTTTTCTATCTTTATCTGGCTTGTATCTATTTGGCCCCATTCAGCCTACTGTTTTAAGACGTTTATCCCCATCCAGGTGTCAATTTTTTACTGTGAGCGGTAGCGAGCCAGCATATTTTTTATTTTTGTTTGACAGCAGAGTAAATTTGTAAATTTTTCGATAGAAAAATGTCTCCGGCGAAGCCGGATTTCTTCATATAATGCTGGCTCGCTATCGCTCGCCAGGAAGAAATCGACACCTAGATGGGGATAAACGTCTTAAAATAGTTGGCTGATTGGGGCCGAATGGATACAAGCCAGATAAAGAGAGAAAAGGACAGAAATAACAAAAAGCAGGTCACCCCCCTTAAAATGGCTCAAATCTCCACAATATTGTTAGAATTCATGTCACTAGATGTAAACATTTGCCTCTAGGTCGAAGTACAGTAAATACCTCTAGATCTAGCGGGAAAGTAGCTAAATTGGCAACACTGGTTCAACTGACAGGGCGGTATTCGGTATACCGACCGACCGTCAGTGTACCACATCACGTCGCCGGGGATATACGACCGCTCTCCACGCCGCGCCTGAACCCGTTTATACCTAGTGTGTTCCCAGTGATTCTAAATACGGCGAAATTTCGATTGATATAGTGATTTTTGTATTGTCTTTCCCCGAGCGATTTTGTGTTTGCATAGTGCTGGTGCCATTAAGGGGAGGTTTCCACTTGAGGGATTTTTGTCTAACTTCCTTCTCCCACATGTTTAGCCCCATTGTTTTTGAGATTTTAAGACGTTTTCCCCATTATTTTGACGATTTTAAAACCTTTCGCCCCATTTATGTAACTTTTAAGACCTTTCGTGCCATTTAGGTGTCGATTTTTTCCTGGCGAGCGATAGCGAGTCTGTAATTTTAAAGGAACCGGGACCTTTTTTCTACCGAAAAAGTACAAATTTATCTTGGAAGGGGGTCAAGGGGGTGTAATTTCAAGATTGATGGAAGTCTAGGAAACGCACTAAAAACCTCCCCTTAACCCTTTCTGTATCAGCCACGTCTGTTGTAATTTATGGTAGCTATTGTATTTTATCGTAGCTATTGTATTTTATCGTAGCTATTGTATTTTATTGTAGCTATTGTATTTTATCGTAGCTATTGTATTTTATTGTAGCTATTGTATTTTATTGTAGCTATTGTATTTTATTGTAGCTATTGTATTTTATTGTAGCTATTGTATTTTATCGTAGCTATTGTATTTAGACGATTTGACGCAGCTTGGGAAGAATCTGTGGCAGTTTAAAGGGCTGATTGAGGTACTTGGAGGCCTTATTAGATGGCTAGAGATCCTTCCCTAAGCTGAATACAATCGATGAGCAGTAGCCAGAATGCAATACAAAGGACGTCGTCGGTACAGCAGGGGTTAAGGGGAGGCTGGCCGTTTGTTTGGTCTATTAATTCATTTATTCATATATTGTTTTAGTTTCCTCCCTAGACCTCCATCAAGCTTAGAAAAACACCCCCTAGACCCCCATTCTGATAAAGTGTAATATTTGAAGCTGCCAGACCATAATTGCTTAGAAGAAAACAAAAACTAGACCCACCTTCAAGATACATTTGTACGGTACATTTTTCGGTAGAAAAATGTCCCGGCCGAAGGCCGATTCCTCTTAAAATTGCAGACTCGCTATCGCTCGCCAGGAAAAATGGCACGAAAGGTCTTAAAATTGACAACGAAATGGGGCGAAAGGTGTTGAAACCGCCAAACTAATGGGCCGAACGTCTTATAATCTCAAAACTAGTGGGGCTAAACATTAGGAAGAAGGGGGTCCTGAAAAACGGTCAGGAAGTGAACGTGCTTTTCCCACCCACTTTTGATGGGCAATTGTATTAACCCTTTCAGTGTTGTGTTGACGCCTTCTTAATTGTATTATTGCTACATTTAGACGATTTTATTAAGGGGAGGTTTTCAGTTGATTCCCTAGACTTCCATTAAGCTTAAAATTACACCCCCTTGACCCCCTTTCAAGATAAATTTGTACATTTTCGGTAGAAAAATGTCCCGGCCGAAGGCCGATTCCCCTTAAATTACAGGCTCGCTATCGCTCGCCAGGAAAAAATCGACACCTAAATGGCACGAATGATCTTAAAATTGACAGAAATGGGGCGAGGGTTCTTAAAATCGCCAAACTAATGGGGCGAACGTCTTAAGATATCAAAAGCAATGGGGCTAAACATGAGGGAGAAAGGGGTCCAGAAAAAAAAAATCCCTCAAGTGGAAATCTCGCCTTAAGCTTAGGAAGGATATATATATAGTAGCTAAAAGGATTAATTAAGATTGTCTGTTGCCTTGGAATGGGTAGACGTCTTTCCTAAGCTGTACAAAATCGTCTATTAGTTGCCAGAATAAAATGCAAAGTACGGTCGCGCTAATAAGTCATGTCCCAGCTGTCATTACGTTTGGCTCGCTCTGTGCTGTAGTAGTGTCTGTCAGATGTTGAATAGGGTGGGGAAGTGTAGGAACATGTTTGTATATTTTAATAAGTCATGTCCCAGCTGTCATTACGTTTGGCTCGCTCTGTGCTGTAGTAATGTCTGTCAGATGTTGAATAGCGTGGGTAAGTGTAGGAACATGTTTGTATATTTCACTCGATATGAAGAAATGAAGCTTAGATATTGCTGATACCAATTGCTGATCAATAGATCAACACATACTAGGTGCCGAGACATCACTTATTAGCACGACTGTACAACACCGGTACAGAAGGAGTGAACCCTTTCAGTGTTGTGTTGACGCCTTTTACATTGTGTTTTGCGTGTTATTTGTTTGTTTAGGGTGCCAGTGACTTCGGCCCATGGTGACTTCGGCACAGTGATCTCGGACCACTATCCTCGGTGACCTCGGCCCATTTTGGTGACTTCAGACCAATATAGTTTTTGGTCCGAAGTCACCCTAATTCTTTTGTTTATATTAGGCATTTTAGAAAGGATTCGTGAGATTTAAAGGGTTTATTAATTTTCCAGCACCATGTCGCCAGTGTCGTCAGATATTTCACAAAGTTTCGGACACTGACTGATACTCTGAGGGATAAGTACTTTGCCCAGTACGGTACCTATAAAGATACCAATAACACTCGTTGAGCGAAAACCACTGGAATCGATGACAACACTTAATACCCCCGATTGTACTCCCAAGATCCTAGAGGTAGATTTATAAGCTAAATAAAATCGTCTATTGGTAACCAGAATACGATGAAAATGACATCATGGGGCTGAAGGGGTTAAGGGGAGATTTCCACCTGGAGGATTTTTTTCTGGACCCCTTGCTCCCTCATGTTTAGCTCCATTGCTTTTGAGATTTTAAAACGTTCGCCCCATTAGTTTGGCGATTTTAAGAACCCTCGCCCCATTTCTGTCAATTTTATGACCATTCGTGCCATTTGGGTGTCGATTTTTTCCTGGCGAGCGATAGCGAGCCTGTAATTTAAGGGGAATCGGCCTTCGGCCGGGACATTTTTCTACCGAAAAATGAAAAAATTTATCTTGAAAGGGGGTCTAGGGGGAGTAATTTTAAGTTTGATGGAAGTCTAGGGAATCAACTAAAAACCTCCCCTTAAGTCTTCCAGTATACAGTGATGCCTTGCTGCTTTGTATTACGGCTACCAGTACACGATTTTATGCATTTTTGATGAATTTGTGAGAGACAAAGATTACATTTTATCCTCTAATAATCTTAGGCCCTTACTAAGCTTAATTTAATCGTCTAAAGGGAATTATTATGTAGTCTTTCACGCTGTTAACCTCTTTGAGAGTTTATTCTGGCTAACATTAGACGATTTTATGCAGCTTAGGAAGGATCTTTGAGGATGCATAGGGTGCAGACTATCTCAAATAACCCTCTGACTTCCACATACCCTTCCTAATGTAAAAAAAAAATAATAATACAAAAAATATCGTCTAATAATAGCCAGAAGCAGAAAGGAAATGCGTAACAGTATATTAAAAGGGTTAATGGTGCGTAAACTGAAGACATATACGCTATTATTGTAGGACAAATTCTTAATATTGTTTTACGTTCAGAAGCTTTCGGATCAGAAATAAGTTTGTGTAAATCTGAGAGAGAGAGAGAGAGAGACAGAGAGAGAGAGAGAGATTTGATTTGATGTCAAGTATGCATCAAAGAAAACATTACAGACACACACACACACACACACACACAAACGCGCGCACACACACACACACACACAGACAGACAGACAGACAGACAGACAGAGTGTTTTTATTAGATTTGATAAGTCAACTATGCAGCAAAGAAAACGTTACCAAGACACACACACACACACACACACACACACACACACACACACACACACACACACACACACACACACACACACACACACATCAGACCCTGGTACTGTACTCGATTTGTTTCCAGTTGATGGTAAAGTGAATCCCTTAGTAGCCGATTTCTCCATACTTAAGGGGAGATTTCCACTTGAGGGATTTTTTTATTTACCCCTTTCGCCCTCATGTTTAGCCCCATTGTTTTTGAGATTTTAAGACGTTCGCCCCATTAGTTTGGCGATTTTCAGAACTTTCACCCCATTTATGTCACTTTTAAGACCTTTCGTCCCATTTAGGTGTCGATTTTTTCCTGGCGAGCGATAGCGAGCCTGTAATTTAAGAGGAACCGGCCTCCAGCCGGGAAATTTTTCTACCGAAAAATGTACAAATTTATTTTGGAAGGGGGTCATGGGGGTGTAATCTTAAGCTTGAAGGATATCTACGGACCAAACTAAAAACCTCCCCTTAATGGCAATATATGAAACCACTATGGCTGTGTGTCCTATTAATGCCAAGTTGTCATAATTAATATCACATTTCGCTACAACATCTATCTACCTTATAGCTGAGTAACCGAGATAGAAACATGGCAATTTACCATCAGCTGGAACCAAATAGACTATATTGACCTCTTTGAATACCATACAGATGTGACCTCTATTATTATTATTATTATTATTATTATTATTATTATTATTATTATTATTATTATTATTATCGTCTAAATTAAGGGAGCTCACCTCGCTTTTTTTCTTCTCTTTCTCTCCCTGGCTTGTATCCATTCGGCCCCATTCGGCCTACTGTTTTAAGATGTTTACCCCCATCCAGGTGTCAATATTTTCCTGGCGAGCGGTAGCGAGCCAGCATATATATATTTTTGTTTTGACAGCAAGCTAAATTTGTACATTTTTCGATAGGCTAGACGAATTTCTCCGGATTTCTCCATACAATGCTGGCTCGCTATCGCTCGCCAGGAAGAAATTGACACCTGGATGGGGATAAACGTCTTAAAACAGTTGGCTGAATGGGGCCGAATGGATACAAGCCAGGGAAAGCGGGAAAGTCAATTACGGACTTTGCACAATTGTTTCTACAGTGACTCCTATCAAGTTGGTAGATATACAGACTATATATTATATCTATATCTAACTAAATATACCAGAGACAACGTCGTTTACATTTAGTTCAATACATACACCGACTACACAGGCCTTGCGATCCCAGCCGAGATGATCGAGACTTGTAGTGAGAGAGTGAGTGAGTTTGTTTTTCATTTTGTCAAGTATGCACCAAAGAAAACATTACACACAGACACACACACATACAGTGAGTGTGTGAGTGTA
>CM064480.1:3379733-3539804 GCA_032716605.1 Paralithodes platypus
TTCTAACGACTTCTGAACATTGTTGACTCGGTTTTAGGTTACTCGATATTGTTACTCCCAGATCGGTTTCTCTGTCTACAGTTTTAAGCTGAGTGCCATTCATCGAATAGTTTGCTTTCTCATTTCGGTATCCAATATGTAGTACTTTACATTTATCCGCATTGAAACTCATTTGTCAAATTTGGGCCCAACATGACAACTTATCTAGATTGTGTTGCATATCGTCAACTTGTTCTTTTGAGAGTACGCTACAGTATTTGCAATTTTTGTATCGTCAGCAAACTTTGAGATTGTACAGGTGAGACCCTCATCTATGTCGTTGATGTAAATTAGAAAGAGAATTGGTCCTAATACCGATCCCTGGGGTACCCCACTACTTACATTGGTCCATTTAGATGCCTTACCGTTTATGACTACTCTTTGCTTTCTGTCGCGGAGCCAATTTTCTATCCATTTCAACACACTGACTTGTATTCCATGCGCTTTTAGTTTTAACAGTAAACGTTTGTGAGGAACTTTATCAAAGGCCTTTTGAAAATCTAGGTATATAATATCTACAGCTTTACTCTCATCATAGAGGTTGAGGATATCGTGGAAGAAGTCTAAGAGGTTTGTTAAGCAGGAACGTTTGTTATGAAAGCCGTGTTGAGTATTTTTAAGTATGTTATTTTCCTCTTAGTGATTTACGAGTCTGTTTCTTATGAGCGTATCTAGCATTTTACATACAACTGAAGTTAAGCTAATTGGACGATAGTTACTGGGTAGGGATTTGCTGCCTTTTTAAAAAATCGGTGTTACGTTAGCTAGCTTCCACTGATCAGGCATAGTTCCAGACAGCAAGGATTTATTGAATAGCAATGTCAGTGGTTTGGAGAGCTCATCCTTAGCTTCCTTTAGAACTCTAGGTGAGATTGTATCAGGTCCGGGCGTTTTATTTACCTTGAGTTTATTTAAACATTTAAATACTTCTCTCTCTGTAATGGTGATATTGCTTAGAACATCAGAATTATCTGTCTGAATCGGCGATGCTGTAGGGATATCAATGAGGTCTTCTGTTGTAAAAACTGATGCAAAGAATGTATTGAGGGCATTACTCATTTGTACTTCGTCTTTGGTATGTTCTCCATTTTCATCGACTAACCGTCCAACAGTTGAAGTAACTACTCTCTTCTTACTGATATAACTATAGAATTCTTTCGGGTTTGTTTTGCTTTGATTCGCAACATGTAACTCCAGGGTCTCTTTACTTTGCTTAATTAACTGTTTGGCTTTGCGTCGTAGTTCTACAAATTTCACCTGTTCTTCATCATTATGTGAGGATTTTAATCTATCATTAGCAAACTTTTTAGCAAGCAGACAGTTTGAAATATCTTTATTCCACCATTTTGGCTTATCATTATGGCCTGTACGCCGTATTTTCTATGGTATGCAGTCATGCACTGCTTTTAGGTAAATGTTTGCGAATAATTCCCAAAATGTAATTATGTCGTTATTGTTAATTAGAAAGCTCCAGTCAGTTTCTTTAAACATTGCTCTAAGTTTACGAAAGTTTGCTTGCTTGAAATTAGGACTTTCTCGATGCTGCTATTTGGTTCGTTACTAGTAAACTTTAAACTGAAGTTATCGTACGATTGTCGCTGATACTGAATTCATCAGAATCATCACCGACATTCAAATTCTCTATCAATTCTTCTTTTGTTGAAAGTACAAGGTCAAGGACATTATTTCCACGGGTTGGAGATCTAACAAATTGATATAGCGAACTCTTTTGCAAGTTTGCATACAGGTCTTGTCCAGAGTGTGAAGTAATACTATCTCTTCAGCGACCACGCTGGTGTAGTGACTAGCATCTCGGACTTCCACCCAGAAGGTCCGGGATAGCGCCCACGCTCGGCACATTAAAGATTTTTCACAAGCACTGAGTCGTTACCATCCCTCATGAGCAAGGGGATGGGATAGTAGTACAGGACCCCAATGGAAATACGCCTAATCGGCCTTATTGGGCTATCCTTAGCTGGCTTAGCATGCGCTGGCTTTAAGAACTATTATATTATTATTATTACTCCCCACTTGGTCACAGGTAAATTGAAGTCGCCAAAAATTACGGTATCTTGCGAGTTACTTAAGTCTGCAATTTACTCATAAATTTCTCGGTCAGTTTGCACTGATTGAGCTGGAGGTCTGTATATTAGTGCAAGTATTATTTTTGTACCTTTATTATTCTTTATTAGCACAAAGGATGTGTCGACGTTCACAATTTGAGGTTTTGACAAGAGGGTCGGGTTAAGACTTTCTTTGATAAAAAATAAAACTCCACCTCCATTTCTATTAATTCGGCTTTTCTCAAACAATACATAACCGGGAAGTGAATACTCTGCTAAAAAGTCTCTGTCTTCTGAATTGAGCCAAGATGCTGTTATGCCAATAACATCGTTATTTTCTGTAAACACTAGTTCCTCTAAATCTGAAAATTTATTGCGTATGCTACGAGCGTTTGCATAGAAAACATTTAAAGTTTTGGATTTGGGATTCACGGAACGCTCTTTATTCAAATTCTTGGTTCTGCTCGGATCTACATTATGTACCTGTCTGCCCTCAATCCTCGATCCTCGTCCCTGGTTGTCCTCGGTCCTCGGAGTCCTCGATCATTGTCCCTATCGGTCCTCGGTCCTCGATCATTGTCTCTGGTGGTCCTCCGTTCTCGCTGTCCTTGATCGTCGTCCCTGGTAGTTCTCGGTCCTCGATCGTCGTCCCTGGTTGTCCACGGTCCTCGATCCTTGTCCCTGGTGGTCCTCGGGCCTCAAACATCGTCCCAGGTGGTCCTTGGTTGGCTCTGCTTTTTCTTTGAAAATCTGTTACTGCGTCGTGAAGCAGGCGGCCAAATCTTGCTGCTCCCACCTGGTTCAGATGGACTCCATCCACTACAAACAACGGGTTGTCTTGCACCGATCGTGCAAGTGGAAGGGAAAATACCCTAAAATGAGATATTTTCCCCGATAACATCTTTATTTTGAGAGGTGTGGAGGTGGAGGCCAGATACAATAGGTCTCAGTACGGGTCCCGCAGCTGTCGCGAGCGGACCGAGCCCGCCTGTTGTCCTTGCAATGCTCGCTCTCTCTCTCATCGCTCATAATGGCCTCAAAAAGGCACGAGTCATATGACGGGCACCGCAGGGGTGGCCAATATTCTCTTTCCCGTCATATGACGATCACCGCGAATTAAATGTTAAAGTTTGTCATCGCCTGCCCTGCTAAATATCATTCCACTCCGGATATTGCTGAAGCATTAACCCAGCAAGCGCGATAGGCCTTTAGGAAGTGTCTGCTTTTCAAATGCGATAGGCCTTCTGGAATAGCCCATTAAAAAACTGCCCCAGTACTGGTGATATGGAAGAAATATATGATTAGGTGGTATGTATACTTACCACCACCTCCTGCCCTCCCCAAACATGTGTCTTACCTCGCCGCAACCCTCTCCTCCCCCCCCCCCCCCCCCCACCCTTTTTCCTTCCACTTCCTCAATTATACAAATGTTTCCATCTATATTTCCCCCTATGTCTTTCTCCTGCCAGAAATATGTTGAGTTATCTCTCTCCCTGCACTTCTTCCCACTCTCTAACATTCGTGTGAGGTAGCCATATATCCACTAGTGTCTCGCAAGACCTTGGATAGGGAGGGTGAAGTTTGTGCACTGCCACATACCTTAACCCTTCTCCATCACAGATATAAGTTTTTTGACTGCATATACCTATTTTCTGGTCTTCGATGTTCAAATGTCTTGATAGCGTAATGTATAAGTGCGCGGAATTTTGGTGTGAGTAGCCTATCCTAGGTTCGAGTCCTTGGAGTGCCACATGTATTTGTTGATTTCATTAATAGGGTTTAGAAGTGAAGCTGGTTGGTGAAAAAACACAATAATATAAGTAAAATAGATGTACATGGAGCAGTAATATTGTTTTATATGGTATATATATCGAATTTTGCCAGAATCAGGGTTCTTCTAGATGGCTTTACCGCTCAAGCAGGACTTTTTCCATTATTTTCTATCAATAAACGTTGCCCTACTACAGTATCTATAACCCTGAGCGAATTCAAACAAGTCCCATTGGAAAGAGTGTGGGGTTCGGTTTTTACACCATACCCGAAAGAGGATTAATGGAGCTCCGATCTTACTCTCAACCATCTGAACAATTTTACCAACACACCTAAACTTCGTTAAATGCGGAAATAGCCTCACGAAAATATCATGCCCTGGTGGGGGCACGAACTCTCAACCCTTGGGTGTGAGGCAGACACCTTACCAGTTAGACCAATAGATATATCCCACTTGGCCTGTTCGGCTCAGGGTATTTCCGCATCCGAGGTCTGTTTAGGCTAGCCTATTTTCACTGACTTTACACTACTTCACCTTCCGGGAAGCGAAAGCTCCGAACAGAGAGGAACGAACAGAGAGGACCAAGCTTGAGCCGAATCGACCGAGAGTCTGTCGGAGAGATGAACGGGAATGGTGAGTCAACTTCACTGAGCGATGCATACACGCACCTACAAACTGCCCAGTTGGCAACTCGCTTGGGCGGCTGGCAACTTCCACAACCCAACCTAAGTGCGTCTCACATACACTCCCTGGTTTCTCCTCTCCCCTTCCTTATACTGTGGGGATCAGTTTTTACACCATACCTGAAAGAGGATTAATGGAGCTCCGATCTTACTCTCAACCATCTGAACAATTTTACCAACACACCTAAACTTCGTTGTGTTGTGGAGAAGTATCTGGAGAAGAAACAAAAGGTGTATGTTGCCTTTATGGACTTGGAGAAGGCCTATGACAGAGTGGATAGAGAAGGTTTGTGGAAAGTACTTAGAATATACGGAGTAGAGGGCAAGTTGCTGAAAGCAGTGAAGAGCATGTATGAGGGTGCAAAGGCGGCAGTACGTGTGGAGAGTGAGCAGAGCGAGTTCTTTGACCTGAATGTTGGTTTGAAACAGGGGTGTGTGATGTCCCCGTGGTTGTTTACTGTATATATGGATGGAGTTATGAAAGAAATACTATCAAGAGCAGTGGATGTTGGTGTATCGCTGAAAAGGGAGGGAATTGAGTGGAAGCTACCTATACTGCTGTTTGCGGATGATACAGTTCTGATGAGTGATAATGAATGGGAGTTGCAGGGTCTGGTAAATGAGTTTGGAACAGTGTGCGAAAAACGGAATTTGAAGGTAAATACGGGGAAGAGCAAGGTTATGGTCTTCGAAAGGGGTGAAGTCACAGAGTGTGAGGTGAAGCTGAACGGTCAGGCTATGGAGATCGTCAACTCTTTTAAGTATCTGGGCAGTGTGTTGAGTAAAGATGGGACTATGGATGAAGAGGTGCGGGAGAGGGTACAACAGGGGAAGAGGGTTGTAGGAACGCTAAATGCAGTAACAAGAAATAGGGTGGTCAGTATGGAAGTGAAGAAGTCCTTGCATGACAGTGTGGTAATCCCGACACTGACTTATGGAAGCGAAGCATGGACGTTGGTTGAGAGACTCAGACCAAGAGTGAGAGCAGTGGAAATGAATTACTTAAGGAGTGCGTGCGGAGTTACATGGAGGGATAGACAGACTAATGAGGAAGTAAGAAGGAGGTGTGGTGTGGAGGTAGATGTGCTGGAAAGTGTGAAAAGGAACAACTTGAGATGGTTCGGCCATATGGAACGTATGGAAAGCGAGAGAATGACTAAGAGGGTGTACGAGAGCGAGGTGGAGGGACAGAGGGGGAGAGGTAGACCGAATATGAGGTGGAAGGATGGAGTGAGGAACTACATGAACGAAGGCGATGCTGGTTGGGGGGAGGGGCGTCGACTGACTGGGGACAGAGGTGCATGGGGGCGGTTCGTTCGTGGCCACCCCTTCGGGGATCACGGCGTCAGGCAATAGATAGATAGATAGACCTAAACTTCGTTAAATGCGGAAATAGCCTCACAAAAATATCATGCCCTGGTGGGGGCACGAACTCTCAACCCTTGGGTGTGAGGCAGACACCTTACCAGTTAGACCAATAGAGATATCCCACTTGGCCTGTTCGGCTTAGGGTATTTCCGCATCCGAGGTCTGTTTAGGCTAGCATATTTTCACTGACTTTACAAGAGCAATCGTATTCTCCCTACAAAAATCTTACCCATTCATTATTCCCTTCAGCTGGCATTTAGAAATATCCGAGATTACTTCCTGTTTAAAGCTAGGGGCTGGCCCAGCACTGAGCGTATTGTCATCTCTATCTCCCTCTTTCATATTTTTCCACTTGCGATAACTCAATAAAATAAACTGTTACTGAAATAATGGAAAAACAGCTTGCCCAGCATACACTGCCACCAAGCAACGACCGAGTGGCAACAGGAACCAGGAGCGAAAGGACGAGTCAGGGATATACTGAAGACACCCATCTATTCCGGCATCAGAGAAAACGTACCGGCACCACGCGTCACAGAAAACGACTCAAGATCACCTCGCAGGTCAGACCATTATATACCCCACAAGATCAAACACGTATGACCACTTCCTCGCCGATTACACCTCTCCTGCAACATCCCGAGCCTACAAACTTGCAACCATTGTCCGCTCCATCTACCTCTAGCCTACAAACCACACAAGCAGCCCCAGAACAAACCCGAAGGCCAAATAAAAATGACAAAATCCCCGAGCACCTCAACATTGATTGCAAGCCATGCACACCTCCCTTCACCAAGCCCATGCAAACCACGCAAGGCCAAGACAGCAGGAAAACGAGAAAGCAACTCGCCCAACATCCACTGCCAGCAAGCATTTTTCCTTCTCTGCCCACCACACCTCCAGGCCAAATGGAAACAACCACCACACACAGCCCGTAGCCTAGTAGGTAGAGCTCTCGTCTCACACACGAGGGGTCGGGGGTTCAATCCCAGACCGGGCGGAGACAAATTGGGCTTGTCTCCTTTCATGTGTTAGCCTCAGTTCACCTAGCTGTAAATAGGTACCTGGAATAAGTGGACGACGTTGTGACGTCCCATCTGGGGTTGGCAAAAATGGTACAAGGCGAGATGGGTATCATATGGTTCACCTAAGCTGATGGCTACCTAAGCCTTCGGGCGAGATGGTACCGTCTATAGTGAGAATGGTACCAAACAGATCCACCCTAAGCCTTCGTTTCCGATGTCGCCAATTGGCTAAATACAGACTACACACACATCCACAGCCATTCCAACAGTACATAAAACACTTAACATGCATTTCACGCAATACATTCCCAGTTAAGGAGGCGCGATAATAATGAGCTTAGCTCGCATTGCGTGGATTCCCCTTGACGAACAAGTAACTGAGTAACCAATCCATGAAGAGGTGCAAGAGTCACTACCATCGAAATAACACATTCTCCAACACCAGGGAAGAACTTATTCATCAACATGAACAATCCTGAAGTACAGAATACTAAGAAAAGTAGAAAGCAAAGACGACACAAGAAAAGGCACCATACACAACAGAAGTCTAAGCGCCCGGCTACCTCTCAACCTCAACACCGCCATGAAGAAGAAAACCAAGAAGGACTAACCCTCATACCTCACCCCACCTCCAGGCCACAAGGAAACAACCACCATGAACATCCTACGTCCAGGCGCCCTTCTACCGCACAACCACACCACCGCCAGGACGTTGAGAAAAGGTATGACCACTGCAGGAAATTTTAAGATCATTACTCAGTGGGAAAAACTGTTAGTTGATGAACGTAAGACAGTTTGGAACTCGGTGGGGAAAAACTTTTCTTATTAGTTACTGAACGTAAGACAGTTGGAAGACTAGTTACCACCCCTTGTTTCCTTTTTGAGGAATACATAATCAGGTGTATTGATACTTAATTGGCGACCCCCAATTAGTTTGTTTGCTTGTTGTGGGTATCAACAAAGAAGCCTTGTTAGACACCTCAGTTTGGTCGTAACTAACATCCTTCTCTACCCCAACCGAGGCGCTATTGTGGATAAAGAAGAGATGCCAGGGTAAGCGCTTTATCCGGGATAGACTAAATTAGGGCTCTGCGAGAAACCGTTTACCCAACAACAGCACTTAGCACGAGAGTCCTTCCAAGATAGCAATATCTTGGAGAAGGCCAAAATATACTCATCACCCCCAATTCTGAAAGACTCTTAAAACGGTCAGAGTGGTTAAGATCTGTTGCGTTACTACCAACTATCTTACGTTCGCTCGATAACGTGTGTTGATGCACTGGCATACAGTATTTACACACGGTATTTAAGACCCCACACCGAGACTCTGATTGATCTGCATTAAAACTTATAAAGACCAGAGTAGTCAGTGCGCTCTCTCCTGCGTTAACTCGATACTATTTCTACCTTATGTACTGGCATAGGGTAGATAGTATTCAAGGTCCAACTTCAAAAGTTCGAGTACAACTGTTGTCAAATAGCCACGTCAGGTTCAACCTCACGGCCAACGCCTCTACCGAAGACTGGATTACCTATTCTACAAATCTAAGTGAAATTATTATACTGTTATCAATACACAGGAGAAACAACTGTGAGAAGGATCTATAGGCTACTCAATGTATTCAGGAATAATAAGTGTAAATGATCAACAGTGCAAAATAATATTGATACAACTATATATAAAGAAGTATTCTCGTGAAGGTAACGGCTATGATTCTATGCAAATTAATAACTAAAGAAAGTACTAGTGACGCCCAAAGAAATCAGGAAGTACTAATATTAATTGTGATAATATTGATAAGTAAATACTACATACCATACGCATAACTGTATAGAGGAATAAATTAGAACTATCTATCTACCTATCTATCTATTGCCTGATGCTGTGATCCCCGAAGGGGTGGCCACGAACGAACCGCCCCCATGCACTTCTGTCCCCAGTCAGTCGACGCCCCTCCCCCCAACCAGCACCGCCTTCGTTCATGTACTTCCTCACTCCATCCTTCCACCTCTCATTCGGTCTACCTCTCCCTCTCTGTCCCTCCACCTCGCTCTCGTACACCCTCTTAGTCATTCTCTCGCTTTCCATACGTTCCATATGGCCGAACCATCTCGAGTTGTTCCTTTTCACACTTTCCAGCACATCTACCTCAACACCACACCTCCTTCTTACTTCCTCATTAGTCTGTCTAAACCTCATTATATTGCCGTTACCTCAAGATTAACTCTACGCATATTAAACCAAACAGTTCGCGTGCCTTATACGGATACATAAACGTAATAAGCACAAGTTTAGGTCCTCAATTGAAGAAAGTGCTATCTATATCTTCATAATAAATATAAGACAAGTGTAATACTTCGATTAGAAGACAGTTAGACAGTCCATAATAATCACCTAGTTGTTGTTGTTGTTCACCAAGCTGCCTGGCCGAACAGCCCCAAGGCCCCGAACAAGGCCAAGGCCATAACCGAGCGCCCCCACAGAACCCTCCCTGCCGACCACAGTAAAGCCTGGGTGACCGAAGCCACTCCATGGCGGGGAGCTGAGGGTGCTGAAACGCCCGGGAAACCAAAGCCCCACCCAGGGCCCTGTGCCCCTCAGCAATTATGAAGAGAAAGTTTAGGGGCAAAGGAAAAATGTGACGCTTTGGCTTCCAATCTTGGTAGATTGGGAGGTCCATCCATGGAAGAGACTTGAGATCTAGAAAATATATAAGTAAAATGAACAGTCAGAGTAAGCTATGGGTATGGCAGAGATCACTCAGTTCTCACTCTGATAGACCAGCCCATCACCACATGACTAGAACCCAATCCTCTCAGCATCAGCTAGGAAAGGCCCTAGAAAGCCGCCTTTGGCGGGGGAAAGCTCCCCTATTTCAACCCCTTTCGGGGTTGGGCACCCGCTCAATCACCTAGTTATACAGTAGAAGTAACAGTCTTACGAGTAAGAAGTAGTGGAGCTTCGTTCGTGCGTCTTATATTTTAGTTCTTTACCATTATTCTAGTATTTACGTATGCGATATTCTTGTGCCAATAAATATAATATGAATCAACGTCGTTATAATTATCCTCCATTACTTTCCGTGTCTGTGTTAAAACTATTTCAGCTCCTCCAGACAGTAAGAACCCACTTACTTAAACCAATCAACCCCAGTAAAAACCTGGTATAACAGTTACATTATAAAGTCTTGTATTTAGAAGATAGTATGAGTTATGTCCTGTAACATGAAATGAACCTCACATTATACCTGGTATATAGCTTTCACAAATATATGTATAAGTGGCTTGTTTTCCATGAATTTTAGCTTCTAAAACATTCTTGCTTGGACACAGACCCTCTCACAATCAATATTTTAAGCAGACTGATAGTAGTATGGGAGGGGAGCTTAAAAGCTTATGGAAGCAGCTGGTAACAAGTGGAGCGGCTCTATGCTACCAACTCAGCCGGAAATACCAAAACATACCAGTAGGTCACCCGCAGCATAGGCCTTTTTTTACATAGGATATACCAGTACATCGCCCACAGTGATGAAAGTTTATCTGCCAAGTCACTGACCATTAATGTAAATTATTTAGATCCCTTTCCCCTGCTAGTATCATGACTGTTGTTGCTGTTGAAGAAGAGCTTCGGGACCAGCGACGGAGGCTTGATGTGGGAGGGTGATGCTTCTTGGAGCCTCACCCTCTCACCTCGAGCTTCACTCGTTGGTCTGCCTAATTGTGTATGGCCTTTCACGCTTTGCCAATCTTTTCTGGCACAGTGCCAGACATTTATCACTCTCTGCCACATACTCTGTGAATGCCCAGTGTATAAACTTGAATGTCAACAATTTCCAGGATAATTCCCTACATGCAATTCTTCAATTTTGCACCATTACACCACTTTTTAAAACGATCTACTTTTTTTTTTTATGAGATTTTACTGCTATTTTAGTTGCCTGAACCATTCTCGATATCATCCTTACATAGTTCGCTACACTTAAAAGGATTCCAACTCAGAAGTCTAGTATAAATAATACATCATCTAGGTCCCTTTGAAGATACTTAATATCAGTCTCCATTTGGTTATCTACAAATTTACTAAACCTGAGTTTTACGTAAATCTATCTATCTATCTATTGCCTGACGCCGTGATCCCCGAAGGGGTGGCCACGAACGAACCGCCCCCATGCACCTCTGTCCCCAGTCAGTCGACGCCCCTCCCCCCAACCAGCACCGCCTTCGTTCATGTACTTCCTCACTCCATCCTTCCACCTCATATTCGGTCTACCTCTCCCCCTCTGTCCCTCCACCTCGCTCTCGTAAATCAAGGTAATTAATGTGAAATACCAAACAAAATGGGTCCCAATACAGATCTCTGGGGAACACCTATTTTGACTACATCTAATCTCATTTAATACCATTTATGCTAACTTTTTGTTTCCTACTAATCAGCCATGACTTAATCTACTTTAATAATGGCCAAGTACTATAGTCTGTTTATTTTCAGCTGATCGAAAATTGCCATGTCCCCATCTTGATTATTCAGCTATTATTAGGATATTGTTGCGAAATATGTTGTTAATGAAAGCTTGTAACTATTATGATGCAGACATAGCAGTTTCAAAAGATTTCTCTAAGTATCGAGAAATCCATAGCTAAGGGATTTAATTTACCGTCAGCTGAAATTAAAGAGTATAGTGACCCGCCGCAGCTGGACAAGCCATCACTTACCACTTGATCTTGGTGGGGGCACAACCAATCTGCAAAATATAAAGCAAGTAAAATTTCAGTAGAGCATTGGCTGCTGATCAAATGGTCGGCGGATCAAGCCCACACTGTCAAAATGTTATTGTTAGATATAAAGCCCGGGCAACTTGACCTAGGGATTCGTGACAAACGCTTTATGTTCTTGGGAATTACAGCGTATGGCAAGGGAACAAAAAAAAACAATATATATAAAAAAAAAATAAAAAAAAACATAATAATAATAATAATAATAATTGGTGACATCTTGACTTGGCTCAGCAGCCCTCTGAAGCTGAAAACTAAAGTAATATTGTTAACCTCACCCAGTCAGTTTATCGTCGGCACCTCATAAACCTTCCAATGCTTTCTCCAACAAATGGACGACCTTACTGAAACACCTCAAGCCATCTCACTTCTCAACATAAAAGTTATAAACCCTCAGAATATGAGATCAGGGCTTTTTAAATAGGAGGGCAGTATTATGCCACAGAACCATCACCTCTACTGTTGCGAGGTACTTACGCTCTCAACACCACCGCAGAGAATGGACAAACAAATAAGGGACAAACTAAGTTCGTCCTTATGCAACTATCGTTATAACTCGGTCCCCAGTCAGCAATGGATTATAAACCGATCTCTGTCCATTGCCCCGGAACAGGAGCCCAAAGATGACACAGATATCCCCATCCATACCAGCACAATTGAACCCGAAATTAACCCACCTTCTGGCTTGCTTACAAAAGCAACATACTGTACTTAAATTGTTTGCCGAAGACTGCAAAAAACAGACTTGTCAACGATTAGTCATTGGCTCATTTACAACAGGTACACTTAACTAATTTACAACAGCTATACTTGGCTCATTTACAAAAGCTATACTGTACCTGGCATTCTTACAATAGCGACCCCTAGCTGGTTTACAACTGCCATACCTGCTTAACCCGTACAGCCCCAGCGACGCGTCTGGCGCGTCGGCGATGTATGTAACGCACAGCCCCAGCGACGCGTCTGACGAGTCACCCTAATTGCTTAGACCGTAACCTCAGGTGTAGCCACTCGAGAGGGCTCAGATTTGTATGGGAACTGTGTACGTATCCCACGCAACCGTGCCGATGGTTGAAAACTCTCAAAGTCCACGTGCGTGCGCGTGAGCGCGCCATAACCTGGTTTTTTGGGGTAATTGCCTTCAATTTTTTACTCTTGTAAAATACGTTTTCGGGGGCTCTGTAGGACCATTCTTTAAGCTTTTTGAGCGGTTTTTCGTGGTTTTTCCTTCATTCCTAACCCATTCGCTATTGTTTCTGGAATAAAACCATTTTTTGAAAACCGGCCGGGTTCTGGTGAACAAACAATACAAAACTAGCCGGGGCTCCACGGGTTAATTTGCGACAGTAACCATTGGCTCATATACAACAGCCACTTGCGGCTCACTTACAGCCACCTCAGCACATCTGCAGCCTATGATCCCCAATGAATCCCTTCTCCATCGCCTTCAGACACCGAAGATGACAAACTTTGGCTGCCTACTATTTCTACACCACTACATCGACTAAGCTCCTTAGAGCCATCTCTACGACACTCCAAGATTTTGGGTTCCGTAGTCAACTAGGCACATTCACAGAAGCCTCATGTCCGACATTAGTTTTCCCGATTCATTTGATTAATGGCTAGATATATGCCATAGGGCTTATCAATGTAATTTAAAATCCTTATTGTTTCTACCTGTTGATCTTGGATGCCTTGTTGAGCAAATGTAAACTTTTTGATAGGGGTCGAATTGCATTTGCACTCATTTAACACCATTTATCACATAAATCCATTTAACACCATTTATCACATAAACCAAACACTATCCACATCTACGAATGTGCCTAGTGCCAGGAATAACCTTCTAAACCAATAAGACCTATTGAACTGGCTCAATGCAAGTTTCTTACCAAGTTAAAATTGCCTTACTAATACTTTACTGAAGAGTGATTTTATTCAGCATATTTAGTCCCATGGAGATGAGCTGCTTGAGGATTATGTGTCGAGTGCCGCGTAGAGACAGAGTGAGAAATGAAGAGGTATGTAGGAGAGTGGGACAGCAGGAACCCTTATCGGCCAGAAGGGTGCTATGCTGGTATGGACATGTTGAACAAATGGAAGATGAAAGGCTTACAAAGAGAGTAAATGAGTCAGAACAAGGGGAGGTAGAGAGAGAGGAAGACCTCGGATGAGATGGAGAGATTGTGTAGTAAAAACAATTGGAAGATAGAGAGATGACTGAAGAAAAGGCAAAAGAAGTGGTAATGAATAGGAATGAATGGAGAATGATTGTGAGCAGATGAGTGATAACGCGGTCATTGGGAGAAGAGCTCAGGAGCCAGTTGGACTAGATAATAGTCCGTCAGGCGCCTGGCCCAGGGAGCCGGTGTATATAACTATGAAGGGTCATGCCTGGATGCGAGGTGGGCGGGCATTGTGGTATTGAGCTTCGCTGCGCGTCTGCCTGCTGTGACCGGAACCTCTCCGGGAGTTCTGGGACCTGGGAATCTTTTGCTGGAGACCCCAAATGAGCCTAGGTCTCTGGGTCTTCTCCTGGGTGACCTAGATGTGTGTGATTTTTTTATTTTGTTGTCCCTGCTCGGGCACTGTCTCAAGTCGGCCATCCCCAGCTATGGGGTATGTGCCTGAGTATATACATACAAGTCCCTTGAATTCTTGTTTTATTATTTAAAAAAAAAAAAAAATGCTAAATCGTTATTTCCACATAGTAATTTTAATAAGTTCTTTTGTCTTTATATTGTGTCGTCCCTGTTTTGGTTTGGTTATTTTGCAAGTTTTACATTATAATACTTGAGATGTCTGCATATGCAGTACAGTTTGCAGATTATCACAGGAAACAAGGATTAATTAAAGGAAACTGGAAACTTTTCATATATTCAAGGTCACCAATAATTTAAAAAAGCATATTCATTACAGAATCAAGTGTACATACAATTAAAAATGCAAAACTATCAGTACAAGATACAAAATAGTGGTAGCGTGGTTCTGTTAATACCACGGTGAGGCGAGTAACCAGAGATGTGGAGGGTGAGTGGGCAACCTCCCTGAGCCAATGAAGGTTTCCCGCTCATAACAACAGCCGGGACTACAGGGGGCAGTGTGGAGTAGATAGCCTCGCAGATAATGGGACACTTTCTCCAGTCCGATATCTTTGGGGTTACCTCCTACCAAATAAATTATGGAGTCGCGTATAAAGTATTACTATTTATATTGCATCTTCACTTTCTCCAGTACGGTATCTTGAGGTTAACTCACACCAAATTAATTCTGGCACCATGTATATTATTATATACTGCATGGCCCCATTTACTAGTCTGGTGCCACGAATACATTATTTATAGCCAACTGCAAGATTTATTACAGTTTCTGTAAAAAATGCCTCTACTTGGGCATAAGCGAATAATCAACATAACTTCAAGTCCATGAACTATATAAAATAAAAGGCTAAACATTTGTTTATGGAACGACAATACTAAACTGAAAGAAATGTGTTAGAAAAAATGTCCCACTGGCTGACTAAAAATGCAGTTACTGAGCTGGAGTGGTGACGTGGTGGACTCTTGAAGGACACGTGGCCAGGCTGTCTTGGGGTCTGTCGGGCACACCAATGATCAACACCGTCATACAATAAACACAGATACTTAATAAGTCTTTAGAAGAGTGTTGTTGGTGACCCCCAGAGCCTGATGGTTCTACTATCACCATCACCACTACTGTAGCCCTTGTCATGCCACCTCCAGAGTGTGATGCTATCACCAACATCACCACCACTACTAGAGCCCTGGAGTTGTACCACCTCTATAGTGTGATGATACCACCACTATTACCACCATCAACACCACTCTTGTGTCATACCACATCCAGTGTGATGCTACCACCACCATCACTGTAGCTGTTGACTGGCATCACCTCTATAGTATGATGCTACTATGACCTACTATGACCATCGTCACCACTACTGCAGCCCTCTAGTCCCACCACCTCCACCCTCTACCACAACACCTCACAATCCTACCACACACCCACATACAAAACCCTACAAATAAGCTTACTACTAATACAGTGTTGATAAACATGCAACATGATAAAAGTGTGTATGACTGAAATCACAGGTTAGGAGACCAGAGATGGGAAAAAGAAAAAAAAGATACATTGTATTATTTAAATTCCATGAACTTTGTTCATCCCCACCCACTTGTAAGTATTGAACGAATGTGAATTTTTAATGGTTTTGGCCAAATACATTTTGGTTCTCATGGAGTTCCCTAATAAAGGGACTTACAAATACTGATAGTAATACAAAAGCATACACAAGAATGCAGACAGAGTGAAACCATATACATGAATTATACATGATGGGCAGAGTTCCCGAGTGAGAGCAGTCTAGGGAGAGGTAGGAACACATAGTGGTTCTTGTTAATGTATTGGTGGTGGTGGTGGTGGTGGTGGTGTTGTTGTTGTTGTGACTTCTTGTTGATGTTGTGGTGGTGATGGTAAGACTTCTTGTGGTGGCTTCTTGTCTTTGTGGTACGGTATCATGACTGTTGTTTTGGTGGTGGTGATGTCACTACTTCAAGCTCTTACACCGACTTCTTGTCGTCTTTGTGGTGTTGTGATGGATTGTTGTTGTTGTTGTTGTGAGGTGCAGGGTTAATGACGACACTGCTGCTGCTGCTCGCACCGGGGACCTCAGCCTCTTAAGCCAGTCATACCAGCAATGTTGGCGGTGGATTGGTATTGGAGTCTAGGTTTCCTCCCATCATTTTAATAGATATGGATTATCAATATCTTTTTCATTTGACAATAATGGGCTATCAGAATCAATACTTCAACAAGAGTTGAAAATGATTGGATAATCCGCTCTAAAACAACCGGTACACTTTTCTTCTCAAATTCTGTGTACAGTATAATGAGCTAACAATTCAACTCAAACATAATGGAAGTGAAATTGTCGGATAATACAGTTTTCCACACTATATTTTTACTTGGATATCAAGACTCTGACACCACAATTCAGATACATCCTTATGACTCGGAGACCACGACTCCGATGCATCCACCACTAGACGTGCTGGTGAGATTCGGCCTTGACACCCTACACTTCCCCTGGACCCTCGCTCACTTCTACACTTGTTTTATTTATTTGTTTTCCAAAGGTTGGCCAGCCAGCCGTGATCAGGGTAGTTATAGAAATGATTTAGTCCGCACTATGGTCGTCCTACGCTCACTAAGTTGACGTTTGGTGTCCCTGGGGTGATGCTATAGTGGCAGTGTTTTATCAGAAGTTTACCAGTTCTATAATAGCACATTTTGGCACGTCACCTAAGAGCCAAACAGTTTTTATGTTCGCTTTTGTTCACTTGGTCCAATCAAACAGTTTCAAGGGTTTTTCAGTTTTGTCACTTTTGTTTGCCACATAAAAATCGAACAATACATTTTGTTTGGTCCTCAGTGTCATACCAAAATACGCTTTAAGTAATTCCAATGATACATGGATTCTGAACTATCATTAGACGTTTACCACATCGGCAGTGAGGAGGCTCCACAGAAACTTGCTGGACAGATCTTTATAGTACTCTATGCTTAGATTTTCAAAAAAATTTCCCCCTGTAAATTTAGAATAACTTAAATATGAAGGCATCGGGACTTAAGAGGTACAATTGCAAAGACAAAACAAACCTGGGACAAGGGCTGTGAATGGGTGATAGGATTTAATGGTCTCACATACTGTAGTGTGAATGCAAGTTCAAGTTTACCTTTTTTAATAAATATTTAAAATAGGTAAGACCATTTACTTTCATTAATACTATACATTAACCTGTTACTGTGTTGAATACAGCCAGCTCCCTAACGAACTTTTCACAGGTTCATGTCTTGGAACTGTACACTCACAGACACTAATTCAGGCCCATTTATAACCCTCAATCTGTTTAAACAAACTTCCAAAATACAGACACACTCCTGCCTCAAGGTAACTCCAAGCTTTAGGCGGGTATCACACAATCGCTCTTATTGTCAATTTTTCATATTCTACATTATTTCAGAAACCTTTCTGTGATAATTCGCCCTAGTATCGTTAATCAAACAGACCAAATAGATAAATTTAGGCGACTGAACTATTTTAATAATATACCACATAAGCTGTCAGACTAGTGATGATAAAAGTTGAGGGAAAAAACTCTCGTGTGATACCAACTTTTCTGTGCACTGCCCCTGCCCCTGCCCCTGGAGAGCTGTCATGGAGTACACACAGGCTGCACCAGGTTTGCACAGATGCATATGTTTTAAATCCAATACCTTTTTAAATCCAATACCTATACATTCGAGTTTGTATGGGATATATCGAATATGATGAGTTCTTTTACGTTTATACTGTGTCGTCCCACTTTTGGTTTGTTTATTCTGCAAGTTTCACATTATAATAAATAATATATATTTTTGTATTAATTAAGGGCAGCATTGGTGACGGTGAGTACACAACAGCCTGGGTAGCACAGCACTGCACAGTACTGCCTTGGTGGCATCGGACACCTTCGCCTCCACATCTTATCCATGCAATCATCACTCTATCCACCCTGTACACTTTGACTCCACCATCACCACCTTACCACCATCACTACCTCACCTCAACTATCATCTCCCCTTCATCACCAGCCATGCTACCATCTCCACCATCCCTACCTAGTGTTGCCAACCACTATTTTGGGATCACGCTAGACTGGGCCCGGATATTCAAGTGGTCATAGGTTACAATGTGATAAGGGTCATAACAAACCACTGAATTAAAAGCATGTTCTTTCCTTATGTCATAACTTGCATATGCTTCAAAAATCTAACCAGTCATAAGTTACTATACTCAGTTATGACCCGTTTATAATGAATGAATGAATACAAAAGACG
Organism: Paralithodes platypus; assembly: GCA_032716605.1. Classification (NCBI taxonomy): domain Eukaryota; kingdom Metazoa; phylum Arthropoda; class Malacostraca; order Decapoda; family Lithodidae; genus Paralithodes; species Paralithodes platypus. Next base: position 3,398,359 of record CM064480.1, read on the forward strand.
AGGTAGAGACAAACCTCACCATCACCGGCGGCAACCACCACAGCCCCGCCACATCCCTAGCCAGCCAAAACAACTCGCCAGCTGCTGCAATTGCAATGAGAAGCACTAGAACAATTATTACAGTACCCTAACTGCAAGCACAACAACCAGTGCACCACACTGACTGGTCAGAAATGCAGCAAAACTACAGCAACCACCAACTTCAACAATGGGGCCCGCCCAGGTAAATGGCCCCCAATCCTCGAGGGAGCACCCAATAATAAACATAGCCCTTTCTCCAGCCCCTTATGTAGCCAGTTTTGGTCTGTCTTTGCTTCCAGAGAACATTCCCACATCCGAAGTTTGTTTCATTTATTATTTAGCATAAAATTTATGATGGTGGGATGCAAGTCCAACACACCAAGCTCTCCCAAGGAAGGTGGGGCTTATCTGGGGATGCAGCCCTATGGCCTCGGGTATATTCATCCATTCATTCAGGGCCCGTTTTGAATATCGTCGACTTAAAGCTAAAATGATAAGGTCTGTTATAAAGACACGGTCATAGGGAGGTGCAATGTTGTGAATTATTTGAATATCCGGACCCTGTTCTTCAGAAAACAATAGATTGGGAGATATTTGGCAGGTCTTCACTTGTTTGGACTTGGAAAACTGTTAGATAGACAGTAAATCATTTACTTTTTTCCAATTTGGCTGCCATTAAAAATGTCTAAAGCCAACAAAACTCAAGTAGCCAACCATACTATGATTCACCATCATGCTTTCATTAACAACACTACTCAATTAATTTCCATGGTAATATGTTGATAGAAGTGGATATGGTAATTTTAGGATATTTTTTCTTATGAATCACTTAACTTCTTAAAATGTAGATGACTATTCCAAACAGCAAGAAAGTGAGTATGTGAGCAAAAGTGTGTGTGGAGGTGTGTCTATGTTCTTTTCCCTGCTTCTTGTTTGTTTTTCTAAACATTTTGTGCTTCTGTGGGCCATCTTGCTGAGGCAATACACGGCATATAATAATATGTTTAAGTAACAACTCCAATCCAGTGGCGACTTTGGTTTTACGGACACTAGATTCAGCTGAAAATGGCAACACTGACTTCCGATGCTATCCATAAACTGCTCTTAAGGGGTACAGTGTCACATTAGAGCTTTTATCCTCAATTTTCAATGGCCAAATTTTTTTCCGGCAATACTATTGTAACCTTTTAGTGATGAAGTCCTTTAATACTAGCCTACTGACTTCTGGGACCTTTTTCATTAGTGTGGGAAACTAGACTGAGGATACATTAACTTAGGCGACAAAACTCTCATATAAGTTGAGGGAAAAAGCGCTCGTGTGATACCGGATTTAGGATACTCGATGTCCACGGGACAAGATGCAACACTATACAGTACTCACTTCTTGATGTTACAACAATAAATAGGGATATGAAAAAAGTGGTGACTGGACATCTCACCCACTAGACCATTACAACCAGTGCCAGCTCCACAAATACTGTTATTGTGGTGCAACGCATTCCGAGCGCTAGTGAATTCCCCCTAAAGAACTAGCTCTTTTGAGAAACAAAAGACCAGATCATTATTTATATGATTTGTATTATAATTATTATTATTATCGTTATTATTATTATTCTAATTATTCTAATTATTATTATTCTAGGTTTGGTTAGCTTAGATTAGAAGATTAAGGTGGTGATGGTTGAGATTAACTGGTTGAAAGGGTCTACTGATTGAGTTGACATATACTGTATATAAATAAAAAAAAGTATTACAAATATTCTGCTCACATAATGAGTGTTACTTTCATCAACATTGCCTCACTAAAAGAGGCATCACACGGGCAATATTTCCAGCATTTTTTCTAGCTTGCTATGGATTCTGACGGTCACTTTTCCAGACATTTATTCTGATTTTGCCTTTAATTACCTGGTACTTATACGATCGTTATCAATTCCAGGGATTAACTTAATACGAGTTAATCAATCGACCTGTGTGACAGACTTCAGTGTTTTTATCTATGAATCACAAACCGATTATAGTAAAATTGTCAAAAAACCTGCCCATGTGATACCGCTTTAAAAGTGAAATCACAACAGCGACTTTTCCAGCAACTTCATCCTCACATCATTCACGAGTCTTATTGTCAGCAACTAAACTGAAATTTGTTTATTGGTGTAGGCCTCTTCATTTATTGATTAGTCTTATGGAATATGAATTCAGAAGCGCCAAACCAGAATTGACCCCAAAACAGTTGCCAGAGATTATTTACATGTGACACAGTCCAGATTTAATAGTCAATTTTCATTGGTTAACATATTTTCTGTCAACATTTCTGGGACCTTCTGCACTTTCGTCTGTTTTTTTTCAGCTGATGGTAAATTGCTATCTCGCCGTCCTGATTGCTCGGCCATTACCAAGATTTGATAGCGAAATATGTGGCTATTTATGAACACTTGGCAATAATATGACACGGAGACATAGCAGTATCGTTTCTTTTTATGTATCAAGAACTCAGTTGCTAGGGGATTCAATCTACTATCAGCTGGAAAAAAACAGAGTATAGCATTGGACCCTCGGCTGAAGATAAACGATTGACTACTTGCGAGTTACATTCTATAAGGAAGTTGGAGCTGTAGACATCGATAATTAGCAGAATATCCAGCTATAATGCGGTTTTAATTACTACATTTATAAATGCCGGTACACAAAACCAAATTCAACATACTATTTATCCATCAGAAACCTACATAATTACTGTATTTGTGTTTAATATCGATGTTTACAGGCCGAATTTCCTTATAACCTGAAACTCGCAAGAGGTCAATTGTAGGCAACAGAATGATCCAATAGTTTTCCTTCACAAGTTGCTAGACCCGTGTTGATGATAAACGTTGAGGGAAAAGTTGGTGGTGTGATATCGGCTTAAGGGGGGTGACCTGCTTTTGTTGTCCTTTTCTATCTTTCTCTGGCTTGTATCCGTTTGGCCCCATTCAGCCTACTGTTTTAAGACGTTTATCCCCATCTAGGTGTCTATTTCTTCCTGGCGAGCGATAGCGAGCCAGCATTATATGAAGAAATCTGGCTACGCCGGAGACATTTTTCTATCGAAAAATGTACAAATTTAGCCTGCTGTCAAACAAAAATAAAAAATATGCTGGCTCGCTACTGCTCACCAGTAAAAAATTGACACCTGGATGGGGATAAATGTCTTAAAACAGTAGGCTGAATGGGGCCAAATGGATACAAGCCAGAGAAAGATAGAAAAGGACAGAACAAAAACAGGTCACCCCCCTTAAGGGGGAGGTAGTGGCTTTCTCTCCCTCATGTTTAGTCCCATTAGTTTTGAGATATGAAGATGTTCGCCCCATTAGTTTTGGTGATTTAAAACACTTTTGTCGCATTTCTGTCAGTTTTAAGACCTTTCGTGCCATTGAGGCGTCAATTTTTTTGTGGCGAGCGATAGCAAGCCTGTAATCTAAGGTCTAGCGACGTTACTATACAGTAATATAAATAAATCAATACTGTATACCCCTAAACTAACCACTACCCCCTTAAGACTCCCGTGGCTGTGGACGTGTGAAGAGAGGAGGCAGTGCACCTTGGACTTAAAGGTTATATGCACAAGAAACAATCCTCTACTAAATCTCCAGATACAGACGGAATGTTACATACATGACTCAGTCGGCAGCATGTGTGGAAAAATGCAAATTGTTTCGGTTTATTTTTTTTTTTTTAATTATTATTTTCCAGTAATTATTTAAATAGTAGCAAATTTAAATTACTTAATAAAAGTTTGCATATACTGTATGATGTTAAAATTTCTGGCATGTAAAATGGAATGTGCTGCTTCCCATTGGATGCTTGCACATTGAGAAGCAAGGAGGAGTCAGACAGGTTAACTCCTTCTGTACCGGTGATGTACTTTGCATTACATTCTGGCAACTAGGAGACAATTTTGTTCAGCTTAGGAAGGACGTCTACCCATTAAAAGGCTACAGAATATCTCAATTAGTCCATTTAGCTACCATATATCCTTCCTAAGCTTCATAAAATCGTCTAAATGTAGCTGAAATCAAATACAACATACGTCTCCGGTACCGAAGGGGTTAAGAGACCCTACGGTAAAACAGATCGGTCAACCTCCGCCATATTGATGCCACCCGCTGTTGTTAATTAACCCTTTCAAGCTCCGACGCATTTTAGCAGTTTATTTTGGCTATCATTAGACGATTTTATGCCGCTTCGGAAGTATCTGTGGGTATTAAAAGGGTAAAGACTATCTCAATCAACCGTTTGACTTCCATATACCGTTACTAATCTGAATAAAATCGTAGCTTCGGAAGTATCTGTGGGTATTAAAAGGCTAAATACTATCTCAATCAACCGTTTGACTTCCATATACCGTTACTAATCTCAATAAAATCGTCTAATAGTAGCCAGAAACAGAACAGAAATGCGTATTGGAGCTTGAAAGGGTTAACTTCTCTCTACAGGGTGTCAAACCCGAGCAATATTTATGAAGACTTGAATATATATCAGAAGGAATACAAGAAAATTAGCTATTAGTATTTTTCTTAAGCGTTGTTTCCACATAGCGATTTTGATAAGTTGTTTTGTCTTTTTACTGTATTGGTCCAAGTTTTGGTTTGTATATTTTGCAAGTTTTACATTATGATATCATTGTTTTGGCCGTTTAATCACTTCCAAAGACATAGTTTGAACTGTAAACCGTAATTTTAGCTATAACAATAACTAAAAATAATGGATTCGGCTTTGGTTTGACACCCCGTTTCACTACACTCCAAACCCTCCATATCCATAATAAACACTCAGCATGGGACACTGGGACATGATAAACACTTTGGTCTTTGGTTCTAAATTCTACATCGTCAAAAACAGAAGATGATTATGGCATCAAAATGGCGTCCAAATTAAGGGGAGATGGGTCGTTTTCTGGCCTATTAGTTTGGCGATTTTAACACCTTTCGCCCCATTTCGTTGTCAATTTTAAGACCTTTCGTGCCATTTAGGTGTCGATTTTTTCCTGGCGAGCAATAGCGAGCCTGATATTTCAAGAAGGCCGGGACATTTTTCGATAGAAAAATGTACAAATATATCTTGAAGAGAGTCTAGGGGGAGATTTTCTAAGCTTGATGGAGGTCTAGCGAAGAAACTAAGAAATAAAGGAATAATTGAATTAATAGACCAAATAAAGGGCCCATCTCCCCTTAAAAGCTGGCGGATCTCTCTCACTACAGGACCTCTAAGACAGGTACACTTACAGAATCCTTTCCCAAGGACTCCAGTCGGAAGATAAAACTACAGCCAGGCAGGCACGGCATCTGGCGGCCACGACCACCTCACGATCATCTTAACAAGGACTTGTTCAGGTACAGGCCAAAATTAATAGTTCGTCAACAATCTTGCTCATAAATTTGGTAACACTTTTTCACCGATAGTCCTGATGCACTTCTAATGGCCTGTGACTATTACTACATGCTTCACATCTTAGAAGTGTCCAGTTAATGTTCCTCTCTATAAATATCACACTAATCATCTTCAAGGCGTTCGGCGAACTATTAATTTTAACTGTACAGATAACAAAAACACCATGCAAGGAAAGGCCAATATCATTACAGTATATTTCACTTTACAGTTTTTTCAGGTCCAATTGTTAAAACTGGAAAGCCAAACATTGCCATTATATAGGCCTATCCTCACTTGGTATTTCTCTTACCCTTGTGTCATTTCAACTTGACAACTTGTTCAAGTAACCCTGGACACTTATCATGTAGTCAAGTGACACCCAAGCTTGGCCCGCAAGTACTTGACCCCATATTTTCTGAATGATAGATACTGTGCTATCATTGTTGAAGAATGGAACCACTGCAATCTGTCCTACTAAAGGTGGATTTACAATAACGCTTTTCCCCGCAACTTTTGTTCCGCAACTTTTTTTAGCAACATATTGAGACTATTTTTCATGGGTATCAGCAACAAGACTGAAGGTGGATTATGATAAGTGACAAAATCTCATAAAAGTATATTACAGAACCTGCCAGATCAAAGCTGCAGAGAAATGTTGCAGGAAAAAGCTACCGAGTAAATCCAGCTTAACTCTTTGGCGGTGGCATGACTAGCAAAATCCAACATTGTGTTTCTCGGTATCACAACCAGTCCTTGTCATGACCTGGGAACCTCAAACTCATTTGTACTTTGGAAACACCAACACCCAAACCCAAAGAGCCTTGGTCATCATAAAACTTAATGCTACACAAGTCCTGTGGCAGTAAGAGGGCAAACTCATAGATTGGTAACAATACTGGATTCAAGGACGATTCTTAATTATTTTGATCCTCAGTTTAACTAAATAATTATAGAGTCCATTATTTTCTCATATAATGAGTACAATCTTGAATATCATATCAAATACTGACTACTGCCCCTATCCTGAGTCATAAGTGGTGCAGATGAAGAAAAACAGCCTCCTTAACCCTTCTAGGTGATGGTATCATGGCAGTGCCTTAGGCTTGTGTTGAGAAGATAAAAAATAATTTGCCAGGATATCTCCGGGAACATTAACCAGCGCGGTGGTCCAGGCGGCGGCTCTGGGTAAGTGACACATAGGAGGAGCCCCCACAAGGCCCACCCCCCCGTGGCCCGGCCTCATATCCTGGGCTTGTAGGTGAGGGACACGTGGACCCTCTGTATGTCGGTCTCTGTACAGTCTTGGTCCGTGAGTGTTGGGGCAGGGTCCGTAGGTCCCGGTGGGGTGGGGCGACGACGGGGGCTAGAAACAACATGGTACTCTCCTCCCGCCCCGCCACCCTTCACGTCAGCGCTGGAGGACCGGCCCCTGGAACCCTTCTGACCGTTCTCCTTGTCTTTCTTGCTGGACGACCGACGCACCAGACGACGCTCTTTGTCTTTACTGGACGACCGACGCACCAAGCTACTCACTCCTTCACTACTTCCACCACCTGAAGACAAAATATTAGTAAAAATACCACACTAATATACACATACTAAACACTACATTACATATTAATGTATTTAACAATGCATTACATACTACTTGCTAACACCACTCCCTCACTACAACCACCACCTGACGACATAGGAAGAGTAAATGCCACACTACAAAACATAATACTTAGCACTTAACTACATACTATTTAATACTGCACTACACACTACTGTACAGTACTTGCAAAGACCACTCCCTCACTACAACCAACACTTGACGACACAGGAAGAGTAAATAACACACCACAAAACATAATACTTAATCCCACACTACACTGCACTTCACACTACAGTGGTGCACCAACTTTCGCTCCTAATAGGGACCGCCGAAAGTGCCGCGAAAGTTAAATTAGCGAAAGTTGGGGCATTGACATAATGGGAATAAATGTAATAAGGACCGGACTTGTAAGAAAACTCACCCTCCAAGTTGAACAAACCTAGTCACCCAATGACCCAGACTTCTACACCAACTAAAACTGGAATTGGTACACTTACTTACAGGTACTCAATATTTTAAAGAGTCTATAGTGCTGATTAGCAAGGCATAATAATGAATTAATCCTTATACAGAAACAGAACCACCTCCATAGGCCTATGCAATGTTTTGGTAGAGTTCAGTTAGCGTTACGGTATGATATTGACGCTCCAACCGTATATGATACTATGAGGTGCATTTTGGCTCAAGACAAAACTCAAGCAAAAATGTGCCTATGATTTGGACCAAGAAATCAGTCAACCTCACACTCGTACACTCTCTTAGTCATTCTCTCGCTTCTCATACGTTCAAATGGCCGAACCATCTCAAGGTGTTCCTTTTCACACTTTCCAGCACATCCACACAACACCACTCTCTTCCTTCCTCATTTGTGTGTCTATCCCTTCGTGTAACTCCACATGCAAGTCTCAAGTAACTAATTTCCACCCCTCTAACTCTTGAATTGTGCCTCTCCAACAACATCCATGCTTCACTCCCGTAAGTCAATGTCGGAATTACCACACTATCATGCAAGGACTTTTTTACTTCCATGCTGACCACCCTATTCCATGTCACTGCTTTCAGCGTTCCTACAACCCTCTTCCCCTGTTGAACCCTCTCTTGCACTTCATCCTCCATACTCCTATCTTTACTCAACACACTGCCCAAATACTTAAATGAACTAACATTCTCCATAACCTGACCATTCAACCTTACCTCACACTCTGTGACTGCATCCCTTTCAGAGACCAAAACCTTACTCTTCCCCGCATTTACCTTCAGTTTTCTGTTCTCACACACGGTTCCAAACATATTTACCAGACCATGTAACTCCCACTCATCATTAATCAGAATTGTATAGTCAGCAAACAGTAGTAAAGACAACTTCTACTAATTTTCTTCCCTTATCAGGGGTACACTAACATCCACTGCTCTTCCTTGAATTTCTTTCATGACTCCATCCATATACTGTAGATATTGAACAACCAATGGGACATTATGCACCACTTGCTGTAACCCAAAATTCAGATCAAAGAACTCACTTTGTTCATCCTCCACAAGCACTTCTGCCTTTGTACCCTCAAACATGCTCTTCATGACTTTCAGCAACTTAACAGCTACTCTGTATATTCTCAATACAGTCTGTCCTCTCAATATACGAGTTTATGGGCGGCACGAGGCCTCGCGGATTATAAATTAGCGTATTAGAAATACCATATCTTATGGGAAGAATTGCTTATGGGCGGCACCGGCTCCGAGAATTACTATTTTTGGCCCATTTCTCCCCTTCAATTGCCTAAAATGTTGGACTTAATCATCAAAATACAGTAAAAGTCCGTTAATCCGACGACCGATGATTCGAATCTCCCAATAGTCCGAATTTTTCAATTTGAGGCCAAATCCGAATTCACCTGATGGTCCGAATTTCAAGAAGTCCCAAAGTCCCCTTTTTGAGGCATTAGGCCACTCAAATGACACATAATGGAGCACACACATATCATATGTTCATGAATTCACTTTAAAAGTTTACCATTGTCATTGTAGCCTATTACCTACTTCAAAACATTCAGATTAATGGTCAAAGGAAGCTACTGATATAAACGTAAACACCTTCGTCTTCTTCTTCTTCCACATCGTCTGCTAGAGAGTTTGTTTTGCTCTTGAACGCATCCTTGGGACGCTCCGATGCGCTACTGGCTTGCACCGCATTTTCTGCAAGCGCATTCAGTCTTGAGCTTGAAAACGCACCTTTGGACGTATTAGTCTTGAGCTTGAAAACGCACCTTTGGACGTTCCGATACGCTACTATTTATAGTTCAGTGATCGGAGCGTCCCAAGGGTGCTTTCAAGACAACAAGACAAGGGTGCTTTCAATACAATATAATATAACAGAGCACGTCACAAAAGGAAAATCACAAAATTAAAATTACAAGAACCTCTCAGGGAAGTGCCGTTGTTAAGGCATTACTTCCCGAACCACATCTGATCTTCAAGAGCAAGACAAACTCGCTAGTAGACGGAAGAAGAAGAAGACGTTTATATCAGCAGATTCCTTTGACCATTAATCTGAATGTTTTGAAGTAGGTAATAGGCTACAATGACAATGGTAAACTTTTGAAGTGATTTCATGAACATATGAGATGTGTGTGTGCACCATTGTGTCATTTGGGTGGCCTAATGCCTCAATGTTTTCGTCATACACAGGTTCATAGGGGTAAAGTCCGATAATCCGAAAAATCCACTAATCCGAACGAGGGCCGGTCCGCTGCCCTTCGGATTAACGGAAGTTTACTGTAATACGAAAATATAACTATAATAACTAAATATAACTTCAGCTTGAGGGATATACAGTAAGCTAGTTTTTCGTGGCATGATACACGAATAACCTTCCATTTCGCTCCCAGGCAGCTGTAAGACTGGCATATCACTCAACACAGGTCGCGCGCATTAGGTGAAAACAGCGGAATTGCCTGTTTCGGCGCTTGATTTGCATATTGTAGGTACACTCGGATACCATAGTCTCTAGCCCACCCTTAAGAATTTGTGGCTCCACTATGTTTTCTTCTATGCAACTATGTCTATCTGGATTGATTATTGTATAAAGCTTATTTTTCAATATATAGTAAATATAGTTTTGAAGTTCTATCTATCTATCTATTGCCCGACGTCGTGATCCCCGAAGGGGTTGCCACGAACGAACCGCCTCCATGCACCTCTGTCCCCAGTCAGTCGACGCCCCTCCCCCTAACCAGCACTGCCTACGTTCATATACTTCCTCACTCCACCTTCCACCTCTCCTTCGGTCTACCTCTCCCTCTCTGTCCCTCTACCTCGCTCTCGTACACCTTCTTAGTCATTCTCTCGCTTTCTATACGTTCCATATGGCCGAACCATCTCAAGTTGTTCCTTTTCACACTTTCCAGCACATCTACCTCCACACCACACCTCCTTCTTACTTCTTCATTAGTCTGTCTATCCCTCCATGTAACTCCGCATGCACTTCTTAAGTAATTCATTTCCACTGCTCTCACTCTTGGTCTGAGTCTCTCAACCAACGTCCATGCTTCACTTCCGTAAGTCAGTGTCGGGATTACCACACTGTCATGCAAGGACTTCTTCACTTCCATACTGACCACCCTATTTCTTGTTACTGCTTTCAGCGTTCCTACAACCCTCTTCCCCTGTGGTACCCTCTCCCGCACTTCTTCATCCATAGTCCCATCTTTACTCAACAAACTGCCCAGATACCTAAAAGAGCTGACGATCTCCATAGCCTGACCGTTCAGCTTCACCTCACACTGTGACTTCACCCCTTTCGAAGACCATACCTTACCTTTTGATGATGTGTTCGCCACTCTTCTAGCGGCACCAAGGAGCGCGACGCCCCTCGTTTTGGGTGGTGATTTGGTGCAGTAGACTGTTTGAAGCGACAGCTCGCTCCCTTGCGAGGATGGGCTTGTCTGGCACCTTTTGCAGTTCGACATCCAGGGCTCTCTTGAAGCTGTCTAACGAGACGTCCCTCATGTCTCTTACTCGCCGTGGGAGTTTGTTTAAGAGACGTGGGCCTCTGTGTGATAACCAGCCCTCTCGCAGAGAGCCCATAGCACCCCTGTTATTCATCCGGGGGATTTCGCATTCCCAGCCTCTCCTATCACATAACCTTGCTCTTCCCCGCATTTACCTTCAAATTCCGTTATTCACACAGTTCCAAACTCCTTTACCAGACCCTGCAACTCCCATTCATTATCACTTATCAGAACTGTATCATCCGCAAACAGTAGTATACTGTAGTTGATGAATAGAAAATTATATTCATAAATTTGTTTCCAGAGATATACTTCCATAGTTAGAAATAGGTGAAGTCCACGAATATTTATAAGTAGGCTAGAGACTATGGTATCCGAGTGTACATCCCCGCATTTTGGAAGATTTTGGTAATGTTGAATTTTGGACCCCTGCTCACGTATTAGCTATTTCCCAGATTGAAAACTTGTGGATTAGCAGGACGGACTGTACAGTACTTTCCACAGACCTTCTCTATCAACTCTGTCATAAGGGCGGGTGCCCAATCCCGAAAGGGGTTGAAATAGGGGAGCTATCCCCCCGCCAAAGGCGGCTTTCTAGGGCCTTTCATACCTGATGCTGAGAGGATTGGGTTCTAGTCATGCGGTGATGGGCTGGTCTATCAGAGTGAGAACTGAGCGATCTCTGCCATACCCATAGCTTACTCTGACTGTTCCTTTTACTTATATATTTTCTAGATCTTGAGTGACGGCGTCTCTTCCGTGGAGTGACCTCCCAATCTACCAAGATTGGAAGCCAAAGCGTCACATTTTTCCTTTGCCCCTCAACTTTCTCTCCATAATTGCTGAGGGGCACAAGGCCCTGGGTGGGGCTTTGGTTTCCTGGGCGTTTCTGCACCCTCGTCAGCTCCCCGCCATGGAGTGGCTTCGGTCACCCAGGCTTTATTGTGGTCGGCAGGGAGGGTTCTGTGGGGGCTCTCGGTTGTGGCCTTGGCCTTGCTCGGGGCCTTGGGGCTGTTAGGCCCGGCAGCTTGGGGAACAACAACAACTACGTCATAAGGCTTTCTCCAAGTCCGGCATGGCCGCCTGCCAGTTGTTTGAGTTCATTTACCAATTCCTGTTCGACCTTGACCATATAATTTTTTGCTCCCTCTCTCACTCGATTTTCAATAACTGGACAATGGCAGCATTTTTTTTTTTTTTTTTTTTTTTTTTTTAATATTAGTTTAATTAACCAGACCACTGAGCTCTACAAAAGAACTCTCATAGGGCTGGCCCGAAGGATTCGATCAAGATATATAACTAAACGAGTCAAGATAGATCGGGAAGTGGGACCTTACGTTTTATGTCTTTGTGAGTGATATAATGACTGAAGCAAAATAATTGCATACGGCAGTATTTTTCGTTCATAACCTATTCGTTTGGCTTAAAACAACATGGTTCCGGTTTAACAGGTATGTACCTTTGGCAGAGACAATAAGAAGAAGAATGCGACTTGGACCAAAATGGTAACTTGCTAGATATTGACAATCCCAGCTTTGAAGGCTTCGTGAAGCAAGCCTTGAGTACTGAGGAGCATAGACAGCAGGCTAGGGAGAACCTTAGCCAAAGTAGCTATCATGGTGAAGAGGAGAAGAACAACGAGGCGGACAACGACGAGAGGAACACCCAATAATAAGACGGAGCACCCATAACAAATAATATATTGTACAGTAATTCAATACAACACTCTTAAAATGTTACTGGTGAGTCTTAATATATTTTACATATTTTAATTGGCATTTACTATAACTAGTTACAGTTATTCCTCTATTTTAACATATATTTCAACATGTATAGGGGTTTTAGGCATGTTATGAGTTTTGGCTGGTTTGGGAACGCATCCCTATTATTGTAAATCGCTATGTGACTTCTGTATTCAATTTACAAACGGATTTTCAGGAACGTAACCCAATCGAAAACCGAGGGAGACCTGTACAATACTATAGTCCAGACAAGATCTCATATCTGGACTATACATTTATTACTCAGACTTCCGAAAAAGTCCAGAAGTCCGAGTACTGTAATATAGTCCGGAGAAGATCTTGTACTATATTTCCGGACTATATTACGGTACTGTACTCAAACTTCTGAACTTTTCCGGAAGTTTTAGTAATGAGTCCAAATGGAGATACTCGGCCGAAAGTTTTGGATTCCGGATCGGCGGGTTCCTGATTAGTGAGGTTCTACTGTATTTACAGTAGAGTCACGCATCTCACGATTATTGGTACCGAAATATTACCGTGGGACCGGAATTCGTGGGATGCGGAGTATTAACCCCTCAGACCCGGTTGGGCTCTGAGGCATCCATAAAAAACACCCCCGCGGAACCCGGAAGGGTTCTGAGGCTCCGCCAGCTTGAATGCCTGTAAGCTTGGTGTGCGAGGCGTCCGTCCGACGCATGTAAACAACAGCCGGTTGGACCGACGCCGCGCATCTCCAACCACAAGAAGGAGAGGCGTGCCTGTATGTTATTGTTAAGTTGTTGTTGTTGTTGTTGTTGTTATTGTTGTTAAGTAGTGTAAAGTGGCTGATATCGCCACAAAGTTATCTCCACGGAAATCGTCATCACAACTGAACCAGTTGACTTAGAGAGCTCTATTCAACACCATTCTACAGGTACGAAACACATCTACGCTTGGGGATGTGTGGGAATGCGGAAGCAGTCAAAATAACAAAGATACGGTAGCCTAGGCGTAGACGTTTTTCGGCCAAATCCCCGGGTTTCGGTATGGAATACATAGCCGGGTCTGACGGTTTAAAGTAATGGGGAAAATTACAAAAGTACTGGAGGCTATCGTCGGGTGACTATTGACCTTGACTTTAAATGCCAATAATCCATAGTAAGTTGCTTTAATGAAAAGAAAGGTAAGTAAAACACAAACACAAAACTCAGAAAAGTTGATGAGGTGCTTATTGTGATGGATGTGGTGATAGACGGGAGGCGGATGTTAGTTACCACCCTCCGTGGCCCCACTCTCGTTCTTCGTCACCCCACCGTCGCCGCCAAAGCCCGTGAAATCATCGTCCATGGCATCAAGTTCGGCGTCCTGTAGAGCTTTCATTAGCTCTGCATCCGTGGGAATCGTGTGGTTTTTCGTGGGATGATAATTCAGGTAGCCATTGGATAGTACCGTGGGATGCGTAATCGTGGGATCGAAATGCGTGACTCTACTTGTATATACAGTATAACGGTACCACTGTGGGAATCGTACCTGAGGGCGGGCGGTTAATGGAGCCAGAGCGCAGAACGTAGACGGCATGGGGTTGACACTCCACGTCCACCGGGGGCAGAGGTGACCCATGGGGGGAGTGGGATAGGAACCACTCACTCCGCGTCCTCATCCTCTCCGTCTGACGCTCGTGGACCTAGGAAAGGAGGGGGCGATTGATTATGAAGAGTAACAGGAAAATTTGAGTGTGATGTGGAAAATTTTAAAGGAAAGTTAGAGTGGGGTGTGGGAAAGCTTAAGGGGATCGTCCACCCAAAATAGGGTTAATTTTTGGCCTCATTTGAAAAAATCAGTTATCACCTTATAAGTCTACACTCAACATCCCTCTGTAAGTGTGAAAAATCTTGTTGCTGAAATCCACTTCGAAATCGGTCTATTTCTATGTGTTTTTAAACTATCGCGGGCCGTCTGGGCGCTCTCGCGACAGGGGGCGTCGGGGTTTGGGAGGAGGGAGGGTCTGTATGTCTGTATACACTATACATTATGTATGAATCCAGTATATCTACATACAGTACACTATAATATATGCAGAAAGCCTTAAAATTGAAATATGCATTGCGTTTACTATGGTATTTATCTTAGAAGTCGAGTTCATCTACAGTAAACACTTCTCCAACTTTACACCAGTTTTTCTCAAAATGTAATTTAGTGATATCTAAACGCAATTGGTTTTGTAAGCTTTCATCTTACAGTTTCTAGTATTCAATATGTGAACCATGTTAAGACTCTAAAGAACTGAAAATAAAAGTACTACAGTATATATATACATGCACACCAACAAAAAAGGCAAACTAAAACATTTATACTAGTAGGACTGAATTTGTTACCACATGTATCATATATTTTTGTATAAATACTATCCTGTCCTTCCTCCACTGCACATAGTGTTACATATTGATTGATTGATGCAGTTTTTAACTGCCGTACACTCCCTTGATTGGCAGGGTTAGGGCATGCCCTTGTTATAGGAACTGGAAATTTGTCATGAATCACTAAACCAAGCTGCCCAAACTCTTGACATCTACCAGTGTCACAGCCGGGGATCGAACTGATGACCCTTCAATCAGCAGCCAGACATGCCAACGAACATGCCACGATTGCTTAGTAAAATAAGTAATTAACTTTTTGACAATTTTGCTTCAAGCCCAGGCATAAATGTAATCCTTGCTTGGTCAATTTCTAGGCAGTAGTCTATATCTGGAGTCAATCAGGCAAGGAATACATGTTATGGGTAGCGCCTATGAACTTGACAATTATCTCGATCCCTGACCTCTTCGTAAATCAAAAGGACCTTGAGCAAACTGGTTGTAATTTTCCACACCTATTTCCTGGTGGACTCTTCCAAAATTATACAAATGTCAGTCCGATTGCTTTCATTCGTTTTGAGTTATAAGAAGTTAAGGGGTCCACACTATTGTCAGGTTCGTTGGCGCTACCTATAGTTGAAAACAAAAAAAATAATAAATATAAAATGGAAATTTATGTAATCACAAAGGACATTTATCCTAACAAATCAAATATACAGTACTTTAGAATTATGTACACTACTAAGCAAATTACTTATTAGTTTCATATCAAATATCCCAAAATATCAAATATACTGTACAGTACTTTAGAATTATGTACACTACAAAATAAATTATTTAGAGTTTCATATCAAATATCCCAAAATATCAATTACAGTATACAGTACTTTAGAATTATGTACACTACAAAGTAAATTACTTATTAGTTTCATATCAAATATCCCAAAATATCAATTATACAGTACTTTAGAATTATGTACACTACAAAGTAAATTATTTAGAGTTTCATATCAAATATCTGTAAAACAATTAGGAGCCTCTGAAAAATTATAAAAAAGTCACCCATCACCTAAAATTGCACAGGAACAATCATGCATCCAGGACGGACATATGGTCATGCACAAACGCCAAGCACTAACATAGTCTAGATTTGTAATAGTAACTATGCTTCTTAACCCTTGTCTAGCAGGGTGTTTTGGGCTCATTTGGGCATATTCAGGCCCTCCTGAATGATCAATCAAGTATCTGCATGAAAAGAAATGTATTTAGCAAAAATCTAGGCGCTAAAAGCTTCAAAATGAGACCAGAATGAGCTACGTAGCACTCGTGGTTCTCTTGCAGTGGTGCCACGAACATGGGAGTTTAGCGTATAGCGGTATATTTTTCCCAGGTATGCTCACTACTGGCTACACTGCCGGCCTCTCGAGAACACAGGGAACATGAGTTAATGGGCGGCGGTAAGCCCTGGGAGTCGGCTGTCTGGCCCGCTGCGCTCCCGGCCATTTGCACTCGATTTTAACCCTTTAACCCTTAAAGAGCAGCGCGCAACATAAGTCGAGTTAAAGAAACTGGCAAAAAACGGGTGAAAAATGGGTGAAAATAGAGTGAAAATGGGTGGAACAGTAATGAACCATACGTCCGACATCTGTGGCCTCCCGGCCCACACTAACTCCAGTTCCCCCACCGCACGGGAGGATGACAATGTGACCAATAGTTTGCTAAAAGTGAACAATGTAGCAAAATCTGCTAAACTTCCATCTTTGAGGTAACACTGTCAGTGCTCCACGAGTGCTACGTAGCTGTATGTGGTGTCATTGTGTAGCGATTTCCGCCTAGTTTTCGGCACAATATAGTTCCTTTCATGCTGATGGTTGATATAGCAGTCAGAATGGCCTGAAAAGGCCCAAAACGGCCACAGACCCCCCCCCGCTAGACAAAGGTTAAAAGCCTTAATAATGCTCCTAACTTGCTGCAAATTGGTGCACGACTTAAGTCGAGCGCCGCCTATAAGGGGTTAAGGGGGGTCACCATCTTTTTTTCTCTTTCTCTCCTTTTCTCTCTTTCCCTGGCTTGTATCCATTCGGCCCCATTCAGCCAACTGTTTTAAGATGTTTGTCCCCATCCAGGTGTTGATTTCTTCCTGGCGAGCGATAGCGAGCCAGCATTGTATGGAGAAATCTGGTTTCGCTGGAGACATTTTTCTATCAAAAAATTTCCAAATTTAGCTTGCTGTCAAAACAAAAATATATATATGCTGGCTCGCTATCGCTCGCCAGGAAAATATTGACACCTGGATGGGGGTAAACGTCTTAAAACAGTAGGGGGGCCGAATGGATACAAGCCAAAGAGAGGGGGAGAGAAAGAGAAAAAAAGCGAGGTGGGCTCCCTTAACTGTCTTGATGGTGTAATAGTTAGAGTGTTTAAGATCTGTATGTGGTAACCCAGGTTCCAATCCCGGGAGGATCTGTATGTGGTAACCCAGGTTCCAATCCCGGGAGGATCTGTATGTGGTAACCCAGGTTCCAATCCCGGGAGGATCACATACTTTCATGGAGAGGTGTTTGGTGTTGGGAGTGACATTAAGGCAGATCCTTCACTTTTTGTCTATTTTTGTATTTATTTATTATTTTTCTAGTTTCCTCGCTAGACCTCCATCAAGCTTAAAATGAAGCCCCCTAGACCCCCTTTCAAGATAAATTTGTACATTTTTCGGTAGAAAAATTTCCTGGCCGAAGGCCGATTCCTCTTAAATTACAGGCTCGCTATCGCTCGCCAGGAAAAAATAGAGACCTAATTGACAGGAAAGGTCTTAAAATTGACAGAAATGGGGCGAAAGTTCATAAAATCGCCAAACTAATGGGTCTAAAGATGAGGGAGAAGGTGGTCTAGAAAAGCGACTCGTCTGCCCTTAATATATTAGCTTATGGTTACAATAGGCTTATGGCACAGTCTTACATGGACATTTTTCAGATTTCTTTTTACTAGCCATATGCCCAATTTTGGCTTGTCATTCTATCTATCTATCTATCTATCTATCTATCTATATACTCAGGCCCAATCCCCACTTTTTTCTTGGGGGGGGGGCGACTCAAGACAGAGAATAGGAGCTTTGTAATTTCAATCAACACTTCAACAAATACAGTAGAACCTCGCTCTATCGGACTAATTGGGGGAGACCCCTGTCCGAAAGTGTCAAAAGTCCGAACTCACACTTCAGCCTTTCAGACAAATCCGAAAGGCTGAAATAATGTTCGAAGTTTGTAAGTCCGAATGCGAAATAATTTTTCTCAGCCTTTCAGACAAATCCGAAAGGCTGAAGCATGAGTCCGAAGTTTATAAGTCCGAATACACATTCACCTAACCAGACAAGTCCGAAACTCGGCTCTTTGGTCCGAATGCGATTTAATTTTTCTCAGCCTTTCAGACAAATCCGAAAGGCTGAACCATGAGTCCGAATTGAAATACAGTCAGGACCCCCAATTCGCGAGAATAGGGGTGACAGGAGGCATCGCGTATTGTGAATTCGGGTATTGTGGAACTAACTTTAAATGGGAATAATTAGATTGGGTGACATCTCTCAATTATGGCCTATTTTCGAAATTTTTGGCCCTATTTTCGACATTTTTGGCTCTACAGTACAGTCTATATCTTATATATAAGAAGAACAATGAATACAAATATGAAACCTTACCTTAAAATTAGTAGTAGATAGGCTAGGACTAGGACTAGGACCGTAGGACTTCACGATTTTCTCCAACTTCTCCCTCCCTGACCAAATCGTACGAACAGTTTACTCTGACAAGCCTATTGCACAGTTTCCTTCTCCTTTTTTCTTGCGAAACAACACTTCCACCTTCATTTTGTGTGTTATCTTCTTATATTGGCGTGGCATGGCGAAAAAAGTGGCAGGCACTACAAACGTTTGGTCACTCCGCACGGCTATGAGCGCTTGAGCGGGACTGTGGGAGGGAGGGAGGGAGGGTAAGCGGGAGGGAAGGCAGGCGTATGCCCGTCTTCTTCTTTTTTCAGAGCTACTCCTGGGCCTCGCGAAACGTAGACGTGCTCGCGTATCAAGCGGGAATAGCGGATTTGGCCCCTTCTTAGCTCTCGATTCGTGTATTGTGGTACCACCTCGCGTAATTAATGTTTAATTAATTAATGTTATTTTCGAGGGGTAACTCGTGTATTAGGGTTTTCGCGCATTGTGGAATCGTGTATTGGGGGTCCTGACTGTACTAGTCCGAAAGTCTGAGAATTCCGAAAGATTGAAGTCCGAAAGAGCGAGGTTCTACTGTATAAACAATATAACAGATCTCATGTACAGTCATCGGCTTCAAAAACACCGCACAATGAAGCAAAAGATGATGACCAAGGCAAGGATTAGATCACCCCACAAATTGGCTAATTTACTCTAGTATTAGGTTAGTACAGTACAGTCGCGCTGATAAGTCATGTCCCAGCTGTCATTACGTTTGGCTTGCTCTGTGCTGTATTAATGTCTGTCAGATGTTGAATAGGGTGAATAAGTGTAGGAACATGTTTGTATATTTCACTCGATATGAAGAAATGAAGCTTAGATATTGCTGATACCAATTATTGATCAAAATATACTTAGTGCCGAGACTTAGTTGCCTTTTTCCAGAGGATCTACTGTAAGAAACTGTAAGATCACTTATTAGCGCGACTGTACATGGAGTTTATGACAACCTAGAATCTATAACAGGTTAGGAAAATAGCTGAACAAAACTGTCCAAGTGATGGTGGCTTTTCTGTGATGATTCTCAATCAAAACCGTGACTTTAACTCCTGGACAACTAACTTGAGGTTAACACAGATTGGCCTGATTACATGGATAGAGGTATTTAAACTACATACATAATCAAAATCAATAATATGTCAAAAGTCTTCCTCATACACTGTGCAACTTCAAATTACTATAATTAATCCTCGACAGACCTCTTGCGTTATTCAATATATCCATACATAAATACACAAATATAAAGACCAAGCGCTCCACACGAAGTGCGGTTCCGGTCTCACGTCCTAAGGGCAGCGTTCCAGGCAACCTTGTTAAAAGGTGCCTCACTTGTCAGTTCTTTGACTAAGTTCAGACCGCAAAAGTCCGCAATAGCCCTATGACTAACAATATTTGTTTAATGATGCAGTTTTTAACGCCATGCACTCCCTTGATTGACATGGCTAGGGCATGCCCTTGTTACAGGGACGTAATTGGACATTTGCCATGAATCGCTAGACTGAGCTGCCCAAACTCTTGCCGTGTACCAATGGCACAGCCTGGGATAGAACTGCAGACACTTCGATCAGCAGTCAGATACGCTACCGATCATACCATGGCCCGTGGCATGTTTCCCGTTGTGAAAGTGTTGACTTAATGTACTTTTCTTTAGATTAAAAAAAACAAAATTAACATCATGATATTAGGTGAACTATTGATAGATTTAGGTCTTAAATTATGTGCCAGTATCCTCCGTAGGAAATAAATAGCACTCGGATCACTTTACCGCAATATATTATCTCAAATGTGGCATCACAAATAAACACTAACTCCAAGTTCATATTTAATGATAGGTGAACTGAGACATTGGGAGTGAAGAGAGGGCCCAAACATCTCCAACTGCTTAGGATCAAACCCGTCTTTTCTCGGCTGTGAGCTGAGCGTCTTAACAAACACCACAGGCCATTTATTAAAATTTAGAAAGGGTTAATGGAGGTTGTAGTTACCCCTTTCATTCCCAGAGATATGATTGCATTGAAGTGGCACTAATCTTTTAAACTTCAAACTAACTGCACAAATATTAAAGAATTGCAACCTATATTCACATAACATTGCAACCTATATTCACATAACATTTAGGAAACCCACATTAAAAAAGAACTAACGTTCACAAAACACTGAAATCTGAGCTAAAATCTTGAAATTCTCTATTTAATTTTCACATTGCAACACTAAAATACACAGCACAATGCTACATACATATACAGTATCTATTTATATTTGCATACTATTCACATAGTTTGCATTTCAACTACAATTTGTAGGGTTACACACCTTGCTAATCGCATACTACTGTATGCATATGGATTATACACTTAGAACATAGGCTACTACTGTATGCATATGGATTATACACTTAGAACATAGGCTACTACTGTATGCATATGGATTATACACTTAGAACATCACAAATCTACAAACTTAATTCTAAGCAATCTTCATTCTAAAGACAAGCTTTCTACATCTTGGAAGTCACATATAATTCTGTCACACTCTCACTAAATCACAAAACACAATTTTAAGTAACCTTCCTAGTACAGCTATGGTTGTAAGACTTATTTAATTAGCTTTATTGCACGCTGTCCATTCACACATTATATACCACAACATCTACGAACACAATCTACACAGCTTCCACACTACAGGACTCAACACTTTACAAAGGGCGGGTGCCCAACCCCGAAAGGGGTTGAAATAGGGGAGCTATCGCCCCGCCAAAGGCGGCTTTCTAGGGCCTTTCCTAGCTGATGCTGAGAGTATTGGGTTCTAGTCATGTGGTGATGGGCTGGTCTATCAGAGTGAGAGCTGAGCAATCTCTGCCATACCCATAGCTTACTCTGACTTTTCCTTTAACTTATATATTTTCTAGATCTCAAGTGACGGCGTCTCTTCCGTGGATTGACCTCCCAATCTACCAAGGTTGGAAGCCAAAGCGTCACATTTTTCCCTTGCCCCTCAACTTTCTCTTCATAATTGCTGAGGGGCACAGGGCCCTGGGTGGGGCTTTGGTTTCCCGGGCATTTCCGCACCCTCCTCAGCCCCCCCCGCCATGGAGTGGCTTCAGTCACCCAGGCTTTATTGTGGTCGGCGGGGAGGGTTCTGTGGGGGCACTCGGTTATGGCCTTGGAATTGCTCGGGGCCTTGGGGCTGTTCGGCCAGGCAGCTTGGGGAACAACAACAACAACACTTTACAAACAGTGGTGATGGGCTGGTCTATCAGAATGAGAGCTGAGTGATCTCTGCCATACCCATAGCTTACTCTGACTGTTCCTTTTACTTATATATTTTCTAGATCTAAAGTGACGGCGTCTCTTCCGTGGATTGACCTCCCTACTGCCAACCTAGAGGTTGGCAGATTGGGAGCCAAAGCGTCACATTTTTCATTTGCCCCTCAACTTTACCTTCATAATTGCTGAGGGGCACAGGGCCTTGGGTGGGGCTCTGGTTTCCCGGGCGTTTCCGCACCCTCCTCAGCTCCCCGCCTTGGAGTGGCTTCTGTCACCCGGGCTTTATTAGTGGTAAGCAGGGAAGGTTTTGTGGGGGTGCTCGTTTATGGCCTTGGCCTTGCTTGGGACCTTGGGGCTGTTCGGCCAGACAGCCTGGGGAACAGCAACAACAACAACAACACTTTACAGACAGCACAATCTTCCAGGGACTCAATTTTAGTGAGATGCTACTTTGATTGACTTGGAACAAACTTGAAAAATATGCTTATTACATTACATGAGGCGCTTAAAAATAAACTGGGCTATATGCCGCTGCAACCAAATTCCACCAACCTATGAACATAAAATACTAAAAATAACATACTACAGAGTGGACAACATAAACGTAATGCACAAGACATACCAATAAGTAAAACAACAAACAATTTGCTTAAGGTTACAAAAAAGTGTACTGTACTGTATAAACAAATTAAACAAGGATATGCAATGTTAAATCTAAATCAATCAGTGAATTTCAGAATGACAATGATAGAAAAGAAGGGTGTGCTTCAGTGTGGTCAAACTTCTTTATTAACTAAAAAATAACAGCAATTTTCTTGTTTTAAGTATATCATCTTAAAGAAAGTCATAACGGAGGACTTTTAACCCTTTCAGTACGGGTCATGTTTACTCAATTTAATGTGTCACACAGACACTATTTTAACGTTTTGAAAGTAAAAGTGCTGTTGTTATTGTTGTAGTAGTCCTCCAGACTGTCTGGCCGAGCAGTCCCAAGTCCGGTTAACCGTAGCCGCTCCAGATGCTCAGGGCCCCGAAGGGGCCAGGGTGAGATGAGATCTGTCTCTCAGAGGGCAGAGGGGAAGGGGGTCATCAGCCAACGGGCTTACACCCCCGGGCCAATGCCCCCACCGTCCGCAGCCCCCCTTGCAGTGCCACCCAATCGGGTGATCTCGCCAGCACCTAGAAGGAAAAGTAGTACAGGAAAAGAGACAAACAGAAATGGCTAAGGTTGGGTAGAGGATGTCAAAACTCACTCTGGATAGAACCAACC
The DNA here is from genome assembly GCA_032716605.1 of Paralithodes platypus. Classification (NCBI taxonomy): domain Eukaryota; kingdom Metazoa; phylum Arthropoda; class Malacostraca; order Decapoda; family Lithodidae; genus Paralithodes; species Paralithodes platypus. The sequence goes on from CM064480.1 coordinate 3,421,758, forward strand.
CTCACCTGAGTAAAAGTGTCAAGTAAAAGGGTGTGTAGCCTTTTAAAAAATTGACATCCTTCCTAAGCTGAATAAAATCGCATTATAGCCAGAATAAAGTAAAATGGGCGCCACCCGTGCTGGAAGGCTTAAAGTTTGAACCACCAGCTGTCACACATACCATATATAAAGCAGGGGAATACTGTCGGTAGTTTGAACCACCAGCTGTCACACATACCATATATAAAGCAGGGGAATACTGTCGGTAGTTTGAACCACCAGCTGTCACACATACCATATATAAAGCAGGGGAATACTGTCGGTAATTTTTTATTTTTTCTGCAACAAAGACGAAAGCCTATGAATGACAGACTACATATTGTTGCTCTACTTATTGTTCTTGTTGGGGATCAGAAGTGGGGTGTAAATAAGAATACAGTACTCCCTCTACCTATTAAGGGGAGATTTTTAGTGTGTTTCCTAGACTTCCATCAAGCTTGAAATTACACCCCCTTGACCCCCTTTCAAGATAAATTTGTCCATTTTTCGGTAGAAAAATTTCCCAGCCAAAGGCCAACTCCTCTTAAAATACAGGCTCGGTATCGCTCGCCAGGAAAAAATCGACACCTAAATGGCACGAAAGGTCTTAAAACTGACATAAATGGGGCGAAAGTTCTTAAAATTGCCAAACTAATGGGGCAAACATCTTAAAATCTCAAAAGCAATGGGGCTAAACATGAGGGAGAAAGGGGTAAATAAAAAAATCCCTCAAGTGGAAATCTGCCCACCCTCCAGCCCCGGGCACTCTAGCTCGCGACTGTGCTGTGGTACCGGGGGTTTTGACGATCTTTGGGCTATGTTAACTCATCTGTAATTCAATGAATATGGCATGTAATGTTATGAATAAAAAAGAAAAATGTTCCACAAACCTTCCTCTGTAGAATGCCGTTAAGTAGAGGTCTCTAGCCCCACTGGTTGCATAATGGTGAGCGCGGGAAGACGAGTGCTTTTCGGCGGAAAATTCTTCCCGCGTTCGGATGCGTCGCCCCGGCCACGGCTACCACGCACCTAGCCGCTCGTTGCGCCAAAGTGTTTATCTCCCTTAGACGATTTTAGTGTTTGATATTGAGAATGTGATGTTTATTTGATATTTTTATAGTTATTTTGAGGCCAATTATATAAAGTATGTTTATTAGGGTATCACTGTCACTAATATTGCTCATTTTCACTCGATACCGTACATTTTATTAGTAATTGAGGTAGGTTATTGTTTTATTAGGCACTGATTATTCGTTATCACAGGTGTTTATTATACTTTGGCCATCAAGTATTGGGTCTTGTGTCACTTTCACTTTGATAAATATGCTTTAGAGAGTGTCACTGTCACTGATAATGCTCATTTTCACTCGATACGGTACATTTTATTAGTAATTGAGGTAGGTTATTGTTATATTAGGCACTGATTATTCGTTATCACAGGTGTTTATTATACTTTGGCCATCAAATATTAGGTCTTGTGTCACTTTCACTTAGTTATATGCTTTGTAAACGTTTTATATACAATTTATTGTCTTTTTTCACTGATTTATATATTTCTATAGGTTGTAATCATATGAATGTCACTTATTATATACATATGTGTCACTTTCACATATTGGCTTCGGTCACCCAGGCTTTATTGTGGTCGGCAGGGAGGGTTCTGTGGGGGCGCTCGTTTATTCTTACAGTATCTTACAGTAGATCCTCTGGAAAAAGGCAAACTATGCCTGTGTATCCAGCTCAGTACCAGTACTTGCACTGCTGCGGTCGTTCACGGTGTTGGCGGCGGCGGTAGCAGACGCAACATTTTTACTATTCTGTATTTTTGTTTTATAATCAAACTTCAGATCTTGTCTTCCCCATGCTTTATCAAGATTACTTTCAAACTCCCTTATTGATTCGGAATCGACTACATACTGGGGCAGTGCGTTCCACTCATTTACCACTCTATCACAAAATGAGTTCTTCGCCTTCTCAAGCCTATTTCTTTCTTTGTAAATTTTCTTTTATGGCCTTGGCCTTACTTGGGGCCTTGGGGCTGTTCGGCCAGGCAGCTTGGGGAACAACAACAACAACAACATTATGGTGTAATTGTATTTGTATAAATGTTCTCATAATACATGACTTTTGTATAACAATAAATTGGTTTACTTCCACTTTTTGCCTATACTGTATATATATACTGTACATATTGTCAATATCTTTGGCACTTTCACTATGATTATTAGAACTCCTGCTTGGAGTGGTAATCAAAGAAGCACCCTACAGCACAGAGTGCCACCTTGCACTCCACACACTCCAGGGTGGACTTTTTACCTGACCTCGCCCTCAGCCTGGTGTTGTAGCAGACATGGCACCGCTTCTGCTGCGTTCTTCCTGATTCATTCTGAGGCAGGGGAACAAGCCTGTGCATATTCATGTAATATGCACAGTGCAAGCGGTCAGTAGCGGCATCCCAGCATGTGCCACTGCCCTCTGTGGCGTACCATACTTCTCCAGGAGCTCCGTCAACACCTGCTTTTGGAACCTCCGCAGGCTATTGAACTTCATGGGTGTGTTCACATTCCGAAGCTTGTATAATATTGTAGGCATTCAGAATTGACATGTCCACCATATGCAGAAAGAACTTTTTGTACCATCTGCACGAGGTACGCAGGCAGTCAATGAAGCCTATCTGCATGTCGGACTTGTCCACCAGCCTCATGTTGATGTTGGACAGCATCGGGCTTGGTCACCCTGGCCTGGGTGTGGTGATCCACCTTGCCAGTCTCCACCATTTCCCCCTTGTGGATGGTGTTCAGGAGGTTGACCTTCCGCTGGTCGAGCCAGTGGATAGCCAGAATGGGCCCCGACTTCTTCTTGAACACATCACCTTTTTTGGTCTTTGGAGGGAAAGCTGGCATGCCCTTCCTTTTCCCTCGTACTGTGCCTACAGTCCCCGTCTTGCGCTCATGCAGGTACTTTGAGAGAGTGGGGGACGTGTAGTAATTGTCCGTGAAGAGGACGTGATTCTTGTGGAAATAGCGGTCCATCATGGCTTGCACCACTGCTCCGCCAAAGCCAATGAGGGGGTCCACAAGCACATCCCCTTCCTTCCCGCTGTAGACCAGGAAGTCCAGGACATAGCCAGTTTGGCAGTCGCACAGCACAAAGAATTTTATGCCAAAGCGATGTCTTTTTGAGGGGATGTACTGCCGGAAGCTGAGTTTTCCCCGGAACAGCACAAGAGACTCGTCAATGACGACCTTGCGGAAGGGCTTGAAGTAGGAGGTGAAGCGTTCTCGCATCATCTCGTACAACGTCCTAATCTTCCACAGCTTGTCTGGGAGGTGGACGTCAAGGTTGGTGACAAGATGGAGCGCTGCGAGGATATCAAGGTACCGGTCGCGAGATATATATTTCCCGAAGGCAGGGGTGGATATGAGATCATTGGTGATCCAATAGTCAGGCAACCTATGCTTCTTGACATGAGGCATTAGCATGGTGAGTGCCAGGAACACCATGAACTCGTCATGAGTCACTGGGGTCCACTGCCTCATGTGGCCCTTGGTCACCTTACCCAAAAAGTGGACCTGGAATTGGTGCTGCTTATTTGTCTCTTTGACAACATACCCTACCACCTCCTCATCAAAGAAGGCCTCAAATAGTTTGTGTGGTGGAGCATTGGGGCCTGCAGGAAAATTGAGGGTAATGCCTGAACCCTCCAGTACCTCATCAAAAGCTGGCACATCAGGGTTGTATCCATCCCCGTCAACTACGTCTTGCCACTGAAAAACGTAGAATGGGTCTTGTCTATGCTGACGAGGAGCTCCAGCTGGTGGCCCAGCACGCCCACGGCCAACTCGGGAGGCGCGTGCCCTAGGGCGGCCAGGGCGTCGGCCAGGGCGGCGGCCAGCACGACGGGCAGCACGACGCCGGGCCAAGCGGATGGGTCGAGGGTCGTCGATGTCCATATAGTCATCGTCAGAGTGGTCATCTTGCCCTGACGGTGGACCTATGTAATCATGGCCAGAGTCTTCAGAGAGGTGCCCTTCATCATCAGTGGCCCCCACATAATCTGGCGGGGAACGAGTGATGCGTGGGCAGCGTGCGGGTGGGCGAGGTGGGGAAGGAGTGGCAGGTGAGGCTATGTCCCCCCGAGGTCCTGGGCTCCTTGGCCTGCGACGAGTGACAGAAAGCAATGCTTCACTGTCACTAGGCCCAGGTATTGGTGATACGAGCTCAAATACTTCTTCAGGAAGACATGTTGAAGGCAGGAGAGGTGGGGAGGACCGTGGGGAAAGTTGCGGGGGCGTATGGCTGGGGCGGGCAGGGGTGGACGCCGCGGGAGCCTCGAACAAAACCCGCTTACTTTTCTTTCCTTTTTTTATATATTTGCTGTCTTTCCCCTTTTCGGCAGCAGTATGTCGCCTGTCGGGGGACCTAGGAGGCAAATAGGCAGAAAGTGGGGGGTCCTCAACCCTTGGCAGTGGTGCGGGTGGTGGGGAAGAATGCGGGGCACCCGGGTCATCTTGGGTGGCTTGGGTAGATAAGGGAGACAATGGCGGGCGAGATGAGTCACCACCACGCTGACCCTCACCCTCACTCACAGCCTCATCCTCACCAAGTATTTTTGCTTGTTCCCTAGCTGCCGCGGCCACCTTTTCAAGTATTTTCTTCTTATACAAGTGTAACTTGAAAGGTGATTTAGCTGGCGAAGGGCTTGGGGTCGTGTCACTCATGCGAAACTTGGAGAGTGATCTTGAACTCTCCCACTCACTCACTCTCTCAAGTTCACCGTCTTGAGGTAAAACAGCTTCCTCAAAAGCTGGTACATCACCTTCATCACTATCATCACTCATGTTCTCTCGCAAATCCCAGGAATTGCTCCTCTTTGTCACTCTCATCGCCATAATCACTCGACTTATAATTACTGGAGTGATCACTGCCTTCATCATCAACATTATGCTTGGCATCAGCACGCTCATAAAGTCTCAATGTCGTCTCAATACCTCCGGGAGATAACACATTTAGGCGATGGCGTCGGGGTAAGGCGCGACGAACTAGGACGGGCGTCGTAGGAAGCACGGTATTGGACACAGCGGAATCACTATTTGGCGTACTATCCATGATGGCGTCGGGGTAGATACTGTTGCTGTGGCGTAGTTTACGTCTGGTGGCGCCACCTACCCTCCCACGATACCAAAAATGTACGCGCGGCATTCGAAAGCACGCACGCAAGCAATGGGCGTTCAAGAGCCCTTCCGGGTTGGAAGGGTTAAACAAGTTGGGGTGATGGGGACGACATCAGTGCTACGTTTGATATCTAACCGGACATGGATTGCCACATACAAAGAAGGTGAGGGGGTGATAATCAGCTGACTTTTGGTCATTTAACCCTTGGGATCCGGGGGGGCCTCATATGAAGTTGGTATTTTCAAACTTCATAATTCAGTAGCTACTGATCGAGACCACCTAGAGCAGTCAATTATTTTGCAAATTGTAGAACGTTTTCTTGTCTGTAGACTGCCGTTGAGATGATATCGCTACGTTGCGTGGTTGCCGAGTTCTGATGATTATATCGGCGACTTTTTAGCCGCGCATTTTGCCTCATATGAGGCCTCCCGGATTCCAAGGGTTAAGGGAGCCCACCTCACTTTTTTTCTCTTTCGCTCCCTCTCTCTCTTTGGCTTGTATCCATTCGGCCCCATTCAGCCTACTGTTTTAAGACGTTTACTCTCATCCAGGTGTCAATATTTTCCTGGCGAGCGGTAGCGAGCCAGCATATATATATTTTTGTTTTGACAGCAAGCTAAATTTGAAAAATTCTCCGGCAAAGCCGGATTTCTCCATACAATGCTGGATCGCTATCGCTCGCCAGGAAGAAATCGATACCTGGATGAGGATAAACGTCTTAAAACAGTTGGCTGAATGGGGCCGAATGGATACAAGCCAGGGAAAAAGAGAAAAGGAGAGAAAGCTAAAAAAAAAAACGATGACCCCCTTAACCTCTAAACTGCGCAGGTATGGTATTTGAAAGTGCCCGCGGTGCGAAGGTATTCCGATTCATTCCTCACTAAAATTGTTAATTTACCATAATATATATAATTAATACTTATCCATATGCACCTATTTTACTTTTAATATGAACATATGAACATGGGAAAGCAATAAAACAAGTGGTAACAGCAATTGGCTGGTGAAAATTGTATATTTTGGCCCCACGGTCGTAATCTGGCCTTGAGCAGTGACAGACTAACACCCTCACTCTCTCATGTCTCGCATGGCACTGACAGACCAGGGGAGCTTTCAGACTGGCTTGGAGGGTCGGAGTTACGCTCCTCCACCCTCCTCCCTTAGGGGAGGTTGGGACACATGTGTTGTTGTTGTTGTTGTTGCTGTTCCTCAGGCTGTCTGGCCGAGCAGCCCCAAGGTCCCGAGCAAGGCCAAGGCCATAACTGAGCGCCCCCACAGAACCCTCCCAGCTTACCACTAATAATGCCCAGGTGACCGAAGCCACTGAAAGGCGGGGAGCTGAGGAGGGTGCGGAAACGCCCGGGAAACAAAAGCCCCACCCAAGGCCCTGTGCCCCTCAGCAATTATAAAGGGAAAGTTGAGGGGCAAAGGAAAAACGTGACGCTTTGGCTCCCAATCTGCCAGGGTTGGCAGTAGGGAGGTCAATCCACGGAAAAGATGCCGTCACTTGAGATTTAGAAAATATATAAGTAAAAGGAACAGTCAGAGTAAGCTATGGGTATGGCAGAGAACGCTGAACTCTCATTCTGATAGACCAGCCCATCACCAGGGGACACATGTGTAGGAGTGGTAGCAAGTAATGGAGGGAAATTATCTCACCTAAACACAAATTGCTTTTTTTTTAGTGCCACTGGGGTGTTTTAAAAGTTTTTTTTTAGGCCTAGGATCTCAAGTCTTCCCGCAGCCGCCCAGTAAGACCTATTAAGAGTCTTCCCGCAGCTGCTGGGTTAACAGAAGTCCAGTGAAGGACACCTTGTTTGAATATGATGCTAACGTTTCTGGAATTTGGTAGTTTTGTATCATTACCCGCGGCTCCCGCAGTAATGTCCAGAAAGAACATACGAAACACAAGCCCTGGTGCTTTTGATCGTTTGGAAAATCCCCCAATACAGTATGTTGATTATTCATTAATATTCTAGTAGATATTATTGAAACTAAATCTGAATGAACGATGCAACAATAATAGTATCATACATGACACCAGAAATTGCTTTGTAGAGGCAACTTGGAATACATGGCTAATATGGCAATAGCTTCAGTGTATTTGTGTACAAGATTTTACTTTCCCTTTGTTAACCTCTGAAGTGCGCATGGGGGGTATGAGACACCACACTCCTGTGCTGACGTATTTGAGCTGTTCCCATCAATAAAATATTTATTTTACCATAAATAGCATTAATACTTATCCATATGCGCCTATTATAGGTTGTTGGTGATGGGCTGGTCTATCAGAGTGAGAACTGAGCAATCTCTGCCATACCCATAGCTTACTCTGACTGTTCCTTTTACTTATATATTTTCTAGATCTCAAGTGACGGCGTCTCTAACGTGGATTGACCTCCCAATCTACCAAGATTGGAAACCAAAGCATCACATTTTTCCCTTGCCCCTCAACTTTCTCTTCATAATTGCTGAGGGACACAGGGCCCTGGGTGGGGCTTTGGTTTCCCGGGCATTTCCGCACCCTCCTCAGCTCCCCGCCATGGAGTGGCTTCGGTCACCCAGGCTTTATTGTGGTCGGCGGGGAGGGTTCTGTGGGGGCGCTCGGTTATGGCCTTGGTCTTGCTCGGGGCCTTGGGGCTGTTCGGCCAGGCAGCTTGGGGAACAACAACAACATTATAGGTTGATTATAAAGGTATTGACCTGTTACAACAATAAAACAAGTGGAAACAGCGTTTGGATGGTCAAAATCGGCGATACAGGCCGGGAGTTACACAATGTATGGCTGAGGCAACCTCCCAGCCCACCACTTTCCTCCACCTCTGGAGAGAGACTGTCGATCAATACTCTCTCTCTCTCTCTTGCACTCGCTTGCTAACAGTGATGACAACGCCCTGCTACCATCTCGCTAATGTTAGCACGAAAATAGACCACAGGAAAAGGGAATAACAGGGAAAATAGGTGATAACTGAAGGAGGGGAGGAAACTGGGGAAGGAGGGGAGGTGGAGGAGTGATATTTGGCATGGCCCAGGGGCAAAAAAAAAAATAAATAAAAAAAAAAATAAATAAAAATAAAAAAAATAAATAATTCGGTGTTTTAAATTGATTTTTTTTTCCCCCTGACTCTTAAGAGTCTTCCCGCAGTCCGCCGGGGGAACTCTTAAGATTCTTCCCGCAGTTCCCGGGTTAACCACTTCTGGACCATAGAAGTACTGGCATAAATGTAACCCCCAGTCCCAAGCAATGTGGCCAAAATGGCTTCAGAGGCAAGATATAACAACATCCCACCCCAAAAGACGGAGGAATACTGCCTCTCCCAGCATGTGGGGACTTGGATATAAGCTGAGAAATGTTGCCAAGGTCTTAGAGCAGTGCTCAAACGTCGTGGTACCAGGTACTGCCTGATACCGGCAGTTACAAGGATCGTATATTACTGACGGCTGGCAGCCGTCGCTGGGACTGGGGAGTGATTTATCTACTGACCGTAGTAACTGACACCTCTCTGCCGTCGCTGGTACTGAACGAGTTATCCAAAAAGTATCATTAAAACTTTGACTACGGTAGACCCTTCCTGAGCTTTATGAAACAGCCTAGTGTTAACCTGAACACCAGAAATCTCGAAGGTATACTGCCCAATTTTTTACCGACAATAGATAACCAGGATTTACTTTTACCAAGGTCTCTCAAAACGGCCACAACCCTAAACGGCCACAGCCAAAACGGGTTAGGTACTAGATTAGGTTAGGTTTAGGTAGATTACAATCAATTTGGTCATGCTTGGTTTGATTATACAGTAATTGGTTTAGTTAGGTTAGGTTTGGTTTGGGCAGACTTAGGTTAGGATAGGTTAGGCTTGGTTAGGTTAGGCTTGGTTAGGTTAGGTTAGGTTTGGTTAGTTTTGGTTTGGTTAGGTTAGGTTAGGCTTGGTTAAGTTAGGTTAGGTTTGGTTTGGGCATAGTTAGTTGGATAGGTTAGGCTTGGTTAGGTTAGTTTTGTTTGGTTAGATTAGGTTTGCTTGGTCAGATTAGGTTATGTTTGGTTAAATTTGGTCTGTTTTGGCTATGCTAGATTTGGTTAGGTTATGCATGGTTAAGTTAGGCTAGGACTCCTTCAGGTTGTGGCCGTTTAGGAGCGTGGCCTCTCTGACTTCAAACAATGGTAGACAATCACAACCCAAGAGCAACAAACACCACAGGCAAAATAAAGAGGGCATGGGTAGCTGTAATTGAAAAGAAAATAGTAATAATAAAATAAATAAAATACTAATTATGTTTTTCCACTAACCAACTCTACTTCTAAACTCAATTAATGAAATTAACAAATACATGTGGCAATCCAAAGACTCGAACCTAGGATACTCACACCGAAATTCTGCGAATGTATGCATTACGCTATCAAGACAATAATAATAATAATAATAATAATAATAATAATAATAATAATAGAGATAAGATCAAATAAATATATGAAAAATAGTTGAAGACTGAGAACCAAACGATCATAGCCATTCAAGACATACAGGTGAGACACAAGACAGGTGGGGTAGATTTGCCATTCGTACGCAGTGGTCCAACTAGTATGAAAAACTATAATTAAAAAGTATAACTATCACAAATGTATACTGTAGTAGCCTACTATAAGAAACTTTGTACCAAAATGTACAATAGCGCAATGTATACTTTGACACTATATTGATTAATCCAACTATAGTCTATTTTTTTCCAGCTGAGGGTAAATTGCCATGTTATTATCTTGATTACTCGGCTATTATGTAGACTTTGTAGTGATTTTTTTTATTAATTACGAAAACTTGGCATTAATATGACACACAGAGTAGATTCATCTTTTTCCATTAATTATCGAGAAATCAGCTGATAAGGGATTCAATATACCATTAGCTGGACAAAAATACTCTATACACTACAGTACTAATTTGTTGTAGGCATTGTTCATTCATACCTCATATGTATTGAACCACGGAATACATACCGGCTTCTCTACCCCAAGGACGACAACAGTGCAAGGGAAGGAACCCTATATAAAAACTAGACTATTTGCTAGACTTACAGTTGGTTGCTTTCAGTTACTCTAAACAATTATGAATTATGAAGCCTGTTTTATGGTTTCTGGTAGCCAAATTGCATATACAGTACGGTATATATAAAGTATATTATATATATGGTATATATATATATATATTGTACTATAGGTAGCGCCAACGAACTTGACAATAATCTTGATCCCTCTCTGTAAATCAAAAGGGCCTAAAGCAAACTGGATGTAAATATCCACACCTATTCCCTGTAGGACTCTTCCCAAATGATAAACGTCAGCCTGATCACTTTCATTAATTTCAAGATATAAGACGTTAACCCTTCCAGCACCATGACGTCTTTTTACCTTTCATTCTGGCTAAAGTTAGACGATTTTATGCAGTTTCAGAAGGACTTACGTTATTCAGAGGGTTTATTGAGATCGTATTTACCCATTTGAGTCATAGAGGTAGATTATAAACTAAAGAAAATCATCTAATGGTAACCAGAATATGATGACAATTACGTAATGGTGGTGAAGGGGTTAAGGGGTCAAGATTATTATCAAGTTCGCTGGCACTACCTATACAGTCTAACTGACAAAAGGCAACTCCGTCTGAGCCATGGCAATCTGATGGAAAAGGACGTTAAGGGGAGATGGGTCGTTTTTCTGGTCCCCTTCTTCCTCAGGTGTTTTCAGATTTTAGGACGTTCGGCCCATTAGTTTGGCGATTTTAAGACCTTTCGCCCCTTTCTTTGTCAATATTAAGGGAGCCCACCTCACTTTTTTCTCTTTCTCTCCCTCTCTCTTCGGCTTGTATCCATTCGGCCCCATCCAGCCTACAGTTTAAAGACGTTTACCCCCATCCAGGTGTCAATATTTTCCTGGCGTGTGGTAGCGAGCCAACATATATATATTTTTGTTTTGACAGGAAGCTAAATTTCTAAATTTTTCAATAGAAAAATTTCTCCGGCAAAGCCGGATTTCTCCATACAATGCTGGCTCGCTTACGCTCGCCAGGAAGAAATCGACACCTGGATGGGGATAAACATCTTAAAACAGTTGGCTGAATGGGGCCGAATGGATACAAGCCAGGGAAAGAAAGAAAATGAGAGAAAGATAAACAAAAAAAAAGTGACCCCCCTTAATGTAATCTGAGAGAAACCAACTATGATCTTGGCAATATTTTCACTATGACCCAGAAATTATATCCCAGAGACAGACAAGACAGAGAGACAGACAGAAAGACAGGCGTGAGCAACTAATCAAAACATATCCTAGGTGCAGCGCGCATTTGCTTGTTTGTGTGTGTGTGTCTGTGTGTGTGTGTATTTACCTAATTGTAGTATACAGGAGTTGAGGTTTTTAGGCTCGTATTGTCCCGCTTTCTGAGTTACAATTATCTAACTTTGCTTTAAAATATGAATATTTTTTGCACACACCACTTCATCTTCCAACTGATTCCATTTATTTATACTTCTGTAAGAGAAACTATACTTTCTCACATCTCCATTACATCTTCCTTTCATTAGCTTATATCTATATCCTTCACAATATAATCCTTCTTGTCCACCTTCTCGAGTCCTCTCACACATTTATACATCATAATCATATCACCTTTCTCCCTCCTATCCCTTAGAGATGGTAAATTTAATTTCTTTAATATCTCCTCATATGGTAATTCTCTCAGTTCTGGTATCATCCTAGTTTCAGCTTTATGAACCTTTTCCAGCTTATTTACCTGCTTTCTGAACCTTTTCCAGCTTATTTACCTGCTTTCTGAACCTTTTCCAGCTTATTTACATACTTTCTGAACCTTTTCCAGCTTATTTACCTGCTTTCTGAACCTTTTCCAGCTTATTTACATGCTTTCTGAACCTTTTCCAGCTTATTTACATGCTTTCTGAACCTTTTCCAGCTTATTTACATGCTTTTCCAGCTTATTTACATGCTTTTTTAGATGTGGTGCCCACACCACTGCCGCATACTCCAGTCTTGGTTTCACAAATGTTTTTATTATTTTCTCCAGCATCTCTTCATTTATATAGTTAAAAGCTATTTTTATTCTGTTTAACAGTTCATAGGCTTCTCCCACGATCTTACTTATATGATTCTCAGGTGAAAGATCACCCCTCACAGTTATCCCTAAGTCCTTTTCTTTCTTTGATGGGTTAATAGTATGTTCTCCTAACTTTTATTCCCCTGATGTATGTCATGATCATAACAATTATCATCTTCGACACTTTACTTTCTCCTGGTAAACTTGCTAAAGGATGACCATGGCATACATTCCTCCAGACTACTTTATCCAGGTATACTGTACTTCCTTTGCCCATGCCACAATGTTTATTTTTTGTATCAATCCACTTCCTCCTACATTGTTTATACATGGCCAAACCACCGCAAAGTCTATATATTTATCTATCTATCTATATACTCAGACCCAATCCCCACTTTTCCTATTTTTTGTTTTTTTAAGTACTGTACTGTACTTCTCTCTATTCACTCAACCAAGTGTGTATGTGAATTTATGTGTACAGTATATATATTTATAAGTGTACAGTATATATATTTATAAGTGTACAGTACAGTATATATATTTATAAGTGTACAGTATATATATTTATAAGTACAGTATATATATTTATAAGTGTACAGTATATATATTTATAAGTACAGTATATATATTTATAAGTGTACAGTATATATATTTATAAGTGTACAGTATATATATTTGTGTATTGTATGAATGTGTGTGAGCAGCAAGGAGGCAGATGGTGGTGACTGTGTCTAGCAAGAGATGACCCGGGATTGACCTGACCTGGGGGAGGAAGGAGAGGCTCTTGGTGCTCTCTGCGTAGCGGTTGACCTGCCTGAGTTCATCCAAAGTCATCCGCAGCGCCGAGTGTGAGGAACTGCTGCTGCTGTCTTGACACACACTGCCCTGTGTATTTCACAAATGACCCAATTTCATAAACCTTGTGCTTCAGTTTTACCCTGGATAGTACTACCTTACACCTTGCTACAGGACTAAACACTACTTCGCATCTCGCTGTCACATATCTTTGACCTCCATATAAATCCTGACTTCCTAATGCCTCACTATATCATAACTTACACCACCCACACATCTGACCTTAGTCAAATCTGTGTCTTCTGTAAGTCTCCACACATTGCCACACACAACACTCACACTCTTACACCCTCACACAATTATGACCTGAGCGTAATCCCTGTCTTCTATATAATCTTTTCCATACACAACATTATACATCACATACCTCTCACCTCAGTGTATACCCAGTCTTCTTCACATTCCAATATATGCCAACTCACACCACTCACGATTTTACATGGACAAAAATTCTCCTCACACATATTTCACATTACATTATTAATTTTATAAGTGGCCCCTTCATCATTGACAATATGCCTTAAACATTAATGGCACTCTTTGAACCCAAAGGGGTGTTCAAATCACCCGCACCCGAAGCGTAAGAGACCTACATCGTAAGTGTACGCTCATAATTTCTTACGGACTAGTCATTATGAAGCGGATGCCAACTACTAATAAACCAAATAAAAAATAATAAAAGAAAAAGCATTAGTACTCTAAATCTTCTATGCTTTCCATCGTGTGGATGTTGCTAGCATGGGTTTGCTCCTAGACGGTGATGCGTCATTTCCTCCTTCTCGCTTCGGGGTTCGCTGTCGACGGACGTGTTGTTCCGACTTCTTCATTCTGCATTCTATCTTCTGGATAGTGAGTCTTTTGCTCATTTGTGTTATCCGAGATGTTTTAGAATAGGTTTAGATTAGACAGGTCGGGCGTGCAGTCGACACAACCCCGAGGAGTGTGTTTATTAACCCTTCCTACCCGGTCTGCCTTAGGTAAGGACAGCACGAAAGAAGGGCCGCTACCCGGTATGCCTTATCTAAGGCATGAGCTTAATAGCCTAATTAAGCTTGGTCCGAACGCCGTGCGTACGACGTATGTCAACAAACCCAAGCGTTTGTCACCGCACCTCCGAAAACAAGAAGGAGAAGACTCCTCAATGTTATTGTTCTGACGTCATGACGAAATTAGTGTCTAAAAAGCCCCCATATTGGCAACATCTCTGCAATATTGGCTCCACTGAAATCGTCATCACAACTGAATCAGTTGACTTACAGAGCTCTACTCAATGCCAAAATACAGATTGAAAACCGCACTACGATTATAGATGAGTGGGAAAGTTCTAGCAGTGAAAATAAACATAAATACGGTAGCCTAGGCCTAGACGTTTTTCAGCCATATCGCCCGGGTAGGGGCGACCGTCATTTGGTAAGACAGCCCGGGGAGGAAGGGTTATGGGTGTTATGTGTTGGCGTCACCTCAGGTCCCCTTGGCCGAGGCCGCCATTTATTTTTATTGTTGTTGCTCTAATTTCAAGCCTAGCTAGCAGTGTTTGAGGCTTGTTATATTCAGGGCAACGCTTTTCGGCCACCTTTTTGGTGGGTTAAGCGTTTTTTTATTCATCGGCAAAACCTATAGTTTAAGGGTGGCCTTATGTTGTGGGGAGCCTTCTTTAGGCATCTGCGCCGCCTTTTTTCCCTACGGACCTGTCGTCGTGTGGTGGCAGCTGCTGGTTCGTCCTGGAAGTAAGAGTGTCTTCCCAGAGCTACAGTACTACTCTTTGGAATTCACTTCCCTCGAATTGCTTTCCACAAACTTACAATCTACAAATGTTTAAATCCAGTTGTTACAAAAATTTTATGAATGGAGGATGCCTTTAGGCAAATGGACCTTTTTGTTTTATCTGTGTTTTTGCTTCCTCCGTTCATTGTCTCTTAAAAAAAAAAAAAAAAAAATGTCGCCTGATCGTCTTCTACCTTGAACTAGGCCACGTGGCCAGCCTCTGTGTAGGAAATGTTTATGTCTAGTGTGTTATTGTATAATTATTATTATTGATAATTTTAAGCCATAATGTGACCCTCTTCTCTCTTACGAATATTGTTCTTAGAGTTGAGGGTGTCAGGAGATGTCCTGACATACAGTATATGTACAGTATATTTGTGTGTTTTAACTGGTTGCAAACTAGTTAAACTATGCAAAGGTTAGGATCTTGTTTCCCGGCGGGAAGTAAGTTGAGTGCTGCCCCCGACGGGATGCTCGCTAGCGGCGGTCTAGTGCACTTTGATCCAATTAACCAGTTCGTAGTCTTGAGCCAAGAACAAACTCCCGGCAGAAGGGGAAGGCTTCCACAGGGATTCTGGTGGAGCCGGAATGGCTCACCTATATATTTTTAATTTTCCTCACGTGGCGGGGAGACTTCTAATCTGTCAGCACGGCGGAAGAGTCATGGATCAATTCTGTCAGCGGCAGAAGAGCAGTTGACCAGGTCCGTCACGGCGGACTGGTGCATATATATTTTGGTGATATCCGATATCATTGATAAGTAGTCTAAATTCCTTCAAAAGGAAAAAACGCAGTAATGTTTTTTCCAGGAGAATGCACGAGAAACTTAGAATGGTGAGACTAGCCATGTCTATTTTTCTGGTGTATTCAAGGTATCGGTAACGTGTAAATGTCTCAGGTTAACCTTATGAGCATTGATTCTTGGAATTTTCTTTTCCAGAAGTTGCACGTTCTTCTCGGCAGTGAGCCCCGGACCGGGAAGCCGATAGCCGGCGGGGGGCTGGACTTACAATCATGGATCTCGTTACATTATGTGCTACAGTATTGTGTCATGGCATACCTATTATTAGACATAAACTATGTGTAAGATGCGTTACTTGCCTAGATTGTTCCAGAGGTCAGTGGTTAACTAAGAAATGTTATGTGTGCACAAAGCTCCGTAATGGTCTTATTACACTGTACACATAAGGAGCCGGGATGTCATGGGGTACTAGAATGTATTCGCACGAGTTTCAATGACTATGCGAAAGATGTGGCCCATAAGGCGTTATGTTGTGATGATGAAGTTTTGTGGGAACTTTTGATAATTAAGTCTCCTAACATTAAATCTGTCAAAGTCAGTAGTCGTTCTAGTAGCCACAGGAAACAATCTAAGGTACTTTCTAAAGAAACTGTGAGTTCTAGTGAGTCCTCGGATGAGGTTAGAAAAGCGAGTCCCCCCTGCCGGTCGTCGAAGCGGCCTACGCCCGATTCGGCTTATGAGCAAGGAAGGACCAGGTCGCGATCTCGGTACCCCCTGCGAAAATCATCCTCTCACCAATCTTCCACCCGGGCAGTACCACCGGCGACGAAGAAGAGGAAAGTGAAACCGGCTAAGGCTCACGAACAGGGGTCTTCTACATCCCGTACGGCTGGGGCGAGTGTACGACCCAAACAACCGCATGGGCCGACACCTACCGTCTCTACCCATCTGCCTGAGTCGAATGTGCAATCCGGCCAGTCAGAGTCGGGTTCAGGGTCGGTGGAGTCCACGCCGAGGGACAGGGTGATTTTGCCATTGGAAAGGCAAAAGTTTGTGATTCCACGGAACATTGCACCTCAGGGTAGACCTCTAGGTACCAGTGCACCTCAGGGTAGAGTACCACCTTAGGTTCTAGCAGAACACTATCGGGGCTATACTCCAGCAGTGAATGTGAAAGACGCTAGTGTACACACCTACCCTCTTCCATCCCTGATTCAGACTGGGGTACTTTTGCCCAAGATGTCCTGGAGCCCGGTGTCCAGTCATCCCGGCAGCTAGAGGCGGAGTCTGAAGAGGCTATAGAACCTGCCGTCCGGAGTGAAGAGGTTCAATTCCTCTCACCCCGGCCGCTAAAGGCAAGGTCGGAAGTATCGATGGACTCTCAATCCATCTATGAGGTCTCGGACCACCTGGATTCTGGCCAGAGAGTCGCATCTTCTGGACGATCCGATGTTGAGTCACAAGTGTCTACAGATACTGTACCTCTAAGGACTATGTAACTAGGGCAGATCTTGAAAGTGTGCTTGAGTCTTTCATTAGTAAATTTAGTGAAGTAAGGTCGGTGCCGGATCCTCCAGCACCTTCGATTGCACTACCTTTGGGTCAGTTCTTATTTCCACGTAAGAGCAGTTTACTCCCTCCCTTGTTACTCCTACTGTAGCCCCCTTGATGTCGTTCTCACCGACTGCCAATGTACGCGTCGTGCCTGACGTAATTTCTCTTCCATTAGAGAAAATTACCCTCAGAAAAGGCCCTATGCCTTTGTTATATGGCCCAGATAGGTCATGGGTCGATATTGTTGCTCAAAATCCCCAAGTCGCGCAACCGACGGTCTTTGGGGAAATTCCGGTACCAGATCATTGAATTATTCAGGTCAATGAAGGTAAGAAATTATGAGCAAAGAGAATGTCGGGAGAAGTGTTGGATGTACTGATTAAGGCTATACCTAATGTTTATGCCCCTGATTTTTTCACATACTGTATTCAGCTTCTCCGGCCCTTCCGCCGGCCACATTGGCAAAATTGTACTCTGACTGGTCTCGACATGATGTCTTTAATGATATCAAGTCACTTTTTAGTCTCACGCCGGAATTGGACACTAAGTCTATCCAAGATCAGTCCGGCAGTGCAATGTTGCAGATTGGGTCGGTAGGTTTGGGTCCGTGGCTTGAGTGGGCGGCTGAGGCCCAGAACTTTGCGGGAACAGTCACCAATAAGTCTTCTCATCAAATACCCCAAGAGAATCACAACTGGTTTTCCCTTCCCGTTGCCATCGCCGGAGGAATACCGCAGGCTGTGTTACATTTCCTTAGTGTCCCGGAGTTGTCCCTTTGTGAAATCAATGACCCATTTTCTAGTCCGACCCCTGTTCAACTTGATAAAGACTATAAATTGCGTCAGAAAGCTTGGAGGTTGTTGTCACAATTCTTAGTAAGTCGTCAAATTGCTGAATCTCTCATTATGGCGTCAGAGGCAGTAGAGGCCGCACAAGCCACTAAAGCCCTATATCTTACCCGGCGGCTTGTTCTGCAGAACTCCGTTCAGACTCTTGGTGACATTCGGGTTGCCTCTTTGGAGGCAGTCCGGGCTAGGCAAGATTTGCGGGTGTTTCTGGTGAAAAAGTTGCCGGCGGAGATAGGACGTCGGGTTGTGCTGTCTCCAGTACTAACTCCTACTCTTGTTTGTCAGGAAACATGGAGGACTGTAATAAGCCTTCTTGACTCTCATAGGACACCTACCTCTGCACCACGGAAGGAGTCTCCTAAGTTTACTAAGCCAAAGTATACTCCTAAGAATCATCCCAGTAGTTCTAAGTTTTTTCCCTCATTCAAATCTCCTTCCGCGCCGGGAGGCAGTGGCTCTACCAGAGGTAAGTTGCAGAGTAAGGGTTCAGGGAAGTGGTACAGAAGTCAGTCTAAGGGTAAGTCAGGACAAGAGTCACGGACCCCTACTGTCAGCTGTCTACCTCCACCACTCCCCAGTCAAAAGACTAGAACACAAAGCTCTCTCACTCCCAGGGCCCCTGCAGGGCGAGTTGGATCCGAATGCCAGAAAAGTCCAGTTGCGTGACTGGAGAATTCCGGACGTGTCACCGGGCTTGGCCCCGGCGGACTTGGGCAAGAACAGTGGTACGCAAGTGTATCACTTGGCGGTGGCTCCGGCGACCTCGATTACGTCAAACTTTCGAAGTCAACAATGTTTCTTTAGAAGTGGAGTCACTAGTACAGGAAATTATAACCAAGCGTATCATTGTTCCGGTCTATCCAGCTTGCCCTGTTTACACGTCCAGACTTTTTCTTGTGCCAAAGATGGACAGCGATCAGATGAGGCCAGTCGTAGACTTGTCTCATCTGAATCGCCATATTCACAACCCATCATTCAGGATGCTCACTGTGAATCAGATCAGACTACCTCTTCCGCCGCAAGGTTGGATGTGCTCGTTAGATCTGACAGAAGCCTATTGGCATGTCCCAGTCAACAAAAGGTTCCAAAAATTCCTCGCTCTGAGGATCAGGCAGCAGACTTGTCTTTCAACGCATGCCTTTCGGTCTGAACCATGCACCAATAATCTTCACCAAATTAGTCCGACAGGCTCTGTTACCACTTTTACAACAAGGGATCACGATCATGTGGTACCTATGTAATGCCTGGATTGTGGCAAAGTATCTGTAACTGCATTCGATGCTGAAATCTGCTTGAGCTATCATGCCAAGTGGAGTACTTCTCTTGGTGTAGTGGACAAAGCGCTCGCCTCCCACGTGGCGGGCCCGAGGTCGAATCTCGGCCGGGCCGCGCCCAAAAACATTTGGGGCGAATTTCCGCATCAGACGCAGTTCGGATGTGATTGTAAAAATTGTAAATTGTAATTGTGAGTAATGAGAGAAAACTGTACTAAAAATCCAGATGGAGCTGGGGGTCTTATTCATATGACTATTGTGTGTGATGCACCATTGAGGTGTTTTGAGGGTTTTCGTGATGTAAGAGGTTTAACCCTTTGGCGCACGATGACTCGTTCAGAGTCATTAGGTATTTTTTTCCTAGGCGCACGATGACTCGTTAAGAGTCATTAAACTTAAAAATATTCGCCAAAAATTAAGTTTTCGTCTGACGCGCGTCATATTTGGCATAGATATTAAGTATTAAGTCTAGTTCAATGGGTACAATTGGCAACCCCCTCAGTTTAACGGTTTACTCACGGCTGGCTGGGAAGGGAGCAGAGTACAGCTCAGTCTGTTTTTCGATACTTTCACGTTTATTTGTGTATCTCAGTAACTATTTGGTTTATAGTAATTCTGAAGTTACCAGTGGAATCTTCATTAAATTCCGCTTCCATATATGTATGCAAATCAAAAATGTTGTGGGCAAAATTTTGAGCTAGCGCGAGTTGGAGATAAGGTATTTCATTTTATTTTTACAATTCTTATTTCAGAGTGCCCCAATGTGGTTGTTTTGTATTTATTCTATGTTTTTATTCGCTTATCTTCAAGTTCAATCAATAACGAAGCCGATGGTACCTCATTAATCCAAATACAAGGATTTTTTGGTGGATAAAAACGTCACAGAAACAAATTATCGCCGGGCACAAAACTGGCTCTGAGTGAGCCGAGATATACTTTGGGAGTGGGAAAAAACTTTGATTGGAAACTATAGGTGCGCCAAAGGGTTAATACAGTTCGCAACTTATCTATGACACATAGTTGTGTAGTATATTTTTACTAGATTCATAATATGATGGTTATATACTCGTTAATGCAGTGAATATATAATAATTAACATAATTTGATACATAAATATCAGCTTCCTGACCTAGAAATTTAGTTTCATCTAATGTGGTGTAATAGGCTGGGCGAAATGTGTAATACTCATTGAAATATTGTATTTACTTCCTTTTTAGTTACTAACAAATACGTGTTTCAGCAGATATTGGCTGAACATACGGTATTATATTCTGTAGTTGTAGCATTTGGCAGGTCGAATGTCTACGCATGTGCAGACTAGAAAACACGCTCCCATGCGCTTTTATGGTACCAATTTAATAATCCACTCTCAAATCGGGCAGCTAAATAGGTTACCGGCTATATTTCTTATTATACCAGTGACAGGAAATCAATCAATGTGTATCAGAATGTCATTGAACACAGTGGCAGCAAATTACATACGTGGAGATGCAGGAAATTCGAAAAAGATTATGAAAAAAAAAAGACTGACAACACTGCCCTTTCAAGGTCGAGGGTTTCGGTGACCAGCTGACCACGGCGTGATAAACATATACAGTGTTGACAAGGTCTTCTTTTGTTCGCACCATTGGGCTAGTTTGGGAGCGTAGATTTGCGAGATTGAAGGAAGGACGTACATTTCTCGAAAAGGGGCTCCATTCCTAACGATATTCTTGATTTACGGCGTGATGGGGTTGATAGCCTCTGAAGTACTATCCTAACTAAAATTGAGGAAAGCGGAATTGGGTTGGTTCTATATATTATTTATTCAAGTTGTAGAGGTGTCGAGATAGCCTATCGAGTGTCGAGTAGCTAGACTACATTTCATACAAACGTTCATCATGGCTTTCAGTTGGTTGTACTATACATGTATGGTAACCTATGTGGCGGTGACTGAATAATCAAGTGATTGCTTGTGAGGGGGGATTGGGACAGTGATGCAGATTTGATGAGTGAATGATTGTGATAATCATGTATGTGGTTATTTCATTAATGTTTAGATGATGTGACACGTACTACTCATATACTGTATATGGGACTAGGCCTAGTTATATATGGGGAACTCATAGTATCATGCACGCATGGCTGTTAAAGATAAACATATAAGAAAATGTGTGATAGGATTAAAATAGCTGAAACTTTGTGTTGTGCGATATTAGGTGATTGGGCTACTTTTGGGCGAGTTGGGAGTGGATATGCGTTGGCAACCTTGTAATACACACACACGCACGCACACCATTTAACTGAGCATTTTACCTTTATTAAGGCTATAATCCACATTATATTAAGATTTGCATCGATGGGAAACAAATATCTACCACCATTACTGCTAGTGTGCACATAGATGCACAACAAATGTCAAATTTAACAAAGTAAGTCAAGTGGGGAACAGATCTTGACTGCTCGAGTAGTTTGGTTTAATGAGAATTATGGCTAGCGAATACTGGCATCAATTTATGATGCTCGTGCCGTTTCAGAAACTAGTTTATAATTGTACAGTAAAAGTCCGTTAATCCGACGACCGATGATTCGAATCTCCCAATAGTCCGAATTTTTCAATTTGAGGCCAAATCCGAATTCACCCGATGGTCCGAATTTCAAGAAGTCCCAAAGTCCCCTTTTTGAGGCATTAGGCCACTCAAATGACACATAATGGAGCAGACACATATCATATGTTCATGAATTCACTTTAAAAGTTTACCATTGTCATTGTAGCCTATTACCTACTTCAAAACATTCAGATTAATGGTCAAAGGAAGCTACTGATATAAACGTAAACACCTTCTTCTTCTTCTTCTTCCACATCGTCTGCTAGAGAGTTTGTTTTGCTCTTGAACGCATCCTTGGGACGCTCCGATGCGCTACTGGCTTGCACCGCATTTTCTGGAAGCGCATTCAGTCTTGAGCTTGAAAACGCACCTTTGGACGTATTAGTCTTGAGCTTGAAAACGCACCTTTGGACGTTCCGATACGCTACTATTTATAGTTCAGTGATCGGAGCATCCCAAGGGTGCTTTCAAGACAACAAGACAAGGGTGCTTTCAATACAATATAATATAACAGAGCACGTCACAAAAGGAAAATCACAAAAGGAAAATTACAAGAACCTCTCAGGGAAGTGCCGTTGTTAAGGCATTACTTCCCGAACCACATCTGATCTTCAAGAGCAAGACAAACTCGCTAGTAGACGGAAGAAGAAGAAGACGTTTATATCAGCAGATTCCTTTGACCATTAATCTGAATGTTTTGAAGTAGGTAATAGGCTACAATGACAATGGTAAACTTTTGAAGTAATTTCATGAACATATGATATGTGTGTGTGCACCATTGTGTCATTTGGGTGGCCTAATGTCTCAATGTTTTCGTTATACACAGGTTCATAGGGGTAAAGTCCGATAATCCGAAAAATCCACTAATCCGAACGAGGGCCGGTCCGCTGCCCTTCGGATTAACGGAAGTTTACTGTATAATCTAATTTCCAGTAAAGTGGCTAATGCCGATTATTTTATACGTTCATCTCGAGTTTTTATACATATTATCATTTTTAGGACATGGGTACCTATCTATTGAAATATTAACAGGACTACAGTACTGTACTTTTAGGGGGGCTTACCATGTGTTTGTGTAGGCGTAATAGAATCGTGTTTATTTACCATAAATACTTTGTATATTGGACAATGTACTGAATAGAATTTGAGAGTACAGTAATATATCTGTAACATTCATGGCTATAGAAATCGAGTGATATTTTGATGACTGCGATTTAAAAAATTAAATTCACTCGATGGCAACAAATTTAGGTTCGGTGCGAACCAAAGGCGGGAAAAATAGCAGACAAATGTTTTATTTTCCCCCATTGTAAAGGCGGCAAAAATAGGATGGTACCGTTCCGAGGTCACTTCACTGGTGGCAGCTGTAAAGGGATATCTGAGAGGCTTAGTTGGGGAAATCCCCATGGTGTACTGGCTTGCCTTAACTGGTTGGCTACCACAGTTGCTAAGGCTAGAGCTCTCAGAAATTCTCAGGGATGATGTCCCAGTGACCTCCGGTTCGTTGGGGAGGTGTGGTCCTGCACTGCCTCCTCGTCGTGGTGTGTGACCCGCCCGGCAAGTGACGGATATAAGGAATGTCGCTGGTGATCGTTGTCTCGGAGCCTCGCTGTAGTTGACACGCTCAGACTTGTGCCTCGCTTGCTTTCGCTCGCTCGGAGTCTTCGCTACCTGGACGATAATGTGATGTAATGCCTGGATTGTGGCAAAGTATCTGTAACTGCATTCGATGCTGAAATCTGCTGGAGCTATCACGCCAAGTGGAGTACTTCTCTTATTGTAGTGGACAAAGCGCTCGCCTCCCACGTGGCGAGCCCGAGATCGAATCTCGGCCAGGCCGGGCCCAAAAACATTTGGGGCGAATTTCCGCATCAGATGCAGTTCGGATGCGATTGTAAAAATTGTAAATTGTAATTGTGAGTAATTGTAAAGGCGGCAAAAATAGGATGGTGCCGTTTCGAGGTCATTTCACCTAGACGACTGGCTAGTGGTAGCAGAATCCGAGATTCAATGTCTCCAACATGTAAACACCATTCTACACCATGTCAAATCCCTAGGGTTCAATATCAACTTGGCAAAGTCGAATCTTGTCCCGAAAAGGGTATTTCAGTGGGTGGGGCTGGTGTGGGACCCGACGCACCTGACTCTCAGTCAGAGTGTAGACAAATCGAAACAGGTCCCGCAAGAAACTGTTCCGTTTTCTACACAGCCTGACTACGACGAGGAAAGTGTGGAAGTCCCTCGCCGGCTCTCTCAACTGGATTCAACTTACTGTAAAGTTGGGCCGGTTGAAAGTAAAGAGGTTAATCTTGGAGGGAAACAGACATTTTCCGCTAT
Organism: Paralithodes platypus; assembly: GCA_032716605.1. Lineage (NCBI taxonomy): Eukaryota > Metazoa > Arthropoda > Malacostraca > Decapoda > Lithodidae > Paralithodes > Paralithodes platypus. The sequence goes on from CM064480.1 coordinate 3,446,007, forward strand.
TGCCGGCGGACAAGTAATGGCATATCCCAAAGTTAATCCACAGCTTACTAGTGGTCTGGGCAAGGCCGGAAACATTGCATTCAATTATGACGTGGACTTCTCCTCCTCCGACGGTATGGATAGATACTGATGCTTCGGGGACACTGGGTTGAGGTTACCAGTCAAACCTCGGCCATCAGGGTCAAGGTCTTTGGTCCCAATACAAGGAGTTTCACATCAATGCAAAAGAGTTACTAGTTCCCCTGTTTTTCCTTCAGGCTCACGGTTTGACTCTAGTGGGGAAATCAGTAGCCTTTCCAATGGACAACCTGAATGCAGTCACATGCATTCAGAAGCAAGGGTCAACGAGGTCTCGAGTGTTGCTAGAGTTGTCGGAACAGATTTTTGTGTTGGCGAACAAGCTAGACATTTATCTACACGCATCATATCTGCCGGGCGTGGCCAACGTTTGGGCAGTTGCTCTGTCTCGGAGACAGAGCACCCAAGTAGAATGGAGGCTCAAGCAAACCATCTTTCAAAAGATGATTGTAGAGCCGTACCGTCCACAAGTGGATTTATTCGTGTCCGAGGAGAACCACAGGCTCCCTCTCTTAATCACCCGCCGGACGCGAACTCCTGCGGGAGGTCCTGACGCATTACTGGCGGATTGGAACAAATGGAATTCAATCTATCTATTTCCACCACCAGATGCTTCACTTATGTGTCAAGTAGTTCACAAACTACGGGATTATAAGGGCATAGTCTTGCTGTCATGTTTAAGTTGCTGAAATAAGTTGTGGAAAAAGCACTCTTGTATATTTGCCTTTAGACCTCAAGCTTGCTAATATGTCTTGTCCATATATTTCCCCCTTCTCTCGGAAAAGGACAGAAAGATTTAGGTAATACTGTACATTGTTTTGGGTTTTCCCTGTTCTTGCTCTGTCTTGAGTCGGCCACCCCCAAGAAAAGGAAAACAAATAATAATAATAATAAAATAGAATAAAAAAAAAAAAAAAAAAAAAAAAAAGGAAAAATGGGGATTGGGCCTGAGCATATAGATAGATAGATAGATAGAATACATGAACAATTGTATTCAGGTTGATTATTTACCTCTCCCTTTTAGACAAATTCCGAAAGATAGATTGTGGAGGGAGCTGCACCAAGGGGTGGACCGAGGAAGACCTGGGATCGGACTATACGCTCCGATCTCAAATCCAAGAACTTGACAAGTGAAGCAGCCCTTAACAGGGTTGCCTGGAATGCCACCATTAGGACAAGAGACTGAAACTGCACTTATGAGTGGAACACTCAGTCTTAAAATTTTATGAATGTATGTATGTATTGTAACTGTGAAACACGATAACCAGACGAAGCTATCCCCCTAGGGTCAAATACTCAAAATATTAACACTGTATCTCTTTCTGATTGTTGTATCCTAAATGTACATATCGCAAATTTAGCACCATTAATACGGTGCTCAAAAGAAGTCATAATATAATGTAAGTGATGAATAAGCTGTTAATTTATCGGTTTGTTGAGCCTTTCACCTCACTATAACTTGTGGCACTTTGGAGTATCCCACCCCCTGGTAATTCAGAAAAAAAAAAAATGTAAGTCTGAGAGCGTGAGATATTTTCCACTTTATGGTAGGATTCCCCCCCCCCCCCCATTAATCCGCAAGAAAGGGTTCATAGGGTAGACTAGCCAATGTATTATGTGGTGCTACATATCAATATGAATAAAATACACACAAATGTTTGTATATGATAGCTAGATTAATAATGTTGTTTTTGAGTTTTCCCTGTTCTTGCTCTATCTTGAGTCGGCCACCCCCAAGAAAAAAGGGAAAAAAATAATAAAATAGAATAATAATCTCGCAAATTTGGAAGATGGACTGTACTTCCTCACTCCATCCTTCCACCTCCCTTTCAGTTTGCCTCTCCCTCTCTGTCCTTCCACTTCGCTCTCGTACACCCTCTTAGTCATTCTCTCGCTTCCCATACGTTCCATATGGCCGAACATCTTAAGGTGTTCCTTTTCACACTTTCCAGCACATCTACCTCCACACCACACCTCCTTCTTACTTCCTCTTTCATCTGTCTATCCCTCCATGTAACTCCGCACGCACTTCTTAAGTAACTCATTTCTACACCTCTCACTCTTGGTCTGAGTCTCTCAACCAACGTCCATGCTTCGCTTCCGTAAGTCAGTGTCGGGATTACCACACTGTCATGCAAGGACTTCTTCACTTCCATACTGACCACCCTACTTCTTGTTACTGCTTTCAGTGTTCCTACAACCCTCTTCCCCTGTTGCACCCTCTCCCGCACTTCTTCATCCATAGTCCCATCTTTACTCAACACACTGCCCCGATACTTAAATGAGCTGACAATCTCCATAGCCTGACCAGTCAACTTCACCTCACACTCTGTGGCTTCACCCCTTGCGAAGACCATAACCTTGCTCTTCCCCACATTTACTTTCAGATCCCATTTTTCGCACACTGTTCCAAACACATTTTCCAGACCCAGCAACTCCCATTCATTATCGCTCATCAGACTGTATCATCAGCAAACAGCAGTACAGACAAATTGTAGTTTTTCATATATGTACTGTATTGCGATTCTGTTTTGCTATGGTTGGTGTAGAGACTTTAGTTAATGTTTTGTGTTGCTGTGTTCAGCATGCATTTCAGTTAGTTATCGAGTTACATATATTTCATTCTAAAAAATAATTTAATAATTTTGCCCCAAACTGTACAATCACCTGATTTACATTATGTTCAATCGTCCAGGTAAATACTACAGTGAATTAATCAACCATTATAACTGATTTCAGAGTTTTGTTCAAAGAATCACCAGCTAGAATCAGATAATGCCTAGTAAAAATGCTGGAAAAATTTCCATATGACGAGGCTTTTATTGTGAGCGAATACTGTCACACAAGCGCATTTTCCGCCAATTTTCGATGAGCAAGTTCTTTCTTGTATTCTTTTGGGTTTTTTGTTCGCATTGGCTTCGGAAACTAGATTGAAGGTAGGTTATGTTAGGTCCCTAATTTCTGATAAAACTTGAAACTTTAAAGATGCCACACTAAAATTGCCCGTAAAGATTGACGGACAAAAGGACTTATGAGACACATCCTTAAAAGTCATGGTATCAGGGAAGCAACAGCTCAAGACAATGTCAGATTATCATATGTGACAGATTATTGGAAGGCATAACAAAAATCAGTAATAAAACTTAGGCTAAAAATCACCCCCATGTATCTTCCAAGCATCTCTATGTAGCTTAACCCTCTCCGACATATGACGCAATTTTGAGCCTATTGGGATACTTTAAAGCCTTTGTTACCATCAGGGGTATTTAGAAACCTTTAGTTTAGTTACTGCAGTTGTCTTTGAGTTAGCTGTGGGCAGAAAACTAATTTTGGAGAGGTAATTATAAGAGTGAGATAACTCTATTTCTTATTGCTAATCTGGCAACCTCTGCGTCATAAATGCGTGAAAGGGTTAAATGAGTAGCCTATAGAAATTGTGTGAAAAGGCTTAGAAACAATTATGTCTATATTTGAACAGAAGCACACTAGTTTTAAGCAAAAAACATAGAGTTAAGCATATATTTTCTGGATTAGCAGGTGTTGGATTAAAGAACTGTTACTGTATTAATAGTTAACTCTGAGGCAGAATCAAAAGCTTTCAAAAACCTATACACCAATGTTATAGATTTACAAAATATGTATACTGTACTTGGGAAAGCTGAATAAAAAGACGTGTTAGTAAATGAATATTGAACACATTTTAAAATCATATAATGCTCTGTAGCCAATTAAATTAAAGATAATCAAATAAGTTTAAAAGATGGAGTAAAACATTGAAGAGAATAATGCAAGATTAATTAAACTATAATTTACCTAATAAACAAAAAAAAATAGAAAAGAATGTTGTTCATCATTGTTTCTGACACCTGGCAAGCTTTCTTCATTAACCCCTTCTGTACCGGAGACGTCGATTTAACTTTATTCTGGCTACAAATAGACAATTTCATTCAGTATATAAAGGGCCTCCAGCAAATAACAGGCTTCGAACTATCTCACTTAACCCTTTTTATTACAGATCCTTCTTGAGCTGCACAAAATCGTCTAAATATAGCTAGAATAAAATTAAAAAGATGCTGCGGTACAGAAAGGGTTAACCCCTTCTGTACCGGCGACGTCTTTGTATTTTTATTGTAGATACATTTAGATGATTCTTTGCCGTTTAAGAAGGATCTGTGGTAGTAGAAAGGGTTAAGTGAGATAGTTTGAGGCCTGTTGATTGCTGGGGGGCTCTTTTTAAGCTGAATAAAATAGTCTAATAGTAGCCAGAATCAAATTAAAATTACGTCGCGGTACAGAAGGGGTTAAGTTCATCACATAAATACCTCTTCACTTTTTCTTTTTCATATATGGATCCATTTGCTTGTTTCATTATGCCTTTTCAAAAATCCTTCATATTACTTGATTAGTATGATTGTGGAAATAATGTCATAGGTACAACTTTCCAACCCAAGAGTGAAACGTTATTCTCAGACTTTCTTCTATTCAACTGCTGAGCTCTGGAACTCTCTCCCAGAATCAGTCTTTCCCTCTTCCTATGACTTAAATTGCTTCAAACTCAGTGTGTCCAGGCATTTTGGCTCTAACATCCCTTGATTTTGGCCCTGTCACTCTTTCAACTCTGGGGGAGGCACTCGATACAGGCAATCCTGCCTTTTGTCTCCCTCACTCACATAGAAAAAAAAAACTAATAAATAAATAAATAAAAACAAAAATCTGAAGGCGTTACTGTTACTAACCTTATAGAGTCCGTTCTCCTCCAGTGATATAGAGAGTCTGGTACAGGACTCCCTCAGGTTATTCTCCGGTACGCCCATCATGATGCTGCTCCCTCCACCACCACCACCACCACCGCCGCTCCCTAGCGTCCCCCCTACGGCCCCACACAGCACCTCCCCGGCCATCCCTGCCCCAGACCCCGCCCCCCCGGCCCCGAGGGAGAGGAGCCCCCCGCTACTGCTGCTCTCGGGAATGTGGATTAGTGCCGGGGTGGACTGGGACTCATCCTGACCCTTCATGGCTGCCAGGAATAACATACAAAACACATATTAACCCCTTGAAGCTCTGACTCGTTTTAGCAGTATATTTTGGCTATCATTAGACGATTTTATACAGCTTAGGAAGGATCTGTGGGTATTTAAAGGGTAAAGACTCTCTCAATCAACCCTCTGACTTCCATATACCCTTCCTAATCTGAATAAAATCGTCTAATAATTACCAGAAAACAAAACAGAAATGCGTATTGGAGCTTGAAAGGGTTAATAGCAAATTATATATAGATGCTGTACTTTAGTTAATAACTTACTATTACAATAAAATCAGTCTTTATTTTTTTCTTTATTTTAAGGGGGACCCCCTGCTTTTTTTCTCTTTCTCTCCCTCTCTCTTTGGCTTGTATCCATTCGGCCACATTCAGCCTACAGTTTTAAGACGCTTACCCGCATCAGGTTTCTGGGAGGCCGGGATTTGAAAGAGATGGTTTACTATACAGTACACAAAAGAGAGTAATCCACACATCTGTACAAGACCAACAAAGGGAACATCAAATGCAAAATTCTTTACTGTACCAGTAAATAAAAGCAATAACAGGAAGCATAGCTACAGTATATAGAATGGATGCTGTATTGTTCTATGGAATTATAATATTTTTCCTTTTTTTTCATCTATCTATCTATCTATTTACTCTGGCCCATTCCCCATTTTGTTTTTTCTTCTGGGGGTGGCCGACTCGAGACAGAGCCCGAACAGGAACGACAGAGCCCGAACAGGAACAACATAACACAAAAGAAAAACAATGAACACACAAAAACAAAACACAAATTCACACACATATTTTTCTGGTTATCATAAAATATAATGAAGCATATTTACAAGAGAGTTTATAATTGAGAGAGCGCAGTGGGGCAATTTTAAAGTAAATTTGAGTTGGTAAAGCCATCTGGCAGCCGGGAGGTTTAGCTACAATTTGGTAGTGTAATGGTTAAGGTGTCTAAAAATCTGTGTGATAACCCGGGTTCGAATCCTGGTGGATCACATTAATTTCATTGGAGGTGTTTAGTGTTGTGGTGAAATTAATAACAAATAGATTACATGGGAACAAACATTCCACACCCATAGTATTCTACAGCAGAATGAGCCTTATGCTGTTAACCCGTACTATACCAGTGACGTCTTTTTCATTATAGTCTGGCAGCTATAAGACAATTTTATTCAGTTTAGGAAGGGCCACCCCTTCGGGGATCACGGCGTCGGGCAATAGATAGATAGGAAGGACCTCTAGCAATGTTAATACTACAAACTATCTCAACCAACCCTATAAACTACCACAGATCTTTCCTAAACTGCATAATATCGTCTAAATATAGCTAGAATAAAATATAACACACGTCGCTGGTACTCAAAGGGTTAAGTAACTGTACAGTATATCAATGCTTGTATTTTTTTTACCTAACATACCACACCTAGCAACAATTCGGAGGCTAAACCAGGGCTCATTGTGGTCTATTTTAGGAAATATCTTCAGTTACATGATTGTCGCTGTTGTGGTCCAAAATTCTTCCCAGATTTGTCTACAACTGAAGGACATAAAAATATTAATGTTAAGGTGCCTACCGTATACAGTAATATTTTTATGTGCCCATTTATGTTTGTAAAATCGGTCAGATGAAATATAGTCGTCAAGCGAAGCCAAATACTGCACAATAATATATATATTTTTGTGTTACCTCTGTATTGCTATTGTCAACAAGCCACCGTGGAGCCTGTGTGCGCAGTTCCAACCTGACCGATGGCAATAATGCTAAGCATGTCAAAGTAAATGATAACAAGCACCGATATGCAGCTACTAAAGGGTTTAAGGCGCTTCTTAGCATAATAAGAGTTTTGCTTTTAATTTCATCATTATCATGTCGCCTTCTTTTATTTACTCCAAATATAGACGAGGGAGTTGTGGCTATACTACCCTGCCGCCAGATGACCATACCCATTTCCTGTCATGATTATTTTCCCCGAGGGAGACCCTAAGTGAGGAACCTGGTCGCAGACTAGAGTATCCTTGGGTAACATAGCAAGGATAGTGTATTGCTCTACAGGTGTATAGAATGATAATATTCTTCCATATACGCAAGCTAATGGTATTTATTTGTATCAAATTTTAAAATATTTCACTAAGTTATAAATATCTACCTTCAGTTTGTTGATAAAACTGCTTATGACATCAGCTTTACACTACAGTTGCTTCTTTAAATGTTAACACATTCAGTACCAGTGTGGTGGGCTGGATCTGTCAGAGTGTGGGTTAGTGTTCTCTACTTCCCAGAGCCAGTTTCTGACTTTACCTTTTTCATCATTCTTATTTCTAACTTTTTTCCTGAGGGTGGTGAAGGCAGTGGGGCCATAATGGTGTGCCCCAAGGTTCCCTAGTACTAGTCTTACTTTCAGCCCACTGGCACGCACAAGTCTGCCTTTCTTTCTCTGGCGTAGGGATGTGGCGACCCCACCCCCCGCCACTTTGTTGGTGCAATCAGCTTCTGGAGCAGTGGACCATTGGTTCCTATCTTCAGAAAATTCCTGTGCTTGGTATGCTTCCAGCCAAGGACCCACTGGGGTAAATAAAATGGCAAAACAGTGGTGGAACTGCCATCCGGATGAGGGACTGCTCTGGGTCTGCTCCTTCAGTGCTAAAGGTCATAATCCACTTAGTGGAAATGGCACTGTGGAGTGGGTTAGTGAAGGCATGTCTGGGAGCCTGGAGGCAGTTTCTGCCATGGCCATCCCTTTAGGGGCACTTCCTCTGGAAGAGAGGTGTCAGATTGATGATGAGTACCAGTGACTCATTTACATTTACATCATTTACATTAAATTCTGGCAACTATTAAACAATTTCATTCAGATTAGAAGGGGCCTCTAGCAATAATAAGGCTTTGAACTATCTCAATTAACCTTTATAGATACCACAGATCCTACCTAAGCTGCATAAAGTCATCTAAATAGAGCTACAATCAAATATAACATACGTCGCTGGTACGGAAAGGGTCAATGAGGCCGACATCACATCACTGACTCCCGCTGATTCTGCAGCCTAACATGCATTGCTGAGGCCTTATTTTCTTATAGTAATACTCAGGGCATTCATGTATTACATTTTTTTTATAGCAATACACAGGGCATTCATTGTATTATTATTATTATTTTGTTTCTGTATAGCAATAGTCAGGGCATTCATTTATTACAGTGACAAAAGGTAGTTTTAAACAGGCACTTATTCCCGTTACTTAAATAAGCAACTTTGGTTTGGCAACTTCTGAAATACTGTCTTCGTAGCGCAATAGATAGATGCACTGAATTTCGGTGTGAGCATCCTAGGTTCGAATCCCTGGACTGCCACATGTATTGGTTGATTTCATTAATTGAATTTAGGAGTAAAGTCGGTTGGTGGAGGGAACATAATATGCTCTTATAAGAATTATGTCCAATATTACAATCTATCTTCAGTCTCGTCACCAAGACCAATGCAAAATAATCTCAGTGTTGCCACAATAAAGCCGGTGTCACACAAACGCTTTTTCCGGCAATTTTCTATAAGCAATTATATTCTCGTAATATTTTAAGGCTCTTGCACATTGGAATCGGAAACTAGACTGAATGTATATTATGCTAGGTGGGTGATTTTTTTTAGAACTTGAATTTTGAAGATGCCAGACCACAATTGCCCGTAAAAAATGACGGAAAACGAGCTTGTGTGACACCGCCTTAAAGCTTCAGATCAAAAGTTGCTGAAAAAAAGGCCATGCGTAAAACCACCCTAACTCTTTCAGCACCGGTGCCGTCATTTTAACTATATACTGGCTACTATTAAGCCAGTGTCACACGAGCGCTTTTTCCGTCAATTTTCCATGAGCAAGTTTTTTCTGGTGATCTTTAGGGATATTTTTTCATTGGAATCGGAAACTAGATCGTAGTTAGATTATGTTAGGTAGTTATTATTTTATGGAACTTGTATTTTGAAGCTACCAGACAACAATTGCCCGTAAAAATTGACGGAAAAATCGCTCGTGTGACAGCGGCTTAGGACAATTTTGTTCAGTTTATAATGGGTCTCCAGCAATTAATAGGCTTCGAACTATCTCACTTAACCTATTATACAGTGCTTCAATAGATCCTTCTTAAACTGCACAAAATCGTCTAAATACAGCAAGAATAAAATTATAAAGACGTGGGTACAGAAGAGGTTAACCCATTTAGTACCAGGGATGTCCTTTTTATCACTATCACTTGCCGCTATTAGATTTTATTCAGCTTAGGAAGGACCTCGAGCAATAAATTGGCTTCGAATGATCTCAACCAACCCTTTCAACTACCACAGAGCCTTCCTAAGCTGTAAAATATCATCTAAATATAGCTAGAATAAAATAAAACACACGTCGCTGGTACTCAAAGGGTTAACTTGGGTACAGTATATTCCCCTCACAAGCAAGTCAGGAAAGGTACACTACATCTACTGTATGCTGAAGCTTTGGTTATACAGTACAGTACAGTAGACTACAGTATATACCTTACAAAATAGTCTTCAAGCAGCAAAATAGTTCACACACACACACACATAGATTCAATTATCCATCCATCAATATACAGTATATATACAAACTAGTTAAAATACCTTACTATTCTTCCACAAAATAAACAAATTACCAGAATTGTACTATATATACTGTACTGGTATATACTGTATATACAGTATACAGTATATAGTATATATACTGTATATACAGTACAGTATACAGTATACATATACATACTGCATCTTCTACCAGTGGGATTTCAACCACAGGAAATAGTGCTTTCATCTGAAACTCTGAGGTTCTAAACCCATTGTTAGATAAATGACCCTTTATTATGTTGATATATCCAGTAGATTATATTCTAAATCACACCATGCTATTTATTTAACTATATTTGTGTTTCATGGCAATTACCGGCGCTCCTTGCACTAAAGTCGGTATCACACGAGAGCTTATATAGTTAACATTCGATGATCAACATTTTTCTGGCAACATTTCTGGAATAGTTTGCACCGGTATTGGAAACTAGACTGATGTTTGATGAATTTAGATAACCAAAAAATATTAAATGTTTACCTTATGAGCTGCCAGACCAGTGTTAAGGATAAATGTTGAGTGAAAAAGCGCTCGTGTGATACCGGCTTAACTCTGTCCTTCAAAGCAGTGACTCCGCCCTCTGGAAAACTGTCATGGGGCACTCAAATAATAATAATAATAATATGCTGGTATTTTATTTGTTCGAGCGCCATTTCTCCAAGTGGATTCACGAGCGCTCACATTAACTTAAATGTTTCCATTTCAAAAAATAAAAATAAAAAGTAAATAAAAAATAAAATAAACATTAAACACACAAAGGCAGAGATATGCTCACAACAATATTCCTCTTGACACAATAAACTGTACTGTACATTACAAACACCCATTTACACACAAGAGGTTAACCCATTCTGTACCGCTGACCTTGTATTTTTTTTCTCGGCTACATTTAGACAATTTTATGTAGCTTAGGAAGGAGTGATATATGGTACGGTAGCTAAAAGGACTAATTGAGATAGTCTGTAGCACTTTAATTGGTAGACATCCTTCCTAAGATGATTAAAATCGTCTAATAGCAGCCACAATATAGTGAAAAGGACGTCGCCGGTACAGAAGGGGTTAAGCAGATAAGTTTACTAATTCCTATACAGTATAGAATTAACCACTTGCGAGTTTCAGGCTATAAGGAAGTTGGATCCGTAAACATCGACATAAAACCAAAATTCAGTAATAATGTAGGTTTCTGATGGGTAGAAAGTATGATTAATTTGGTTTTATGTATTCATATATGCAATACAACCATATTTTAGGGCGGGTGCCCAACCCCGAAAGGGGTTGAAATAGGGGAGCTATCCCCCCGCCAAAGGCGGCTTTCTAGGGCCGTTCCTAGCTGATGCTGAGAGGATTGGGTTCTAGCCATGTGGTGATAGGCTGGTCTATCAGAGTGAGAGCTGAGCGATCTCTGCCATACCCATAGCTTACTCTGACTGTTCCTTTTACTTATATATTTTCTAGATCTCAGGTGATGGCGTCTCTTCCGTGGATTGACCTCCCAATCTCCCAACCTAGAGGTTGGCAGATTGGAAGCCAAAGTGTCACATTTTTCCTTTGACCCTCAACTTTCTCTTCATAATTGCTGAGGGAAACAGGGCCCTGGGTGGGGCTTTGGTTTCCCGGGCGTCTCCGCGCCCTCCTTAGCTCCCTGCCATGGAGTGGCTTCGGTCACCCAGGCTTTATTGTGGTAGGCAGGGAGGGACCTGTGGGGGCGCTCGGTTATGGCCTTGGCCTTGCTTGGGGCCTTGGGGCTGTTCGGCCAGGCAGCCTGGGGAACAGCAACAACAACAACAACAACAACCATATTTTAGCTCATAATTCTCCAAAATATCAGTACAAAAAAATCCAACTTCCTTATACTGTAGTCTGAAACTCGCAAGTGGTCAATTAGTGAAGTTTGAAGTAATCAGCCTGAAACTCGCAAGTGGTTAATTAGTGAAGTTTGAAGTAATCAACTAACATGCTTCCTAAAGATGCTGTAATTGTCCCTTCCATTATCAGTCTTTCACACAAGCTGGTCTTTTTACATATTAACAGTATTTCTAGTTTGGCCATAGCAGTATAGTCCAGCTTAAACATTGGCATGGGTTGCATGAGTGGGTCGGGACACAGCCACATGAATACACGACACCAAGTACAGGCACGCTTAAAAGTCTGGTACCACTTTCACAATTTGAACTTTAATTTCATCCCTTGACGCAAGAAAAAATACTCAACGATACTGACAAAGTGTGAACAGAAAGACTTTGTTCATAAATGCTTAGGTTTTTTTTCCTTTTATTAGAGATATAAGCAAAGTTCAAATTCATGAGGTAGGACCTGATTATTAAGAGTCATGGTAAAATACATGAGCACAGTAGGTACAGCCAAGACCAAGGAGAAGGTGTGTATGGGACAGATCAACAACAAGCTCTCACACCACTAGGAAACACACACACACTTAAGGCTACATCACATAACAATTTTGAGACTATATTTTTGTAGCCCCTAGCCTGCTCCCAACTTGAGCTATCATGATTCAATCCTACCTGTTTAATACTGCATTCAATTACAGGCTGTATGTGTGACTGTCATCAACTGTCGGCACCACCTTGCAAGGTTTGACTCATGTAAATGACCTTAGCAATTTCTGTAGTACTGTAGCATCAAGCTACAATTTTTTTTTTTTTTTATGAACCATATGGTTGTTGATGTTGTAGTTCCCTAGATTGTCTGACCAAGCAGTCCCGATTCCGGTTGACTGAAGCTGCGCCAGATGCTCAAGCCCCCAAAGGGGCCAAGGTGAGATGAGATCTATCTCAGAGAGGGCAGCGGGGGAGGGGATCATCAGCCCACGGGCATGCACCCCCGGGCCAATACCCCCACCGTCCGCAGCCCCCCTTGCAGTGCCACCCTATCGAGCGATCTCACTAGCAGTACAGGAAATGAGACAGACAGAAACGGCTAAGGTAGGTTATGACATGATGGTGTTGCTATTAGAGGTGGTATGTGTGAGCCGTCTTCGGTTGATGATGTTGGAAGCAATTCAAAGATTTGGATGCTAGGTAAATGGGCTAAAGTTACACCTGATGCCATGTCAAGTGACTAGGCTATTGAATCAAGTGAGATTTTAGTACATTCACTAAGAACCCTGAGATTTGAATTACAATCAACGTTAACTGAACATGGTGTAAGCATACAGTACTGCTTCCAAGGAGGCCACCACTGAAACCAATAGTTAAATATAAGATATTGGCTAGTAAATTTGCAGAATAAAATAGTCATGTGATGCAGCCTTAAAGCACACTCACACTCACACACATACACACACACACACACACACACACATAGAGAACAGCAGCAGCCACTACAGCCAAGACTGAGGAACAAGGCGTATTTGGCAGAGGATGAACAGGCTAGTCTACCTTCCAGGTTGAACTTCAGACCCCAACGCTCCGACTCATACTGAAGCCAGGTCTTTTCTGCCTCCAGGGAGAGCTGACCTGGGGGTGGTGATAGTTGTGGTACAGTAGTAGCAATAGTGGTAGGAGTGGTGGTGGTTGGTTGGTTGGTTGTGGTAGTGGTTGTAGTCCAGACAGACAGGTGGGGAGTAAAGGGAGTTGTGTCAGGATAAGAGCCTTTAATTTTCTTTTTATTCATATATTCTTGCCATCCCTTTATATATGGTTCAGCCTCAGGATAATACCATTATCAGACAGTAATTCTTGATAGCTCAGGTGCACAGTATATATATACTGTACATGTATATATATATAAAGGCCAATATAATTATGGCATTAGACACTGTACATACAGTAATTACAGTTTACATGCCATTATCTGCATAGGATACATACGGTAATTTAATCCCAATTTTGTTTTCCTTCTTTTAGGTGTACTGTAGCTCATGCAATACTGGTGAACTTGACAGGTGTTTTCATGGTTTGTTAAAGGAATGTAATCAAGTAAAGCACAAATTTGAGCCTGTGATCTTGTAGTTACTAATTCAGTGCTAAAGTATAACTATGTGGCCACACCTCCCTTTTAGACTCTTACGTTTTCAAGTCTTCCCACATTTTTGTTTTTATTTCTACATGTGAGCAGTATAGTATAGCTGATATACTTACATACGTACTGGTTGGTTTGGACATGTGGAGAGAATGGATGATCAGAACTGGGTGAAGAAATGCTGGACTGTGAACGTTGGTGGAGCTGCGCGTAGGGGTAGACCTAGAATGACATGGGATCAGGTACTCCGGTCCGATCTCAAAATAAAGAACTTGACAAGAAAGGGAGCCCTTGACAGGGCCGCCTGGAAAGCCGCCATTTAGGACGTGAGACTGTAACCAAATTCCCTGTGGACAAAAGGGTCTTTAAACTTGTATGTATGTACATACATTAAAGACTATGATCTACACGTGTGAAAGGCAGTCCTTTGCAGCGTTCCAGGCTGCTCGGTTCTTGGCATCCCTCTTAGTCAGTCCCTTGGCTGCAAGATCAGTTTGTACCACCTGATCCCGCATCTTTCTTGGTCTACCTCTCCTTGCGACTCCCTCCAGGTTCATAACCTTGCTTTTCTAAACCTAATTATTGTCATCCATCCTTTCCACATGTCCATACCATCTAAGCCTGTTTCTACACATCTCCTCATTAATACTCTCAACGCCTAGGTGCCCTCTGAGTTTCGCACTGGGGGTTTTGTCTCTCATAAAAGACCCACATATCCATCTCACCATCCTCCTTTTTTGTTCCATCCTGTTCATATCTTCCATCTTGACTGGCCAGGTTTCGCTAGCATACACCATCACACTTATAGCACAAGTAAAGTGCTATACAGTATAACCTCCCTTTTAATTGAACGGAGAGCCCTTTCATGGTCAGTAACAGCAGATCTCTCTGAACTTCTTCCATCCACTTATAACTCACGACTGAGCAGCCCACAGCCCCACCATCAGCAGTAATCATGCCACCCAAATAACAGAACTTAGGCCAGTGTCACACGAGCCCTTTTTCCGGCAATTTTCCATAAGCAAGTTTTTTCTCGTAATATTTCGGGACATTTTCGCACTGGTATCAGTAACTAGACTGAAGGTAAATTTTGTTAGGAGGCTGAATTATGAAAGAGTAATTTTTTAAGCTTTCAGACCATAATTGCCCGTAAAAACTGCAAAAAAAAGGCTCGTGTGACTCCGGCTTTATCGACACAACCCAGGTGCACATCCCCAAACTCTATGCTACCAGGTAGATCCGGTACTGCCAAGACACCCCTACACAACCCAGGTGCACATCCCCAAACTCTATGCTACCAGGTAGATCCGGTACTGCCAAGACACCCCTACATATGGCACATTCAAAGTTAACCCCTTCTGTACCGGCGACATCTTTTGTATTTTATTTCAGCTACATTTAGACGATTTTGTGAAGCTTAGGAAAGATATATGGTAGATAAAAGGATTAATTGAGATAGTCTGTAGCCTTTTAATTTAATGGGTAGACGTCCTTCCTAAGCTGAACAAAATCGTCTAATAGTTGTCAGAATAAAATTAAAAGTACATCACCAGTACAGAAGGGGTTAATGGCATATGACAAGGGACCCCTCAAACTACTAAACCTCTTATGCACCCATCCCTGGCATGTGCAACACTGGATTGAATTACACTCAACCTCTATTTTACAAACAGGACAAGTGAAACTACCGCTCTATACAGCAGTTCCACATTCATTTCCGCTGATAAATGGCACACGCAATAAGGAGGCCACTGCAAATAAAGATAGATGAGGAACCATCCTAGTTTTGTCATACATCGGCTTTGCCAGGGCCATTTCAATTATTTTCTATTAAGAGTTCCCTAAGTGATTTTGGTAAGAGTTGTGTTATCAGGGGTACCACTACCGACATACAACATAAATCATCTATAAATACTTCACCTAACTAAAAAACCTAACCTAACCTAGTATTCTCATTACTACATGAATACTAGGTTAGGTTAGGTTAGGTTCTAGGCTACTTGCCCTCCAAAACACTGAGGATCAAGTGTCCAAACAGTGGTTTAGAGTGGGTAAGGGAACATTGGAAAGGGAACTACTGCCCTGGAACTAATGTCCGTGGCAGGATTAGGAAGTTAGTAGGGGACAGATGGGTTAGTAACTGAGGGGAGGATAAAATAAAGTTATTCATTTACAAACGCAGTCAGTCGCGGGTTTGATGCGAGATATTTGTCTAGGCGAAGTTTAAATGAATCAACGGTGCTGCAGTCTATAACATCTCGGGAAGCCCATTCGATAAGTTGACAACTCGATAGAAGAAGAAGAAGAAGAAGAAGAAGAAGAAGAAGAAGAAGAAAAAGAAGAAGAAGAAGAAGAAGAAGAAAAGAAGAAGAGAAGAAGAAAGAAGAAGAAAGAAGAAAGAAGAAGAAGAGAAGAAGAAGAGAAGAAGAAGAAGAAGAAGAAGAAGAAGAAGAAGAAGAAGAAGAAGAAGAAGAAGAAGAAGAAGAAGAAGAAGAAGAAGAAGAAGAAGAAGAAGCAGCAGCAGCAGCAGCAGCAGCAGCAGCAGCAGCAGCAGAAGAAGAAGAAGAAGAAGAATATATATATATATATATATATACTGTAACGTATAACAAAATACAGTGCATTATATACAGTATTCCCTAGCCAGGAATGCAACATACAATCATAGGGATAAGAGCTAGGTATCTTAAGGGGAGGTTTCTAGTTTGTTTTCTACTCCTCCAGCAATCTTAAATTTTCACCCCCTTGACCCCCTTTCAAGATAAATTTTTAAATTTTTTGGTAGAAAATGTCCCGGCCGAAGGCCGATTACTCTTAAATTACAGGCTCGCTATCGCTCGCCAGGATAAAATCGACACCTAAATGGCACGAAAGGTCTTAAAATTGACAGAATGGAGCGGAAATTCTTAAAAATCACCAAACTAATGGGGCAAACGTCTTAAAATCTCAAAACCAATGGGGCTAGACATGAGGGAGAAAGGAGTCAAGAAAAAAATCCCTGAAGTGGAAATCTTCCCTTAAGCCGGTATCACACGAGCGCTTTTTCACTCAGCATTTATCCTCAACACTGGTCTGGCAGCTTATGAGGTCAATATTTATACTATTTCGATCACCTAAATTCATCTACCATCAGTCTAGTTTTCGATACCAGTCTAAAATAGTCCAGAAATGTTGCCAGAAAAATGTTGATCATCGAATGTTGACTATAAAAGCTCTCGTGTGATACCGGCTTTACCAACAATGCTATGACCTCATCAAACCTTAAAAACCATTATTTATTACTGAATCTATTGAACTATTCATATTAAACACATCATAGAAGACTGCATTTCACACAACCACTTACGCCAACAACACAATCTACATCTCTGCCATACCCATAGCTTACTCTGAATGTTCCTTTTACTTATATATTTTCTAGATCTCAAGTGACGGCATCTCTTCCGTGGATTGACCTCCCAATCTGCCTTCCTAGAAGTTGCAGATTGGAAGCCAAAGCGTCACATTTTTCCTTTGCCCCTCAACTTTCTCTTCATAATTGTTGAGGGGCACAGGGCCATGGGTGGGGCTTTGGTTTCCCGGGCATTTCCGCACCCTCCTCAGCTCCCAGCCATGGAGTGGCTTGGGTCACTAGACCAGTCAAAGTAGGGCTGGACTTAGAACAAATTGCAATAGAAGGTTTTTTGGCTTTAACTTGTTTATTAGGTCCCTCTGATAAACATATAAAAAGTCTCCAACTTTTGGACACCGGGAAAGTGGTTAATTTGCATAAATTCAAGATGGCCGCCGTCCAAAGCTTCAATTTACAGATAACTTTTTTCTGGTTGCTCCTAGACCCTATAAATGTATTACAAACAACGTTTTTTTGGCTTTAACTTGTTTATTAGGTCCCTCTGATGAACATATAAAAAGTCTCCAACTTTTGGACACCTGGAAAGTGGTTAATTTACAGCCAAAAAACCTTACAGCCAAAAAACCTTCTATTGCAATTTGTTCTAGGTCAAGCCCTACCTTTACTGCACATTATTGTCTATTACATTTTGCCTAGGCCTATACTAATCCCATCATCTTGTTTCTTGTTTCAACAGATTGGTGCGACATCTACCGAAGCCATGGAAGAAGAGGTGGTGCATAATCCCTGCGGCATTTGCTCAAACACGTTAGACGAAGGAGAAACAGTCAAGCTGAGGGCGAAGGGAGCAGATACTATCAACAAGGCCAGTACTGAACGTGGAACGCCATCAATTACCGTGTCCGAGGGCCAAACGGTGCACATTGATTGCCGAAAGAAGCATGTCAATACGAAGCCAAATAGAATTCCTGGGAAGCAGAAGAAACGTCCTGAAAAACCTGCTCTTCGTTCTCAGACACCAGACTTTTGTTTTACAGAGAACTGCTTTTTTTGTGGTACAAAAATCTATTTGGACACAAAGCATGATTCAGAAGAAGTGTATCCAGTACGCACCTTCAACTTTCAAAGGACAATACTTTCTGCATGTGATGCCAGGGCTGATGAGTGGGCTGACACTGTTAGAGGCCGAATTAACTTTGCACGCGATCTTCCAGCAGCTGACGCAATACAGTATATCACAAGCAGTGCAGCTCAAATTTCCAGACACATAGGCAGATCCCCTCCAAATATCGTGATTCCGCAGACAGTGAACCTCCTCGCAAGGGTCGCAAAGTAGATGCCTCACGAGAGGAAGCATTTCTACTCGCAATCGAGGACCTAGTCAGTGGCAATGATGATGAACAGACTACAGTGGTTGATCTCGTTGATAGAATGTCCCAGTTGTGCCCTGATGTTGAAGCGTATAGTGTAAAATACATGAAACAGAAACTTATTTCATATTTTGGGGATGAACTGGTTATTAGTAACGTGCATGGACGCAGCGATGTTGTAACTGTCAAAGAAAGTGCTGCAAAGATTTTGCAACAATTCAAAGACTCACCACAGACTGATGATGAGGAAGCAGAACAAAGAAAGATAGTCAGGGCTGCGGCACGGTTGATCAAAGCAGATATAAAGAACATTGATACTTGTAGAGATTTCTATCCAGATCCTTCTGAACTCCGGTCGCTGGAAAAGAATGTGGCGTACGTTCCGCAGTCCCTTCGTATATTGCTGCAAGAGACGTTCAGTGGCAAGTCATGTGATCTTGAAGTTGCATCAATTGAACAAAGTATCGTGCAACTTACCAGACCAAGGGCCATTGTAGCACCCATTCAGTATGGATTGGCGGTTCAAATGCACCAGCACTTTGGTTCCCGCTTTCTTGTGGACAGTTTACACAGCCACGGCTTCTGTCTGCCTTACGCAGAAGTTTTGAGGTTTTCGAAGTGTGCTGCCAATTTCAGGGGCACCAACATATCCACTGCAGGCAGGTTTGGACAGTTCGTTGCAGACAATGTTGATCACAACTTGCGTACGCTTGATGGGCGAGGAACATACCATGGTATGGGTATAATTGTTGCTGTCACCCCTGAAGTAAGAGACACAACATCAATACCAAGATTGCAGTCACCTGAAAACAACTTCACGGCAGCTCAAATTGAAATCAAATACTACCGCAGTGTTCGCAAGAAGGGTGGGCCTCTCGAATTTAGAAAGCTTGACCCCATTTCAGCATCTGACAAGCTTGAAAATCTGGACATACTGTGGAAAACGTCATGGTTGCTTCGACCAAAACGACCAGGCTGGTCCGGCTTAATGCAGAGTGTGTGCCATGGACCACACCCAGGGAAATCATCCGTCCATTTCTTGCCCATGATTGACATGGACCCTACGGACATGAGTTGTATTTACTCAACACTTCACTTCGTTGCTGCGGAAAGCCATCGCCAGGGAACGACGCCAATGCTGACATTCGACCAACCGCTTTATTGGAAAGCGAAGACGATCATTGTTCATGAGAAGGAAGGAAGCGAACTGAAACCCATTGTTTTGAACCTTGGTGGCTTTCACTCTGTGATGAGCTTTTTGGGATGCATGGGCCATGTTATGGAAGCATCTGGGCTTAAGGAGGTTTTGGAACTTATATACGCTGAAAATGCTGTGACCCAAATGCTGAGTGGGAAAGCCTATGCACGAGCAATCAGAGGCCACTTCTTGGTTGACACAGCCTTGAGTTCGATTGTGTTAGGCAGGGCATACGGTGTCAACCTCTCAATGGTAGATGAGGAAAGTGACGCATGCAAGGACTTCCAGGAGGCTGCAGATCTTTTGGATAAGCTGTTGCGTGAAGACGTTTCACCGGATGAAGTCTGCAGTAAAGACGTTTTCAACAGAATTTCTGAAAAACTTAAAGCTGAGAAGAGCTTCTTAGCAGAGCATAAGATGGGAAAGCTATGGATTCAATACATGGACATGATTGACCTGCTGCGTCGCTTCCTGAGGGCACTGAGAATGGGCGATTTCCTACTGTACCTCGGAACACTCCAGGAGATGTTGCCGTACTTTGCAGCGTGTGGTCATAACAATTATGCCAAGTCAGCCCATGTGTACATTCAAGACATGATTGAACTTGAGCAGCTCAACCCAGACATGTTCTGTCAATTGAACTCCGGTCTATTTGTGATCCGCCGAAGTGATCGGCTGTGGGCAGGACTGCCAAGCGACTTGGTTATAGAGCAGGTTTTGATGCGCTCTTTGAAAACGAATGGTGGATTGACACGTGGTAGGGGCATGGAGGAAACGCAACGCCTGCGCTGGTTACTTGCTATGCCAGCCTGCGCTGAGGTGAGTGAAGTTATGCAAGAACTGACAGGGAAACATTTCCACACCTCTGAGCAGCACAAAGAAATGACTGAAGCAAGGCGTGAACGAGATAGGAAGGACACAGAGAAGGTTCTCGCATTCTTCAAGGATTATGATCCATTTCAAGAATCAAATGAACTCAGGAATATTGCCAACGGTGTGACAGGACCAGCCTCGGCCAATCCTCATTTACTGTATGAGGTTGGTATGAACATTGTGCAGAAGATGGAAGGTAGCAATGCTTTTGACTTTTCATTTAGGAAGAAAGATCAAGTTGAGTCGTTGGGTGCAAAGGTTACAATCAGTGCTGAAAAAGTACCAATCGACCCACAGCTCCTTTTCCAGAGGCTCCTCATCTTTGCTAATAACAGGGACTTAGGTGTTGAAGAGGTCTTTGCGTATGAGTTGTCTAGCTACCCTACTGCTCTGTTCGATAAGTGGGGGAGGCTCAGGGAAGCCAATAAACCACAGCTAGGAGATGAGATAGCTGCTGTTGTTCCCAAGTCGTCATTGGAATCATTTGAGGAAGAAAGGACTGTGACCCATGTTCTGGATGGTGGTTCCTTATTGCAAAGGATTCCATGGAAGAAGGGTGACACATTTGAGGACATTGCAAGCATGTACATGAAGCATGTTTCCAAAAACTTTCTCAACCCGGTGGTTGTATTCGACGGTTATAAATCAGGACCTACTACCAAGGACATGACACACAATCGACGATCAAAAGGAGTCTTTGGTCAAAAGGTGATGTTCACTCCAACCATGCCCCTTCGGTCAAAAAAGGAAAACTTCTTGTCAAACTCGGACAATAAGCAAAACTTCATTGACTTATTGTGTGAAACATTCAAGGCAAATGGAATTGACTGTGTCAATGCGCCAGCAGATGCAGATGTCATGATTGCGAAGAAGGGAATTGAGCATGCAAGGGAAACCGTGACATATGTGATAGGTGAGGACACAGACTTGTTGGTGCTGTTGTGTCATTATGCGGAACGAGGGATGAATGATTTGTACTTCAAGTCGAGCAAGGAAGGTGGGAAATGTTGGCATATTAACTCAGTAGCAGAAGCTCTCGGTGAAAGCATCTGTCGTGTCCTGCCAGTTGTCCATGCACTCTGTGGATGTGACACAACCTCACGACTGTATGGTATTGGTAAAGGGGCTGCCTTGAGGAAAGTGAGGGAAGACAACGGTTTCTTGAAATGTATAGAAGCATTCTGTTGCCAAAGTGGAAGTAAAGACGCGATATCATCAGCTGGTGAAAAGGCCTTGGTTTATTTGTACGGGGGAAAAGGAAATGACACCCTTGACGGACTGCGAAAGACAAAGTTTTGCAACAAGGTGGCAAAAAGTTCAACTACCGTTGAAGTTCACAGCCTTCCCCCAACAACCGATGCAGCCAAATACCACTCGTTCCGAGTTTTATTGTCAGGTCCAGGAATGGATGGGGAACTGTGTGGACCCCGAGAAATGGGGCTGGTGTCTGCGGAAGGGACAGCTTGAACCGAAGACGATGGATTCGCCAGTGGCTCCTGATTCACTACTGAAATTGGTCAGATGTCAGTGTAAGGGCAACTGTGACACTCAACGCTGTAGTTGCAAACGGAATGAGCTTGAATGTTCCAGTGCATGTGGTCAATGTAAAGGACTCTGTCAAAATAGCAACTTTGATGCAAGCACCGATGATCCAAGTGAATACGAACTCCTATCATGAATTACATAATTGGCTCTGAATGACGTCATACTACGTCATGGTTTTTTTTTTTTTTTTTTTTAAAAAAGAGGGACAACAGGTCAAAAAACCCATACAAGCACAAAGTGCCTGTGTCACCCCTTGTGAAAGAGACAGTTCAGCCTGTCTGTAAGGTTTTTCGGCTGTAAATTAACCACTTTCCAGGTGTCCAAAAGTTGGAGACTTTTTATATGTTCATCAGAGGGACCTAATAAACAAGTTAAAGCCAAAAAACGTTGTTTGTAATACATTTATAGGGTCTAGGAGCAACCAGAAAAAAGTTATCTGTAAATTGAAGCTTTGGACGGCGGCCATCTTGAATTTATGCAAATTAACCACTTTCCCAGTGTCCAAAAGTTGGAGACTTTTTATATGTTCATCAGAGGGACCTAATAAACAAGTTAAAGCCAAAAAACCTTCTATTGCAATTTGTTCTAGGTCCAGTTAAATGATTGCTAGATTTACTGGACTACACCCAGGCTTTATTGTGGTCGGCAGGGAGGGTTCTGTGGGGGCGCTTGGTTATGGCCTTGGCCTTGCTCGGGGCCTTGGGGCTGTTCGGCCAGGCAGCTTGGGGAACAACAACAACAACACAATCTACACTCCTTGGCTTTATTGTGGTCAGCAGTGAGGGTTCTGTGGGGGCTCACGGTTATGGCCTTGGCCTTGCTCGGGGCCTTGGGGCTGTTTGGCCAGGCAGCTTGGGGAACAACAACACTCCTTGGCCTTCCTTAGGGACTCGGGGCTGTTCGGCCAGGCAGCTTGGGGAACAACAACACTCCTTGGCCTTCCTTAGGGACTCGGGGCTGTTCGGCCAGGCAGCTTAGGGAACAACAACTGAATCTGGATATATATACAATACAGCTCTCCCTCGGGTTACAATTGGCTTACGTTCCTGAAAACCCGATCTTAAATAGAAAAATCGTATAGCAAACCCTAAAATTAATTGGGTAAATGGGGATGCATTCTCGGACCAGCCAAAACACAAAGACCTAAAAACCTATAATTAATAACATCGTAAATCGGGGTATCGGATAATGAGGGACACCTGTACTGTATATGGTTGGTAGGATGTTTTGCTCTTAACCCCTTCTGTACCGTCAACATCATTTATATTATATTCTGGCTACTATTAATCGATTTTATGCAGTCCAGGAAGGATCTTTAGCAAATTTAAGGCTTCGAATTCTGTCAATTTAATTTGACTTTATATTGTCCTTGTCCCAATTTTGGTTTGTTTAGTTTGCAAGTTTTACATTTTAATCAACACTTTTAGCTACCACAGATTCTTCCTAAGCTGCATAAAATCGTCTAAATATATATAGCTAAAATAAAGTACAACAAGCGTCGCCGGTAAGGAAGGGGTTAATCCTAAGTTGGTGTGTTCAATTCCCCGGGTAGCGAGCGAGGTTCTGAACATGGCTGCCTAGAGTGCCGCCATTGGAATGTCAGACCAGAACCGAACTTTGTGTCAAACACTCGGTCTTTCTCTATACCAGTGCATTACAAATTATCCACAGTTTACTGTACTTTATCCGCAGATTACTGTACTGTAATATGAACGGAAATTACAGTATTGTTGTTTGTGTCCATTATTTCCTGGCGCGCGATAGCGAGCCTGCCATTTTAAGAGGAAGCGGCCTTCGGCCGGGAAATTTTTCTACCGAAAAATGTACAAATTTATCTAGACCCCCCTTCAAGATAAATTTGTACATTTTTCTACTGAAAAATTTCCCGGCCAAAGGCCGTTTCTCTTAAAATTGCATAATAATCGACACAAACAACAATAATTTTCGTTCATAAATAAGGGGGTTAGGAAGTCATGAAATACTAATTACACAAATAAGTAGCATATTGGGGGTGAAAATTGGCAAATATAATAAAAACAAAAATGTTGACTTTGGGGTCTGGCTAGGAACCGAGCATAGTGTTTACGTATATCTATACTGTACTGTATACACACATCCCAACATGCGTGTCATGTCATTGGAACAAAGAAATTATGTATGTTGGGTATTGATGATGATGACTGTATATACTGTATATATATACAGTATACACTATATATATATATATATATATATATATTTTTTTTTTTTTTTTTTTATTTTTTTTTTTATATACAGTACAATTAGTTAACCAGACCACCGAGTTCCCAGATAGAACTCCCATAGGGCTGGGTATATATATATATACTGTATATATATATATATATATATATATATATATATATATATATATATATATATACACAGTATATGACCACTGAGCTCCATACGGAACTCTCATAGGTCTGGCTATATATATACTGTATACAGTATATAAAATCAACCAATTAGCTCTATCTTTTTTTTCCAACTCTCTCCTTAATACTCACGAGCAACCAGGCTGTCCGGGGGATAGCGGAAGGCGAATATCCAATCCTCCTCCACCTTTAGTATCCGGCCGGTGATGCGAGCGTAGTACTCGTAGTTGGAACGCCCGAACAGGTTACTCACTCCGAAGTTGTCAATCAGGAACTGCATGATCTGAGTGGCAACCTGGTGGGAGGGAAGGAAGGAAGGAAGGAAGGAAGGAAGGAAGGAAGGAAGGCAGAGTGGAAGGAAGGAAGGAGGAAGGAAGGAAGGAAGGAGGAAGGAAGGAAGGAAGGAAGGAAGAAGGAAGGAAGGAAGGAAGACGAAGGAAGAAAGAGGAAGGAAGGAAAGAAGAAGGAAGGAAAAAGGAAGGAAAAAGGAAGGAAGAAAGGAAGAAGGAAGGAAGGAAGGAAGGAAGGAAGGAAGGAAGGAAGGAAGGAAGGCAGACAGGAAGGAGAGAGCGAGAGCGAGAGCGAGAGCAAGAGAGCGAGAGAGAGGAGGGGAAGAAACTTCAATTAATTGATGTTATAAGAAATATTCAAACTCAATTTAAATCAACCTTTGAATTTAGTCCAAGATCAAGAATCCTTTCGCTATAAAAAAAAAAGTCTAATCCTACTCAATAAATTCTACTTATCTATACTGTAACTATATCTATCTATACACTCTCGTTTGGATCGTAATGTCTGTGTGGTCTTTGTATCTTCATATATCTATACTGTACAATCTAAATTGATATTAACCCTTTCAAGCTCCAATACGCGTTTCTGTTCTGTTTTCTGGCTACTATTAGAGGATTTTTGTTCAGATTAGTAACGGTATATGGAAGTCAAAGGGTTGATTGAGAGGGCCTTTACCCCTTTAATACCCACAGATCCTTCCTAAGCTGCATAAAATTGTCTAATGATAGCCAAAATAAACTGCTAAAATGCGTCAGAGCTTCAAGGGGTTAACTAGACATTAACTATGCACTACAGTACTCCCTTATCAAATTTATATAAATGCTAGCAGCTCGCTATACAATCTGTATCAAATACATTAAGGTATATTTGCATATTTTATGCTTTATTGTTATTCAAATTAATACATTAGTAATACAGGTGCACAACCACAAATCCAGAATTACTATACTCTGTTTCTTTTCAACTGACGATAAATTGAATACCTTAGCAGCAAATTTCTCGATATATAATGGAAAAATATGAAACTACTATGTCTCTGCATTATATCAAGACCAAATGTATATAATTAGCACCATATTTCACTACAAAATCTTCAAAATAACTGAGAAATCTTGATGGGAACTTTGCAATTTAGCGTCAGTTGAAAATAAAGAGTATAACCTAATATGGAAGATCTTTATAGACTATAGTAAAAGCAACGACAATGGCCACACTGAACATGTGAACCCGTGTTTGCTTGCGGACTGGAAGGGAGGAGGGTGGACTCCTCCTTCTTCTCTCCTCCACCTAAATGAGGGTGAAGAGTCCCACTCAAGCGGATCGAGCAGACTGATGAAAAAAGTACTATGATACAGAAATTAATCGAGTGGCGAGATTCTTCTTTTATATTCCAAGATAAATAATATATTCTTGCCGTTAAAAATTTGAAATTTTGGGAAAATCCAGTTTTTAGAATATTGTACTGGTTTTGTGGTTGAGTATCTGTAATAATATTCTGGTAAGGTATACTTCCTAATTGACTATTCAAAGTAATTTTGTAATGATATTGGAACAATTATATATTCATATATCTATTAATTATTAAGCGTTATTTCCACATAGCGATTTTGATTAGTTCTTTTGCATTTATCTTGTATCGTCCCAGTTTTGGTTTGTTTATTTTGCAAGTTTTACATTATAATTAATTTATCTACGGTAATATCAATGATTAAATCTGTTTAAAACTTTCCTATTGCCTATTACTTCCACAAAGTGATTTCGATAAGTTCTTTTTTTTGTATAAGTTATTTTGTATTTAAATTGTGCGGTTCCTATTTTGGTGTCTTTGTTTTGAGAGTTTTACATTTGAATTACTATAGCAATTCATTTTGTTCCGGTATTATGGTATTTCATTTCGTCCCTCTTACAGGGGATAGGTCCGCTTGGGGGCATTTTGTGTATGGCCACCCCCATTAAGGAGAGTAAGGCATTTGGCAATAGATAGATAGATAGATTTTGTTCCAGTATTACGCAATAGATAGATAGATAGATTTTGTTCCAGTATTATAAGTGATATATAGTCAACACCAGTCTGTGTAGGCCCTATGTTATTTTGTAAATTAATATATTTCCTGTAGTCACTGTAATAAATGATACATAAGCTGTTGGATTAGAAATTCAGTAAGCTAGTTATACAGAATTCATATACAAATTATCCCAGAAGAAATACATGAACTCTCACAATATAAGAATAGCTTGCTCAAGGTTTAGCAATTATTTATATCAAATGTTTAATAGTAACAGTCATAACATGCACTAAACCACTAATACAGAATGGTTACACTTAAAGCACAGCCAACCATGCAGGTAAAGCCGGTATCACACCAGAGCTTTTTTAGTCAACATTCGATAATCAACATTTTTCTGGAATATTTTGATCTGGTATCGGAAACTAGACTGATGGTAGATGAAGTGAGGTAACCGTAAGATTTTAAATGTTGACCTCATAAGCTGCCAGACCAGTGTTGAGGATAAATGTTGAGGGAAAAAGCGCTCGTGTGATACCGGCTTAAGTGACAGAACATTTGCTTGCAACTCAAAACTAATGTATACAGATTACCACTGTAAATCCCAAACCAAATTATATTTTTATAATAAATAATAATATAAAAATAAAACAAAAATTGCAATCACAACACAAATACAAATGTTTACCTCCAGTCAAAAACCAAAATCATCAATAACTTCTTTAACAATACCATTCACGTTACCCAAGAAAGAAGTATACAGTATGGAAAAAGCTTGAAAAGTGGTAATAGCTACGCACACCTAAACGTTTTGCAGATCAAGACGATACGAAATGGAACATAAGGAATTTGACACACTGATCAAGTTATATAAGCGAGATGGATATTTTTAACACACAAACCAAGTTATATTTTATTATTAACATTCTGAACAAATTATAGCTGGTGTGGCAGATGCGGCATAACTGTGCACATACAGTACTGTAATAAGACTTGCAAAATAAACTGGAAGCTTAGGAGCACACAGGGGGTGAGAAATCAGACTGATGCATTCAATAATGACAAAGTTTAGTAAACCCTCCATCAGTAAGGATTAACAACACCATCAAAACACAGGTTATACAATTTAGCATCATAAAATAGTGGAATTTAACCAAATATTGGTAATACAGCTATACTCCATTCAGTTGACCCGTGCATCTGGCTTCTAACTGGCGTTTGTATCGTGGCTCATGATTGGCTACTTTATCAGTACCCTAGCTAACTGGCCAAAATGAGTGGCAGAGCTGATAATATATTTATCATTATCTTTATTATTCCTTATTTATTCATTAAACTAGATAAGTTTGCATGACTCCGTCGTCGAAACCTGCCCGGGATGTAACACAGCACCCCATACCATTAAACACATCATAGAAGACTGCATTTCACACAACCAGTTACGCCAACAACACAATCTACACTCAATTAGAGCTCTGTGGGAAAGCCCGATCGTGGCCATGGCCTTCCTCAGGGACTCAGGGCTGTTTGGCCAGGCAGCTTAGGGAACAACAACAAGTTTAAGCTATAAAATACCACATGGAACACATAACATCGTAGATATAATACAGTAAACACAAGCTAGGGAAGAAATACCGTCACTGCCTGATGTGTGATAAGTAAATCCCGGCCTGTGATTGGCTAAACCGTGTGAGCCCGTCAGTCAGTCTTCATCTCGCGCTTACTTCCTTCGTTTATCAAGTATTTATTTCGCTTGTGTTTACTTTATATGTACGTTATTATTGTGTTTCATGTGATATTTAATAGCTATTTAGATTCGGATAAGACTGTAATTTATTAAATATTCATTAAAATGACTTAAACATATCTATTCTAATGAATAAACAAGGAATAATAAATATAATAATAAATATATAACCAGCTCTGCCGCTCATTTTGGCCAGTTAGCAAGGGTACTGATAAGGTAGCCAATCATGAGCCACGATACAAACGCCAGTTAGAAGCCAGATGCACGGGTCAACTGAATGGAGTATAGTAATGCGCTATGAAACCACACAATAGGAACAACAACATATTTTGTTCGCCTTTTGTTTGCCCCACTCAAAAAAACTCAAACAGTCTTGATGGGCTTTGTTTGATTTTGCTTGCTTTAGCTTGCCAAACAAAAGTAAACAAAACATTTTATTTGACTGACGATGGCGTTCCAAAATATGGTATAAGATTGGTTGAGCCAAGGGACATCTGTGAGTACAAGATGCCTGACAAACAGAGGGTTACTGTACAATGGTGACAGCAAGGTGGTCAATGTGGTGGTGGTGGTAATGTAGTGGTGGTGAGAGTGGTGGGGATGGTGGTGGTGGTGGTGGTGGTAATGTAGTGGGAGTGGTAGTAGTGGTGGTGGCGGTGGTGATGGTGGTTGTGGTAATGTAGTGGGAGTGGTGGTAGTGGTGGTAATGTAATGGGGGTGGTGGTGGTGGTGGTGGTAGAAGTGGTAGTGGTGATGGTGGTGGAAATGTAGTAGTGGTGGTGGTCATGGTGGAACAGCCAGGCTAGTCACATACATGGTATGGACAGTAAGGGACAGTGGATGGAGGAGTGTGGGGTGTGGGTGTAAGGGACAGTGAGTGTGGGTTGTGGGTGGGGGAGTGTGGGGTGTGGGTGTAAGGGACAGTAAGTGTGGGTGGGGGACAGTGAGTGTGGGTGGGGGAGTGTGGGTTGTGGGTGTAAGGGACAGTGAGTGTGGGTGTGGGGTGTGGGTGTAAACATGTGGAGATCACAAGCTGGCATGGTAGTCATAGTCTAAAACTTCCTCAGAAATGTCTTGATAAATAAACCTAACTCAAATTAATACCCGACAGTCACCAGATTCCTGAAATTTTGAGTATTCTCATTAAAGATTCCCCCGGGGGACAGAGTAAAGTAAGCTTTAGACACGGGTCATTCCTAGGGAATCCCATCTTTAGTATAGTCTATTCGCTGTAAGTAGGCGAGAAATCATGACCTCTATCCTCTGTAACTAAACAAGGGCTGGAGCAAATTGGCTGTAAATTTCCACATCTATTCGTTGACTGACTCTTCCTAAATGGTAGAAATAATAACTCGATTACTCTAGTCGTTTTTGAGTTACAGAGGTTAGGTCATAATTGTTCGCCTACTTACAGCGAATAGACTATAGTTATCCCTCACTTAAATAAGTAATAATTTGCTTTGCCAATGTTACTCTTCAAAGTTAAAGTAATACTGTTCAATTTGGCAATGTCACTGTTCAAAGTTAACCCCTTCTGTACCGGTTGTTGTACTCTATTCTAGCTATATTTAGACGATTTTATGCAGCTTAGGAAGGGTCTGTGGTATTAAGAAGGGCTGCTGGAAATAGTTGGAAGCCATGTCATTGCTAGAGATCCTTCCTAAACTGAATAAAATTGCCTAATAGTTGCCAGTATATAATAAAAAAGGACATTACCGGTACCGAAGGGGTTAAAGAAATACTATTCAATTTGTGGATAGTTAAAGTAAAATACTATTCTAGTCTATGACCTTTTCCCAGGATGTTCAATAGTATCAAACCCATAGGGTGAGGGAAGCATGTTAAGGGGGGGTCACCACCTTTTTTTATCTTTCTCTCCTTTTCTCTCTTTCCCTGGCTTGTATCCATTCGGCCCCATTCATCAAACTGTTTTAAGACGTTTATCCCCATCTAGGTGTTGATTTCTTTTTGGCGAGTGATAGCGAGCCAGCATTGTATGGAGAAATCCGGCTTCGCCGGAGACATTTTTCTATCGAAAAATTTACAAATTTAGCTTGCTGTCAAAACAAAAATATATATATGCTGGCTTGCTACCGCTCGCCAGAAAATATTGACACCTGGATGGGGGTAAACGTCTTAAAACAGTAGGCTGAATGGGGCCGAATGGATACAAGCCAAAGAGAGAGAAAGATAAAAAAAAGCGAGGTGGGCTCCCTTAAGCATGAGGAATTGGTGTTATTTGTAGTATGGCATATGAGGACACATTTTCAGACGGGGGTACGGCCAGGGTCACACAAGCCTTTTTTCCAGCAATTTTTACGAGCAATTATGGTCTGGAAGCTTAAATTATTACAGTTTGTCGGAATTCAGCCGCCTAACATAATCTACCTTCAGTCTAATTGCCGATACCAGTGAGAAAAAATATTGAAATAATACGAGAAATAACTTGCTCGTGGAAAATTGACGGGAAAAGCGCTCGTGTGACAGCGGCTTAAGCGAGTCTAAAGGCAGATTTACACAACCACTCTTCCTGGCAACTTTTATCCACAACTCTACTCTGACAGCTTCTGATGTGTACTTATATAATAATTTGGTCACGCAATCATCTACCTTCAGTCTAATTGACCACTTGCGAGTTTCAGGCTATAAGGAAGTTGGAGCCGAATACATCGGTATTAAATAGAAATACAAAAAATTAAGTAGATGTCCAATGGATAAAACGTATGTTGAATTTAGTGGTATGTATTTATTAACCCTTTCACGCTTTTATGACGCAGAGGTTGCCAGATTAGCGATAATAAATAGTTCTCTCATTCTTATAATTACCTCTCCAAAATTAGTTTTCTGCCCACAGCTAACTCAAAGACAACTGAAGAGGTTGAAGTAACTAAACTAAAGGGTTCTAAATACCCCTGATGGTAACAAAGGCTTTAAAGTATCCCCAATAGGCTCAAAATCGCGTCATATGCGTGAAAGGGTTAATGTACTACGGCCGTATTTTAGCTGGTAATTCTGCTAAATAACAATGTCAAAAACTCCAACTTCCTTATAGCCTGAAACTCGCATGTGGTTAATTGCCTATAGAAGTCTCCAATAATCTCTAAACTCTACCTAGAACAAAGTTGCAGATCAAAAGTTGCCGGAAAAAAACCCTTATGTAAATCCACCTTAAGGGGGGTCACAGCCTTTTTTTCTCTCCTTTTCTCCCTTTCTCTGGCTTGAATCTATTCGGCTCCATTCAGCCTACTGTTTGAAGACGTTTACTCCCATCCAGGTGTCAATTTTTTTTTCATATTTTGTTAAAAGTGTTTGACAGCAGGCTAAATTTGTACATTTTTCGATAGAAAAATTTCTCCGGCAAAGCCGGATTTCTCCATACAATGCTGGTTCGCTATCGCTCACCAGGAAGAAATTGACACCAGGATGGGGATAAACGTCTTAAAACAGTAGGCTGAATGGGGCCGAATGGATACAAGCCAGGGAAAGAGAAAAGGAGAGAAAGATCCAAAAAAAGCCTGTGACCCCCCTTAAGGGCTAACAAAGTGGAGAGACATTACCAAGCCTGTCAGTCAGTTTATTAAGAGGTATATATATATATAGTACCTTTATGTGGTCTTCCTGTATGAGAGGTGCAAGGGGTAAAAACGGGGTAAAAACGGGGTATAAACGTATCTAAGGCCGGAGAAACACTTAAGAATGGATTACAACTCAGTTTTAAAATCTACCAAACATTGTAGAACCATTGTAGAACCTAAAATGTAGAATTGGACGGTTAATCAATAAATCACATCTCCCTAAAGTGCAGTAAAACTATACAAAATCAAGAAGTACACTAAGAATCCAAAGTTCCTTCCCACCTTCACAGCGAGTGAAGTACAGTCAATGCCAAAGCTGTTTATACAGTACCTTAACCCCTTCTGTACCGGCGCCGTCTTTTAATTATATTAGGGCAACAATTAGACGATTGTATTCAGTTTTAAAAAGGCCTTTAGTAATTAACAGACATCGAACTATCTCCCTTAACCCATTTTACTACCACAGATCCTTCTTAAACTACACACAATCGTCTAACTATAGCTTGTGTCAAATAATAGAGATGTTGCCGGTACAGAAGGGGTTAAATGCCTGGACAACTGTAACCCTCCTGCCCTCCTTCCCACCCCAACTAATTAGATACAGGAAACCTACCCGGGCCAACCAATAGAAAGACTACAAATAAATCCACAATAACGAGAGAAGAAGTAGTAGGAGTCAGGGAGATGGACAATTTTGGTGCAATATCTAAAAGTAAACAAATATTTCCGTTCACTTTTTATCTCTGTTCGAACCAGTCTTAAGGGGTTATACGCTCTTTGCTTGCATTTGTTTGCAGTATGAACACTAACAGTATTGCTGTTCTTGTAATTGCAGAGGTGTAACATGATACATACATACATACATAAAATTTTAAGACTGAGTGCTCCACACATACGTGCAGTTTCAGCCTCTTGTCCTAATGGCGGCGTTTCAGGCAATCCTGTTAAGGGCTGCTTCACTTGTCAAGTTTTTGGATTTGAGTTCGGCACGTATAGTCCGATCCCAAGTCTTCCTCGGTCCACCCCTTGGTGTAGCTCCCTCCACAATCACAGACCTGCATTTTTTCACCCAATTTTGTTCATCCATTCTCTCCACATGTCCATACCATCCTAGTCTACTTGTACGCATCACCTCGCTAATACTCCTTATACCTAAACGTCTCCTCAGCTCAACATTGTTATTCTATCCTGTAGCCTGGCCCCACGCATCCATCTCGCCATTCTCATCTCATTACGCTCCATTCTGTTGACATCCTCTACTTTAACGGCCCATGTTTATGAGGCATACGTCATTGCACTTCTAACACATGAGGCATACACCCTTCCCTTCAAGGGGAGAGGCACTCTTTTCATGGTCAGGATTGGCAGCAGTTCTCTGAATTTCCCCCAGCCACATCTAATTCTAGCGACAGTGGCAGCCTCGGCCCCACCACCGTCAGAGATGGTATTTCCTAGGTAACAAAACTTGTTCACCAGCTCCAATGACTCATTTCCAAAATTCACAGCCACAGGATCATCACTTAACACAAGCTCGCCTTTGCACACAAATTTCTCTATTTCTGACTTATCCTTCGGCAGGGATCCCTTTATTCTACTACAGCGCTTATTCCCATGGTGCACCCAGCGTCGACAGATGCTACATTGAATCGCGTTAACGCCCACACTCTTTCCACTCACTGCACATGGGT
This sequence comes from Paralithodes platypus, assembly GCA_032716605.1. Classification (NCBI taxonomy): domain Eukaryota; kingdom Metazoa; phylum Arthropoda; class Malacostraca; order Decapoda; family Lithodidae; genus Paralithodes; species Paralithodes platypus. Next base: position 3,479,760 of record CM064480.1, read on the forward strand.
ATGCACCGCTCTTTTCCACATTGCCTCGTCTCAATCTACACTGCATAACCTTGTTTTTGTTAATATTGACTCTTAGACCCTTGCTCGCCATGCCCTCTCTCCATTCTCTGAATTAGGCCTCAGCATCTTGCATACTGTCAGCTATCAGGGCTAAATCGTCTGCATAAAACAGTTCCAACGGGTGTCCGCCTCTAAAAATTATACGAGCACTAGTAAATTACCCTGGAAGAACTAGTGCTTTTGAGAAATAAATGATCTAGTTAACTCTCATCCTATCGATTCCAAACCATTATCCTCTCTGTGGTTCAAATATTTCCACTATGACACGGGAGGTCGGGGGCCGGGGGAGTGCTGGAGTGCCCTTAGTGATCCCTGGTCATGGGGTCTTCTCCTGGGCGACCTTGATGTGTGTGAATTTGTGTTTTGTTATTTTTTTTTTTTTCGGGCTCTGTCTCGAGTCGGCCACCCTCAGTTAAAAAAAAAGGGGGGGGAGGGGGGTATGTGCCTGAGTATATCGATAGACACACTCAGAACTGCAGGAGGAAGCGCTTGTGTCAAACCACCTATACGGTATATTGAGCGAGTGTCATGGATCTATCATGTACACCCTAATGTGGTGGATTGTGTTCTTTTATTTATAAATTATTATTTTACTTAAGCGTTGTTTCCACACAGCGATTTTGATTAGTTGTTTTGTCTTTTTACTGTGTTTGTATAAGTTTTGGTTTGTTTATTTTGCAAGTTTTACATTATAATGCCCCAACAGCCTGGGTATAGCTTCATAATAACCTTCCCTTTGATGGGTTGCTTGCCAAGGATACGCACGCCCATATGCAACGGATAAATTAAAATACAAAACTTGCAAACTAAACAAACCAAACCTGGGACGATACAAGATAAAGGTAAAATAACATCAAAATTGCTATATGGAATCTATCTACAGTATCTATCTTTTGCCGGACGCCTTACTCCCCTTAATGAGGGTGGCCATACACAGGATGCCCCCAAGCGGACCTATTCCCTGTAAGAGGGACAACTCGAGCCAGTTTACTGAAGGACTTACAGGATTGACCACTCAATTTAGGATCTGTCCGACTCCGAGGCCCTCTGTGTATCTTTTTAGCACTATTTTTCTACTGTGATGTTCGGCTAGTCCATCCACTAACCTGCCTTACCCTTAGGTAGGCAGTACGGATTTACAGGTTTACTCCCCTAGAAAGGTTGCCAACCAAGGCTGACGAGTCCCATCCACCCGGATTTTTATAAGGTTGTCTCCCCTAGATGGGTTGCCGACCAAGGCTAACGAGTCCCATCCACCCGCTATGTGGAAATAATGATCCATAAAATATAATCATAATTCTCAAAGAAGCAAAATAATGATAATAAAAGTATTATGCCCAAAACAAAATAGGGAAAGAATAAATCAGATGAATATGAGGCCGATACACCAGAACCAAACCAACAATGGCTGTACAGTACTGTAGCAATACATAGGAAAAACAACAACATGATTACTTTAAGGGAGGTGACCTGCTTTGGGTTATTTCTCTCCTTTTCTCTCTTTCTCTGGCTTGTATCCATTCGGCCCCATTCAGCCAACTATTTTAAGACGTTTATCCCCATCTAGGTGTCGATTTCTTCCTGGCGAGCGATAGCGAGCCAGCATTATATGAAGAAATCCGGCTTCGCCGGAGAAATTTTTTCTACCGAAAAATGTAAAAATTTAGCCTGCTGTCAAACAAAAATAAAAAATATGCTGGCTCACTACCGCTCACCAGTAAAAAATTGACACCTGGATGGGGATAAACATCTTAAAACAGTAGGCTGAATGGGGCCAAAAGGATACAAGCCAGAGAAAGATAGAAAAGGACAGAACAAAAACAGGTGACCAAACAAATAACTACAGTATACAAATAAATATAAACCAACATTATTCCAAATATTGTAAGTATTATACACTTCCAAATATTGTAAGTATTACACACTTCCAAATATTGTAAGTATTACACACTTCCAAATATTGTAAGTATTACACACTTCCAAATATTGTAAGTATTACACACTTCCAAATATTGTAAGTATTACACACTTCCAAATATTGTAAGTATTACACACTTCCAAATATTGTAAGTATTACACACTTCCAAATATTGTAAGTATTACACACTTCCAAATATTGTAAGTATTACACACTTCCAAATATTGTAAGTATTACACACTTCCAAATATGTAAGTATTACACACTTCCAAATATTGTAAGTATTACACACTTCCAAATATTGTAAGTATTACACACTTCCAAATATTGTAAGTATTACACACTTCCAAATATTGTAAGTATTACACACTTCCAAATATTGTAAGTATTACACACTTCCAAATATTGTAAGTATTACACACTTCCAAATATTGTAAGTATTACACACTTCCAAATATTGTAAGTATTACACTTCCAAATATTGTAAGTATTACACACTTCCAAATATTGTAAGTATTACACACTTCCAAATATTGTAAGTATTACACACTTCCAAATATTGTAAGTATTACACACTTCCAAATATTGTAAGTATTACACACTTCCAAATATTGTAAGTATTACACACTTCCAAATATTGTAAGTATTACACACTTCCAAATATTGTAAGTATTACACACTTCCAAATATTGTAAGTATTACACACTTCCAAATATTGTAAGTATTACACACTTCCAAATATTGTAAGTATTACACACTTCCAAATATTGTAAGTATTACACACTTCCAAATATTGTAAGTATTACACACTTCCAAATATTGTAAGTATTACACACTTCCAAATATTGTAAGTATTACACACTTCCAAATATTGTAAGTATTACACACTTTCAAATATTGTAAGTATTACACACTTCCAAATATTGTAAGTATTACACACTTCCAAATATTGTAAGTATTACACACTTCCAAATATTGTAAGTATTACACACTTCCAAATATTGTAAGTATTACACACTTTCAAATATTGTAAGTATTACACACTTCCAAATATTGTAAGTATTACACACTTCCAAATATTGTAAGTATTACACACTTCCAAATATTGTAAGTATTACACACTTCCAAAAATTTGTAAGTATTACACACTTCCAAATATTGTAAGTATTACACACTTCCAAATATTGTAAGTATTACACACTTCCAAATATTGTAAGTATTACACACTTCCAAATATTGTAAGTATTATACACTTCCAAATATTGTAAGTATTATACACTTCCAAATATTGTAAGTATTATACACACTTACACACCAAAGTATTACACACAAATATTGTAAGTATTATACACTTCCAAATATTGTAAGTATTATACACTTCCAAATATTGTAAGTATTATACACTTTCAAAGCAAGTAAGAGCAAGAAACATTATTATGGGTTCTAGAGAATGGAGCACTGACGAAAATAATAAAACTTTTAAAGAACACAAACAAAATACAATTGAACTACCAGTACATCTATCTATCTATCTATCTCTCTATTTACACAGGCCCATTCCCCATTTTTTTTTTTTTTTTTTTTTTTTTTTTTTTTTAATATCTGGGGGTGGCCGACTCGAGACAGAGCCTGAACAGGGACAACATAACCCAGAGGAAAAACAATGGACAATGAACACAAATTCACACACATCTTGGTCACCCAGGAGAAGACCCAGAGACCATGGATCACCAAGATAACTCCAGCACTCCCCCGGCCCCCGACCTCTCGGAGAATTTCCAGTCTCAGCAGGCAGACATGCAGCGAAGCCGCCACCACAAGCCCGCCCACCACACTTCCAGGCGCACCCTTCATATATACCGGCTCCCCGGGCCAGGCCCCTGACGGACTATTATCTAGTCCAATTGGCGCCCGGCCCCTTTTCCCCAATGACCGCGTTTTCACTTATCTATTCACAAGCCGCAATGTTGCATCTCTCTTGCTATTCTATCGCTACTATAATAATCAGTGTTCCTCGGAGCTTTCCCAGTGTATACCACCTCCTCTACGTAGGGTACGTAGTACCCGCCTTGCAACACAATCCCACCCCTACTCTGTGCAACTCTCCAACCCAAGAGTGAAACATCATTCTCAGACTTTCTTTTATTCAACTGCTGAGCTCTGGAACTCTCTCCCAGAATCAGTCTTTCCCTCTTCCTATGACTTAAATTGCTTCAAACGCCGTGTGTCCAGGCATTTTAGCTCGAACGTGCCTTGATTTCGGCCCTGTCACTCTTTGAAATCTGGGGAAGGCACTCGCTGCAGGCAGTTATGCCTTTTGTCTCCCTCATTCACATAGAAAAACAAAAACAAAAACATTCTCCATCCATTCCTGTTTATTACTTCAATAAAATAGCACTATTTTAATGCTATTCTGTTTCAGCTTCCAATGGATCCCTGGTTATCCAAGGTGTGTACAATCCTCTGACCATCACAGATCAATCATGTACTGAATCTATCTATCTATCTATCTATCTATTGCCTGACGCCGTGATCCCTGAAGGGGTGGCCACGAACGAAACGCCCCCATGCACCTTTGTCCCCAGTCAGTTGACGCCCCTCCTCCCAACCAGCACCGCCTTCATCCATATACTTCTTCATTCCATCCTTCCACCTCTCTCTCGGTTTACCTCTCCCTCTCTGTCCTTCCATCTCGCTCTCGTACACCCTCTTAGTCATTCTCTCGTTTCCATACATTCAGTACATATGTACTGAACAAAATAATCTATTGATAGCCGAACTACAATGCTATAAAGGCATAATTTCTTGCCCCCCCCCCCCCCCAACCACTACCTTCCCTCGAAGTTATTATAAAAAGTTTGCCCCATTAGTTTAGCGATTTTAAGAACTTTCACCCCATATTAAGACCTTTCGTGCAATTCAGGTGTCGATTTTATCCTGGCGAGCGATAGTGAGCCTGTAATTTAAGAGGAATCGGCCTTTGGCCGGGACATTTTTCTACCGAAAAATGTACAAATTTATCTTGAAAGGGACTCGAGGGGGTGTAATTTTAAGCTTGATGGAGGTCTAGGGAACAAACTAAATACCTCCCCTTAACCTCTTTTACTACCACAGATCACTCTTAAACTGCACACAATCGTCTAAACTAAACTTAGCCACAGTACAATCAAATCAAAATGACGTCGCGGTAAAGAGGGGGAGGCAGACCGTTTTTCTGGACCCCCTTCTCCCTAATGTTTAGCCCCACTAGTTTTGAGATTATAAGACGTTAGGCCCATTAGTTTGGCGATTTTAACACCTTTCGCCCCATTTCGTTGTCAATTTTTAGATCTCATGCAATTTAGGTGTCGATTTTTTCCTGGCAAGCGATAGCGAGCCTGCAATTTTAAGAGAAACCGGCCTTCAGCCGGGCTACCGAAAAATTTACAAATTTATCTTGAAGGGGGGTCTAGGGGGTGTTTTTCTAAGCTTGATGGAGGTCTAGGGAGGAAACTAAAAAAATATATGAATAAATTAATTAAATTAATAGACCAAACAAACAGTCTGCCTCCCCTTAATAGATGTATGTATTGATCACCTAATGGCCTCTCTCTCTCTCTCTCTCTCTCTGCAGTACCCTTTCCTGCAGCTTCCCCGACAGCCTCCTAACCAGAAATATTTCCTCAGGATTTTGTCCCTGGTTTTCCCCAATCTACTAACTGTCATCCTTCCATACTTCAAATGCTCCATGTGGACAGTAAATTAACCCTTTCACGCAAATGTGGATGCAGGGCTTGCCGATTAGCAATCATAAATAGAGTTCTCTCTTATAATTACTGTACCTCTCCAAAATTAGTTTTCTGCCCACAGCTAACTCAAAGACAACTGCAGAGGTTGAAGTAAATAAACTAAAGGTTTCTAAACACCCCTGATGGTCACAAAGGCTTTAAAGTATCCCAGAATAGGCTCAAATTGCGTCCTGTGCGTGAAAGGGTTAATGAAAGTAACCCTGTGAAGACAAAAGAACTTATCAAAACCTATCTATCTATCTATCTATTGCCTGACGCCTTGATCCCCGAAGGGGTGGCCACGAACGAAATGCCCCTATGAACCTCTGTCCCCAACCAGCACCGCCTTCATCCATATACTTCATTTTCCTTTGCCCCTCAACTTTCTCTTCATAATTGCTGAGGGGAACAGGGCCCTGGGTGGGGCTTTGGTTTCCCGGGCGTTTCCGCACCCTCCTTAGCTCCCCGCCATGGAGTGGCTTCGGTCACCCAGGCTTTATTGTGGTAGGCAGGGAGGGATCTGTGGGGGTGCTCGGTTATGGCCTTGGCCTTGCTTGGGGCCTTGGGGCTGTTCGGCCAGGCAGCCTGGGGAACAGCAACAACAACAACAACAACTTCTTCACTCCATCCATCTAACTCTCTTTCAGTTTACCATAATAAAATGTTGAAATATAAAAACACAAAACCATTACATAGAATTAGGGGCTCCTTTAGGGCTCCTTTAGGGCTCCTTTAGGGCTCCTTTGCTTCTTTACACCGAGAGTAAATTATCTTAAATGGTAGGATTCTGAATTTATTCTTATTATGATCTATCTATCTATCTATCTATCTATCTATCTATCTATCTATCTATCTATCTACAGTATATGCTCAGGCCCAATCCCCACTTTTCCTATTTTTTTCCCCTCTATTTTATTTTTTATTTTTTATTTTTTCTTGGGGGTGGCCGACTCAAGACCGCAAGAACAGGAAAACACAAGACAAAACAACGAACAAACACAGACAAAACACAAAACTCACACACATCTAGGCCACCCAGGAGACTACCCAGAGACCAGGGTCACCAAGGTCGCTCCAGCACTCCCCCGGCCCCCGACCACCCGGAGAGGCTCCGATCTCGGTAGGCAGACATGCAGCGGAGCCAAAGCCACAAGCCCGCCCACCACACTTCCAGGCGCACCCTTCATATTAATCGTCTCCCCGGGCCAGGCGCCTGATGGACTATTATCTAGTCCAACTTGCGCCCGACCCCTTCCCCCAAATGACCACGTGTTCACTCAACTATTCACAAGCATTCTCCATTCATTCCTGGTTATTACCACTTCCTTTGCCTGATCTATAGTCATTCCTCTATCATCCAAAGCTTGTCTTACACAGTCTCTCCATCTCAATGGGGGTCTTCCTGCCCTTCTATCTCCCCTTGTATCTGACTCATATATTCTCTTTGTAAGCCTTTCATCTCCCATTCGTTCAACATGACCATACCAGCTCAGCACCCTTCTGTCCACTCTGGCTGACAAATGTTCCTGCTGCCCCACTCTCCTACGTATCTCTTCATTCCTCAATCCGTCTCTACGGGTAACTCCACACATACTCCTCAAGCAGCTCATCTCCATCACATCCAGCTTTCTTCTCTCCTTTTTTTTCAGAGCCCACAACACCAAACACTTCCAACGAAATTAATGAAAGCATATATGTGATCCACCGGGGTTCGAACCTGGGTTATCACACACAGATTGTTAAACACTGTAACCATTACACCACCAGGACGGTTAAAGGTTTATGCACACGCCTACGACTTATTATCCATTCTCGAATACTGGATATTAATCTAATCATGTTCATATTCCCAATTCCGCTATGGTAGCCAAATGTTTAAGTGAGAGGAAAGAATATTCATGGGGCACAGATCATATGGACCGCCTCGCTACCATAAATTATTGCTGGTAAAAGTGCTTATGTGACAACGGCTTTAAACGAGATGCCATGTCAAGGGTAATTAGTTCCATCCACCCACCCATTGTAAATTGATATCACACAAGAGCTTCTTCAAGCAACTTTTATCATCAACACTGGTCTGGCAGCTTATGAGTCAACTTTGTACATACTGTACAGTAACTCTAATCACTAATAACTAACCTCTGTAATTCTGTCACCTAAACTAATCTATCCTCAGTCTAGTTCCAATAACAGTGCATTAGATCCTAAAATTCCACCACCTTTTCGGCCTGTTCATGTGACTAGATATTCCTTGGAGTTAAGGGGAGGTTTCTAGTGTGTGTCTTAGACCTCCATCAAGCTTAAAATTACACCGCCTAGACCCCCTCCTTTCAAGATAAATATGTAAATTTTTCGGCAGAAAAATGTCACGGCCGAAGGCCGATTCCTCTAAAGTTACAGGCTCGCTATCGCTCGCCAGGAAAAAATCGACACCTAAATGGCACGAAAGGTCTTAAAATGGACAGAAATGGGGCGAAAGTTATTAAAATCGCCAAACTAATGGGGCAAACGTCTTAAAATATCAAAAGCAATGGGGCTAAACATGAGGGAGAAGGAAGTTCGAAAAAAAATCCCTCAAGTGGAAACCTCCCCTTAAATAATCAGGCCTTTGCGCATGTTCATTGTAACACGTCACAATATTCAAGGTGTTGTATCCCATCAATCACAAAATTCTGGAATACTCTCCCTAATGAAGTAGTCAATGAGGAGAGCTCTCTGGTTTTCAAGACGAGGGTTAACGCCTTTTTAGTTAGCTAGTTATACCTTCCTGGCTATTTGTGCCCCCCACCGAGGCCTTCGGGGTATATAGTCTCCCCACGGCTCTTCGGTGGGGCTCACATGTAGTATCTGATAATAATAATAATAATAATAATAATATGAACGTTGCCAGTATCATATTGACCACCAAAAATTGACGCTAAAAGCCCTCCTGTGATACCCCTTTAGCTGCCTATTACGACATGCAGCAAGAGTTACTCGGGAACTAGTCTTTCCTCGCTGACAAAGTGGGGAGAGAGAGCACAATAAAAGTAAACAAGTCAAACGAACAATAAAGAGAACCAAAACTGATCAAAATAAGCCCACGGAAGGATAGTAGAGAATGTCGAGGCAAAGACAGAAATATATAATAGTTTACCAGGTTGGGAGCTACAACAACAGAGGTACAGTAACAGTCAAAAGTACACACACAACCTTCAACAAACACCCACCCCATAATAGGATAAAACAACTTTTTTAGATACTTCATTAGATACTGAAATAGCCTCCCGAAAATCTAAACCCTGGGCGGGAAACGAACCCGGGATCTTTGGGTTACGAGGTAGACATGTTACCACAAGACTAATAAAGGTACAGTCGCACTAATAAGTGATGTCTCGGCACCAAGTATATTTTGAGCCATAATTGATATCAGCAATATCCAAGCTTCATTTCTTCATATCGAGTGAAATATACAAACCTGTTCCTACACTTACCCACCCTATTGAACATCTGACAGACATTAATACAGCACATACCAAGCCAAACGTAATGACAGCTGGGACATGACTTATTAGCGCCACCGTACCTCACTTACCCTGGTAGTCTAAGTGTATTTCCACGCCTTGTTCAGTTTAGGCTAACCTATTTTCACTGACTTTAAACCTGCAGTGTCCCTGTCAAGTCCCTTAACCCTGAAATCTGTCCTAATCCCAGACTGTCATCCTTGCATCCACTGTCATACTTTTAACACACTACACCCAGGGTTACTAAATTAAGTACGCTAGATGGTAAATAAATGCCGAACATTGCTAGAATAAGGCCACAATCTCTAGCATATCGCTCTAAAATGGCTCAAATCTCCAGAATATCGCTAGAATTCAGGCCGCTAGATGTAAATATTGCCACTAGATCGAAGTAAATACCTGAAGATCTAGCGGGAAAGTAGCTAAATTGGCAACACTAACTACACCTAGTCATGCTCATCTATTCACAGTCAAACTACCACACTCAGCCAGTACTGTACACTCTATATACTGTCACTCTCTCAACCCTACTCTCGTTGGTTCCTCTCGGGCATAAATTACAGTATACAGTGGCTTCGTAGACGGTTTTCCTAGAGCTAACTGTTATACTGTATGTGTTCTTCTCCTGTCAACTCTCTTTCCTTTCTTGTGTCTCTGCCTGATCCTCCCTACCCCTTGTGGGAGTAAGGGCTGGCTACTGACTAACTGACTAAGGGCTGGCTACTGACTAACTGACTGAACTATAAAAAAAGTAACTGAAAAATGGCCCCAAGTTTGAAAAATAGGTCTATTACTAAGAAGTCCAATACCTTTCTTTTGCAGTTAGAAATTAGCTTTTGCAATTGGTAAAACAAAGCTGGCCAAAGTGTTTATAATTTTTAACTTTGCAACGCTATTTCTCCTGAAGGTTGAGTGAACTTTTGAGTGTGTTGTACAGGATCCAAGACACGCAGGAGACAGTGACCGGACAACTCAACCAATAGACCATTGCAACCCGTAGCTCTCGACCAGTATACCAACTCAACCGGTACTGTTAGGTTAGGTTAGTTAAGCCGGTGTCAAATGAGCAATCTAGCGGAGGATATTTTCAGAGTCTTTCTTTTGGAATAAAAAATGTACCAAGAAGAAATATATTACATGATGAATTTTCACTTCCACTATGACGTATATTTAACCTAGTAGCTATACTTTATTTTTTTCCAGCTGATGGTGCATTGAATCCCTTAGTAGCTAATTTATCGATACTTATTGGAAATATATGAAGCTACTATGGCTGTGTGTCGTATTAATGCCAAGTTTTCATAATTAAAATCATATTTCGCTACAAAATCCACCTTATAGCTGAGTAATAAAGATAGAAACATGACAATTTACCCTCAGCTGGGAAAAAATAGACTATAGTAATCATAACCCCTTGAGGATTATGATGCATGTTTACAGTTTATTCTGGCTATCATTAGACCATTATATTCAGAGTAAGAAGAGTGTATGGAAGTCAAGAGGGTTAACTGAGATAGCCTTCACCCTTTTAATTCCCACACATCCTTCTTAACCCCTTATTGGCGGCGCTCGACTTAAGTCGTGCACCAATTTGCAGCAAGTTAGGAGCATTATTAAGGCTTTTAAAGGGTTAAAATAGAGTGCAAATGGCTGCGCTCAGACAGCCGACTCCCAGGGCTTACCGCCGCCCATTAACTCATGTTCCCTGTGTTCTCGAGAGGCCGGCAGTGTAGCCAGTAGTGAGCATAGCTGGGAAAAATATACCGATATATGCTAAACTTCCATGTTCGTGCCACCACTGCAAGAGAACCACGAGTGCTACGTAGCTCGTTCTGGTCTCATTTTGAAACTTTTAGTGCCTAGTTTTTTGCTAAATATTTTTTTTTCTTCATGCAGATGCTTGATTTATCATGCAGGAGGGCCTGAATATGCCCAAATGAGCCCAAAACACCCCGCTAGACAAGGGTTAAGCTATATAAAATCGTCTAATGATAAGCCAGAATAAATGTCAAAACGCGTCATGATCCTCCAGAGGGTTAAATGGTCACATCAAATAGAAGAACTAATTACGTAAACCCTTCCAACAAACCGGATGATTTGTCCCAGGTGCCAGACTTTGATACAATTCCCCGATAAACTTGCCCTGTGACACAGACTTCAGTACTATAAGATGGCACTGGTTTAACCCAAGAACTGCGAAGGTCCTCAATTGAGTCTGTAGTTTTTTTTTTTTTTTTTTTTTTTTTTTTTTTTTTTTTTTTTTTTCCCTATGTTAAAAAAAAAAAAATATCAGTACAGACTTAACCCTCTCACATCCGGACGCGATTTTTGAGCCTATTAGGGATACTTTAAATCCTTTGTTACCGTCAGGGGTATCTATAAACCTTTAGTTTGTTTACTTCAACCTCTGCAGTTGTCTTTGAGTTAGCTGTGGGCAGAAAACTAATTTTGGAGAGGTAATTATAACAGTGAGAGTAATCTTTTTCTTATTGCTAATCTGGCAACCTCTGCGTCCTATGGTCGTGAGAGGGTTAATTGAGGACCTTCGCCGTTCCCGGGTTAATGGTCTACCGGTTGATTTGGCACTGGTTAAAATGGTCTACCGGTTAATTTGGCACTGGTTAAAATGGTCGACCAGTTGATTTGGCACTGGTGAAATTGGTCTACCGGTTGATTTGGAACTGATAATAATAGTCGACCGGTTAAGTTGGCACTGGTTAAAATGGTCTACCGGTTGATTTTGGCCACGGTGAAAATTAGTTTACCGGTTGATTTGGCACTGCATAAAATGGTCTAGCAGTTGATACTGGCACCGGTTAAGTGGTCCGGTCACTGCGGGAAACATGAACCAACAACCAAGGGAAGGGAGGGCACAGTATCGGCTCCGTCACACACAACATTTCTACAATAACTTTTAATCGGCAACTCTTTGCTGGCAGTAGTTCGGAGTTTTTTGGCAACGATATCGGTAGTTATATTTATCTTTATGTTTTGGCAACGATATCGGTATGTTTTGGCAACGATATCGGTAGTTATATTTATCTTTATGTTTTGGCAACGATATCGGTAGTTATATTTATCTTTATGTTTTGGCAACGATATCGGTAGTTATATTTATCTTTATGTTTTGGCAACGATATCGGTAGTTATATTTATCTTTATGTTTTGACAACGATATCGGTAGTTATATTTATCTTTATGTTTTGACAACGATATCGGTAGTTATATTTATCTTTATGTTTCAACTAAATTTTGAGGCTCTTTTGCAATGATAGAGGGAGGGATTTGTTTTCTTTCCTTTTTAATTTTTAGCCAAATTTTGGGCCTCTTTTGCAAATCATATTTGTAACTATTTATATATGTTATTTTGCATTAGTGTTTAGCATTTCAACCAAGAGACTGAGTCTGTCTCTCAATAACTAGAGAAATGGTATATTGCGATATATTACAAAATACTGTAGATATTATATATTGACAGGGGACCTATCCACAAATATTGCATTTTGGGGGGAAAGTGTAAACAATTGTCAGTCTAAAACTTATATTTAAACTTATTATTGTTTCCACAGCGATTTTGATAAGTTGTTTTGACTTTATATTGTCTTTGTCCAAGTTTTGGTTTGCAAGTTTTACATTTTAATATTGTTTTTAACTTTGTCCAAAAGATCAAAATAATAGTTCCAACTGGATATCAAGTGTCGACACATTTACCTCAGCCTTTTAGACTTTCAGATATATGTATAAACCTTTCATAATGAAACCCAATGCACTGGTAAACAAAAGTAGTAGAAATAAATTCCTATTTTTAAGAAATTGAGTGCTGCCCAATTATTGTTCATAAGTTAGCGCTCAGTTCCATAATATTTGTTCGACATGGTATACACGATGCCCATCTAAAAATGTTATGAATACAACCCTTGTTCAAAAGATCTGGGTACAAGTCTGGACTGAATACCATTGTTTAGAGATGTACCTCAATCTTTTAGCTTATGCCTCAGTTTTTCCAACAACTGGTCGTACTCTTGAGCATGTGGGATGGTTCCTGCAATTTTGATAACAAAGTAAATATGGGGAAGTGAGTGCTAATTTATGACAAGAACATGTTACCACCCAGTTTCTTAAAGCTAACGGTGTATTAATACATATTTCGTTCAACTAGAGAATAGGGTATGATTAAATATAGTAAACAAAAATAAAGAATAAGGTAAAGTCCACACAGATACCAAGTCCAGAAAAGCTAGAGTTCAAATGAGAGAGTTTCTACTCAAACCTTAAAAACCACAAGCTGCCAGTCTAGAATTTCCAACAAAATTGCTGTAAAAATGACAAGTGAGACGTCCCCTTAAAGAAGGTACTTACATCAACCATGGCCTAAATTCGTCCCAGGGAATTTACGGGGCACAAAAAAAGTAAAGGTGAAAAATAAATAATAACGAAGTGGGCTATCGAGATGATCAACACAAAAATGCCACTACTGCCAAAATTTGAAAACACATCTTGTGTTTCTCCTTTTTTTGGGGGGTGGGGTGGGGTGGGGGGATAATCGTGTACATGGTAGTGGTAGTGGTGGGGAGGTGGTGGAGGGTAACATAGCTAACAATACAACTTAAGGTTACTTACAATGGTTACATAATAACTTCTTGCCAAGTGGGACTCTCTTGTAGCCTACAGCAACACAGAATATGGAATGCGTTAAAAGGCAGAGTCCTGGTCTACTAGTCAGCTGGGTTAGTTTTGTTTGAAAGCTAGAATGGGGGACTTTTAAACCATTAAAGTCCTTCCTAATGGGGGACTTTTAAACCTTTAAAGTCCTTCCTAATGGGGGACTTTTAAACCTTTAAAGTCCTTCCTAATGGGGGACTTTTAAACCTTTAAAGTCCTTCCTAATGGGGGACTTTTAAACCTTTAAAATCTTTCCTAATGGGGGACTTTTAAACCTTTAAAATCTTTCCTAATGGGGGACTTTTAAACCTTTAAAATCTTTCCTAAGTTAAAGCTGAATAAAATCATCTAAAAGTCACCAGAAGTTTCTTCCATTTGATTTCAGCTACATTTTGACAATTTTACAAAGTTTAGGAAAGACATATGGTAACTAAAAGGCTTATTTGAGATAGTTTGTTGCCTTTTAATTGATAGAAGTCCTTCCTAAACTGAATAAAATCTTCTGATAGCGTCCAGAATATAAAGGAAGGAGTTAATAAAAAAAACATCCCCAATAGGCACACTCACAGATGCGGACATTGGGGGAGGTAGTACAGTCGCGCTAATATGTGATGTCTCGGCACCAAGTATGTTTTGATCAATAATTGGTATCAGCAATATCTAAGCTTCATTTCTTCATATCGAGTGAAATATACAAACCTGGTCCTACACTTACCTACCCTATTCAACATCTGACAGACATTAATACAGCACAGAGCAAGCCAAACCGAATGACAGCTGGGACATGACTTATTAGCACGACTGTACACATAGGCGTCTTCTGTTGATTTTTATAACCAATATTGGATTATGGCTTGGGATATTCTGGATATAAACACCAAAATCACTAACATCATAACACCGGTCGATTAACCCATTCAATACCAGTGACGTCCTATTCATCATTCTGGACGCTATCAGAGGGATTTTATTCAGTTTAGGAAGGACTTCTATCAATTAAAAGGCAACAAACTATCTCAAATAAGCCTTTTAGCTACCATATATCTTTTAGCTACCATAAATCTTTCCTAAACTTTATAAAATTGTCTAAACGTAGCTGAATTCAAATAGAAGAGACGTCACCGGTACTGTATGGGTTAGCTCGCTCTCTGAAAACCCGATCTTAAATAGAAAAATCGTATAGCGAACCCTAATATTAATGAGAAATACGGGGATGCGTTCTCGGACCAGAAAAAAAAAAAAAAAAAAAAAAAAAAAATATATAATAATTTCAAGTTAGTACCTGGGATTGATGACAAGCATACTGTACATAAATCAGGTCATTTAGGGCAAAATCAGCAAAACACTGTGATGAGAAATATCATAATAGCCAGAATCAGCAACAGGCTAAAAAAAAAAAAGGACAGGTCTCCTTCGACATATGATTGGCTTACGTTCCTGAAAACCCGATCTTCAATAGAATAATCGTATAGCGAACCCTAATATTAATGGGGATGCGTTCTGGGACCAGCCATAACCCAGACCCAAGCACATAAATACCTATAATAATATGGTAAATCGGGGCATCGGATAGTGAGGGAGCCCTGTATAGCGAACCCTAATATTAATGGGGATGCGTTCTGGGACCAGCCATAACCCGACCCAAACACATAAATACCTACAATAATATGGTAAATCGGGGCATCGGCTAGTGAGGGAGCCCTGTATAGCGAACCCTAATATTAACCCCTTCAGACTCATATGACGCAGAGGTTGCCAGATTAACAATAAGAAATAGAGTTCTCTCACTCTTATTTATTAGTGGCCCCTCCATCATTGACGAACATGCCTATTACATAAGGCATCCTCTTCAAACACTAATCCGCCGTAGTTTTGAATCTACCGCGCAGAGCATTTAAAAACTGAGGAGCCTTCATCATGAGCGCACGCGACCTCACTCATGGCTTCAGTCATTATGAATTGGGTTCTCACTACGAAAAAACTTCGTAAAAAATAAAAACAAAAAGAAAATAAGAATAACTATCTAATAAGCTTTCCATCATATCGTGGATGTACTTGTGTGGATCTCTGACCAGACGCTGATTCAGGCGTCATTCCTCCTTCTCTGCTCTGCGCTCAGCCTGCCCGGACGTGCCTCCCCACGCTCATAGCAACGAATGCTAGTTCCGCATTCGTTGCGTCCCTAGTGAGTTTTTTCTCATTTGTTTACTCCAGGATGTATCGAGTAAGGTTAGGATAGGCGTAGCAGGAGTGTCCTGGGCTGGTTGCCCGCAGTGCAGTGTATTTTGGGTCGAGTGTATGGGGCATCTATTTCGGATGTACCCTCGTGGTCCCGTTGTGGACATGTGAACTTTTTCACAGTTGAGTTAGTTTGTGATGCAGGCGGCTTTCACTACGCGTTATTTATTGCTGCCTTTTATCTTTCTGATGAGGTAAGCTTTGTTTTCTGACATTCCCAGCGTATTTTTCTTCACTTGGTGAAGTTTTTTCTGGGTCCCGAGTCAGTCTTCCCTTTGTCGGAAGTATTTGCTACGGTGGTGTGTTGGCGGTGGTTCCTGTTGTGATATTTCCAGTGTTTGTGTATATTTCAACATTTATTATGCCGTCTACCTAGGCCTAGCCAGCCGCTCGTAGCTTTGCCACATGTACTAGTGTTATTGTTTATTATTTATAAATATGCCCTACTGTGTCATGTGTATCCGGGTTTTAGTTGTGTATTGGCTAATTCCTCGGACTATAATTGTTTCCTGGTTTAGTTGTGTATTGGCTAATTCCACGGATTATTGAGTGACCTTGGGTTAGTCGTGCGTGGCTCTCCTCGTGTCTCTTGTTTGTTCAGATGGTGTCTGTTCAGGGTGGGTTTCCTTCCGGCGGGTTTTTTCTCGGTTTCACCATGAAAATCCCGGCCGAGAGCCGTGTTGGGCCACACGTGGTTGTTAACACTGGCTTGTTTCCCCGGCGTTGGGGTGTCTGTGGCTCTCCAGGACTGCGTCTCTGTGGGTGCCTGGTTTCAGGCCTCCTTTGATTCCCGGCGGGATGGCTGTACCCATCTATAAAACGTTGTTCATGCGGACATACGTTATGTAGTTTTTCTACCCGGTTTTACAAAAACCACATGAAAAACCTAGCTGTTGTTTTAGGCTTTCCTCCCCGGCGATCTTTTACAAAGAAGTGGGGACAGGAACTTATGGGGTTAACGTTTGGACATCTCACCCGGCGGGTGTACCTGGGTAGGGTGGGATGAACGACTTATGTCTTTCAGTTAGTTAACCAATCCATTTTAAGTGATACTATGTGTATCGCCTCCTTTACACTTACGGCGATTGAAGGTTCAATTAGGTTAATATCGATTCTTCACACCCGGCGGGTGCTCCTAGGTGGAGGAACTAAGGAATTTACAAAATTCGATTTCGATTTAACCACTTAATTTAGTGATACAATTAGGTATCGCCGCCTTCAAACTTACGGCGATCTTTTGTGACAATTCGTTAGACATCAGATCTCGTATCATCCTGCCCTGTGCTATTCTACTAAAATATTTCAAGGGCCGGCATCTTTATGGGGGGTTGCTTTGTTACAAAATTGAATCTTGAGACAGTCACCACCACCAAGAGACTATAAGCGCCATGCTGGACCGTTATATTATATCAGAGGGTATTCTTCACTTTCTTTAACAAAAGATTTGTTTAGATATTCTGAACCCCGCTGCGTAGCGAGCTGTGTTCGTTGTGTCATTACATCTCGTTACCCGGCGGGTTATTAACACTTGTGTGCGAACATGTTGGGTTAACCTTATGAGCATTAATTCCTGGAAATTTTCTTTTTTTCCAGAGCTGAGCTCCGGCGGACCAATACAGACCCGGCGGTAGTTTTCTCCCACCAGTCTGTCATGGCTACCGTGGCCCCAGTTTTTGCTTTGTGCACTACCCCTGCTTGTGCTGGTATCCCTATTTTTGCACATACCCTTTGCATAAGGTGTGTTAAATGTCTAGACCGTTCAAGGGGTCTCTGGGTTATGCGTAATTGTTCTTTTTGCTCCCAATTAGCTGTAAAGGTCCTTTGTGATAATGATAAGACCGCGGCGGTAGCGTTGAGAGAGGTCAGGCAACCGATGTCAGCCTACACAACCATTGTTGCGCATAAATCACTTCAATGTGACAACGTCCCACTTTGGGATAGATTGCTCTCCGAACACCCTCCCCCTAAAAGTTCCTCTAGAGTCACGAGTATTAAGCCGGCGGAGACTGGTCAGGGTTCTGTATCTTCTGCTGCTACACCTAAACGCCCAAGAGAGCCTACACCCCCGGTATCCGCCTCCTCGTCTCGGGCGAGATCTCGGTCTAGGTCTCCTCTTAGACACCAGTCATCTATCCGTGCCTCTTCACCGGCGAGTAAGAAGAGTAGGACGGAAGGTTCCACCAGTGGTCACGGCGAGGAATCCTCCAGATCTAAGAATAGTTCGCGGTCACACCGTAGCCATAAATCCTCCAAAAAGGATTCACATAAACGGAAGTCCTCTCGACATTCACCAACTTCTAGTGCATCTCATCGTACCTCTACCCCAGACAGAGTTTGTGTTAAGGCCCAAGAGTCCAGTGCAGCGCCTGTCCCAAAAGAGGATTTGCCACTTAATATTTTAACCCTGGAATTGGAAAGTTCAGGGGGTTCAGTAATTGAGAATGTTTCAGACTCTCAAGAGAGCGTAGGCCAGGGCCTCGGTGTTTGGCGGTTTGCTCAACCAGGGTCTGACCACCCACGTCCGACTCAAACGAGTCACACAGTAGCCGATGTCCACAGGGACGCGGCGATCCCATCCTCTATCCCAGACTTATCTTGGCAACAAGGTACCCCTGCCTCGGCGGGGTCTTCTCAGGAGGATCAGGAGGAGAAAGACGAAGTTTCAATAATTTCGGAGATGGAAGGACAAGGGTCAGGCTCAGGCTTGGACGCCGCACAGGATACTAATGATTCACCTGTAAGTTCTTCATCAAACCAGTTTGTTACGGCACAGGAAATTAATGGGCTGCTTACTCATGCTTTATCTAAATTTTTTGGCCAACAACAGGAAAACCCCACAATGGACTTGGGGGCTCCCACGACAAGTTCTACGGTACGGCCTCTGATGACTTCGATTGATTTATCTAAGATCCCTAACCCTCCCACTCTGTTAACCTCAGGGATCACTAGGCCTGCTACGGCGGCATTGACAACTTCAAATGTCAGGGTCATAACGGATGTCAATCCACCCCCTCTAGACAAAGCGCCTCTTAGAAAGGTAGCTATGCCCTTACTTTATGGGCCAGACGAGTCATGGGTTCTTTTGAACCCCTCTAAACCAGAGCTTGCCCAACCTACCTTGTCAGGGGAACTCCCGGTACCGCGTGAGTGGGTCATCCAGGGCAATAAGTCAAAGAAATTAAGGGCCGTGGATACTTTGGGTAATGTTCTGGACGTAAACATCAAGGCTATACCTAGTTATTATCACCAAGATTATTTTGTGTATGCTTCTAAGCCTGCTTTACCCCCTGCCTCAGCTTCAAAACTATTTTCAGACTGGTCTAAGCTGGATGGGTTTAATGATATTAAGACTGTCAGCTCTCACTCCTGAACTAGATTTACAGACCGTCACAGACGACGCAGCTAATCCAGTTTTGAAGGTGGGACCAGGACCTTGGGTAGATTGGGAGGTAGAGGCTCAAAACTTTGCAACCACTTTCACTTCTAAATCTTCCCACCAGATCCCTCAAGATACTCATTCATGGTTCTCCATGCCGGTGGGTTCTGCCGGCGGAGTCCCGTCAGCTTTGTTTTCATTTCTAGCTGCCCCTAAGATTAATCTTTGTGAGCTGAAGGACCCGTTCACTACCCCTACCCCTACTCACCTAGACAGAGAATTTAGGCTACGGGGAAAAGCTTTTCGCCTGTTCTCGCAGTACATAGTATCTCAGCAGGTGGCTAAGTCTTTACTACGGTCTACTCAGGCAATCGCAGATGCGGATGCTCGAAGATCGGTTGAGTTATCCCGGCGACTGACTCTTCAGTCGTCAATCCAATCCTTGGGTGACATACGCACCGCCTTGCTTGAGGCGGTACGAGCACGACAAGATCTTAGGATGTCGTTAGTTCGCAAGCTACCTGATCGCATTGCTAATCAGGTGGTTATGTCACCAGTGCTTACTCCCTCTTTAATGACCCCTGAAGTGTGGCGAACGGTGTTCAATATGGCACAGGCCGTTAAGCACAGTCCCACCCCTTCTAAGAAACCTGCACGAAAGGTCTTAAAATTGACGAGATGGGGCAAAAGGTGTTAAAATCGCCAAACTAATGGGCCGAACGTCTTATAATCTCAAAACTAGTGGGGCTAAACATAAGAGAGACGGGGGTCCAGATAAACGGTCTGCCTCCCCTTAAATGTCACTAGTACAGTAGTCTACTGCGCTCAATAAAGGACCATGCTATTAATACGGGACCTACTGTATAACCTGTTTTGGGTTTCTTATGCTAGCAAGATATTGACTGTGTTGGGTGTTTTCCCTGTGCTTGCTCTGTCTCGAGTCGGCCAACCCCAAGAAAATAAAAATAAATAAATAACAAAATAGAGTACAATAGGAAATAACAATAACAATAACAATAACAATAACAATAACAATAGGGAACAGTGGGGATTGGCCCTGAGCACAGAGAGAGAGAGAGAGAGAGAGAGAGAGAGAGAGAGAGAGAGAGAGAGAGAGAGAGAGAGAGCGAGAGAGAGAGAGAGAGAGAGAGAGAGAGAGAGAGAGAGAGAGAGAGAGAGAGACAGAGATAGAGAGAGAGAGACAGAGATAGAGAGAGAGAGAGAGAGAGAGAGAGATAGAGAGAGAGAGATAGAGAGAGAGAGAGATAGAGAGAGAGAGAGAGAGAGAGAGAGAGAGAGAGAGAGAGAGAGAGAGAGACAGAGACAGAGACAGAGACAGAGACAGAGACAGAGAGAGAGAGAGAGAGAGAGAGAGAGAGAGAAATCGACTCGTCCCCATTTTTAAGTGAGGATTTTAGTCTGCTCCCTAGACCTCTATCAATTATTATGTTCCTTCCAACAACCAACTATACTCCTAAAATCGATTAATGAAATTTACAAACACATGTGGCAGTCCGTGGATTCGAACCCAGGATGCTCACACCGAAAATCAACACCTTATGCATCGCACCACGAAGACAGTTTAAAGGATGGTGGACACTGCCTACGATTTATTATGCAACTTTGAATCCTGCATATCAATCTAAGCATGTACACACATCCCAACTGCAACTCACGTAGGCTATGCATATGTGAATGGAAAGAGCAATTAATGGGGCCTTAACCACTAGGGAAGTCCTCTCGATAAATTACCCCTGAACCAATATCAATTATTATGGACGATTATTATTATATTGGAAGAAAGTTACACTAATGCTAAGCAGTCGTAATTAACAACCCATTTTGTGATCAGTCGTAATTAACAACCCATTTTGTGATCAATTCTTCGTAATAGAGTTGGGTATTCGTGTGTTCCCGGCACCAACCGACTTTACTTCTAAACTCAATTAAGGGGAGATCTCCACTTGAGGGAGTTTTTTTCTTGACCCCTTTCTCCCTCATGTTTAGCCCCATTGCTTTTGATATTATAAAACGTTTGCCCCATTAGTTTAACGATTTTAAGAACTTTCACCCCATATTAAGACCTTTCGTACAATTCAGGTGTCGATTTTATCCTGGCGAGCGACAGCGAGCCTGTAATTGGTGCGATGCATAAGGTGTTGATTTTCGGTGTGAGCATCCTGGATTCGAATCCACGGACTGCCACATGTGTTTGTAAATTTCATTAATCGATTTTAGGAGTATGGTTGGTTGTTGGAAGGAACATAATAATTAAGAGGAACCGGCTTTCAGCCGGGATATTTTTCTACCGAAAAATGTACAAATTTATCTTGAAAGGGGCTCAAGGGGGTGTAATCTTAAGCTTGAAGGATATCTAGAGATCAAACTAAAAACCTCCCCTTAATGAAACCAATAAATACATGTGGCAGTCCAGGAATTCGAACCTAGGATACCCACACCGAAATTCAGTATTAAGATTTCAGCATGGCAAATTAAAATACAAGCTACGGTTGGCAATATTGGCATCAAACAGGCCAGAGATGTTACCAGAATAAAATTGCCAGTACAGGTCTCCCCCAATTTACGATGCCCCAATTTATGATGCCCCAATTTACGATGCCCCAATTTACGATGCCCCAATTCACGATGTCCCAATTTACGATGCCCCAATTTACGATGCCTCAATTTATGATGCCCCAATTTACGATGCCCCAATTTACGATGCCCCAATTTAGGATAATTATTATAGGTTTGTGGGTGTTTGGGTTTTGCCTGGTCCGAGAAGGCGTCCCCAATTTCCCCATTAATAATAGGGTTCGCTATACGATTTTCCTATTTAAGATCGGGTTTTCAGGAACGTAACCCAATTGTAAATCGAGAGAGAGACCTGTATTAAGCCGCTGTCACACGAGCGATTTTTCCGTCAATTTGCCATGAGCAAGTTTATCTCATTATAATTCGGGGCTTTTTTTGCACTGGTATCGGTAACTAGACTGAAAGTAGAGTATGTTAGGCGGTTGAAGTCTGATAAAGTGTAATATTTGAAGCTGCCAGACCATAATTGCCCGTAAGAATTGCTCGAAAAAGGGGTTCGTGTGACTCCGACTTTAGAGAAAAAAAATTGCCAGAAAAAAAAAACAGTGGTCTAAATCTGCCTTTGCATGCTGACTGAACAGACGTTAGCAGTAAATATGTAACTGAACAGACGTTAGCAGTAAATATGTAACTGAACAGACGTTAGCAGTAAATATGAAACTGTAAAAAATCAATTGGTACTCTATAAAATATGTAAATAAATCTAAATGAGCACACAACTCAATTTAAACATGACAGTTCTGATTAATAATAATAATAATAATAAGCATGTTACTTAGTTCTCATTAGAAGAACAAAATCAAAGAACATTTCAAAGATGAGCAGGTACAGATGCTCCCAGAAGTTGAGTACCACCGTCATAAATTCAAATTAATTTTGCTCTCGATATAAGAAAATACACTTCATTATGTAAAGCTTGCAAAATACACTTCATTATGTAAAGCTTGCAAAATACACTTCATTATGTAAAGCTTGAAAAATACACTTCATTATGTAAAGCTTGAAAAATACACTTCATTATGTAAAGCTTGCAAAATACACTTCATTATGTAAAGCTTGAAAATACACTTCATTATGTAAAGCTTGCAAAATACACTTCATTATGTAAAGCTTGCAAAATACACTTCATTATGTAAAGCTTGAAAATACACTTCATTATGTAAAGCTTGAAAATACACTTCATTATGTAAAGCTTGAAAATACACTTCATTATGTAAAGCTTGAAAATACACTTCATTATGTAAAGCTTGAAAATACACTTCATTATGTAAAGCTTGCAAAATAAGCCAACCAAAACAGGAACGACCCAATATAAAGACAGAAGAACCAATCAAAGTCACTATTTAGCAATATCAAAATTTTGAAATAGTTACTACTTTAATGGGGGTGACCTGCTTTTTGTTATTTCTGTCCTTTTCTCTCTTTCTCTGGCTTGTATCCATTCGGCCCCATTCAGCCAACTATTTTAAGACGTTTATCCCCATCTAGGTGTCGATTTCTTCCTGGCGAGCGATAGCGAGCCAGTATTATATGAAGAAATCCGGCTTCGCCGGAGAAATTTTTCTATCGAAAAATGTACAAATTTAGCCTGCTGTCAAACAAAAATAAAAATATGCTGGCTCGCTACCGCTCACCAGTAAAAAATTGACACCTGGATGGGGATAAACATCTTAAAACAGTAGGCTGAATGGGGCCAAATGGATACAAGCCAGAGAAAGATAGAAAAGGACAGAACCAAAACAGGTCACCCCCCTTAAGGTGGTTTACAAAGCTTCAATATGGAGGATTAATTATGGGTTTTTTATATTTAACATAAAAGAACAAAAGAAAATTAAGTCAATCTAAACAAAATCCATATATCTAATGGCAGATATGGGAGATATTTATTAACGAGTTTGTTATATTAATTTGAACAGTAACCTTTGAGTTGGTTTTCAAGTGTTTATAATTTTATATTTGCAACAATTACTTGAAAAATTTTGTGGATTGAAAAACATAAGCAAACAAGTGAGCGGTTGTGGTTGTTGTTGTTGTCGTTCCCTAGAGTGCCTGGCCGAACAGCCCCGAGTCCCTAAGGACTGTTAGGCCAGGCAATCTAGGGAACAACAACAACCACCACCACTCACTTCTTTGCTTATGTTTTTCAATCCACAACATTTTTAAAGTAATTGTTGCAAATATCTAGGGCTAGGGATGTTAGTATATTGCAATGACGTTAAACCATTGTATGTATGTTGTATAATGTATACTGTTTTTTGTTTGTTTTTTTGTTTTTTTAATATTAGTTTAACCAGACCACTGAGCTCCATAAAAGAACTCTCATACATACAAGCTTAAAGACCGTTTTGTCCACAGAGAATGTGTTTACAGTCTCACGTCCTAAATGGCAGCTTTCCAGGCGGCCCTGTCAAGGGCCGCCTCTGTTGTCAAGTTCTTTATTTTGAGATCGGACCGGAGTACCCGAGCCCACGTCATTCTAGGTCCACCCCTACGCGCAGCTCTCCCCACGTTCACAGTCCGGCATTTTTGTATTGATCTTGTATCGTCCCAGTTTTGGTTTGTTTATTTTGCAAGTTTTACATTATAATTTCTTCACAAGTGAGCGGTTTACAGTATACATTGTGATATACTAACATCCCTACCCCCGGCCACCACATAGCTGACGTACAGGGTAGTGCCACCAACCCCAGCCAGCTATGTGTGTAAAGGAATATTTTTATTTTTTACCAGAGAGAAATACAAAATTGAAATCCTGAACATGAATTTTGAACATAAAAGAACAATCACGTTAAAAAATCATGTCCTACCTCCATGATGTCACCTTGTATATCTCTCTAGTCAAAGGAATAACAATAGTCTTGACATTTATGATCAATTTGTTATAATCAAACTTTGCTCAGTAATGTTTGGAGTATTTTCGTCCTCAATCAAGCGAGGAAAATTAAGTTCAATCTATGAAGGTGGGACCCAACTTGAGCATAACTGTAGGGCATGGTGACAAAAACTGTAAAAAGTTTAAAGAACTGCCACAAAACAGAGAAGGCAGAATGGGCAGCCTGGATCTAAGAGAGTGAAAATGAAGCATCAAGACATGTGACACATTCGCTCTCAGGCTAGTTCTAAAGCTTTTCAAAAGCAGCTGAAAATCATCAAAATTTGGGCTTTGTGTAGCCATTAAGAACCAAATAGTGTTAAGGGGAGGTTTTTAGTTTGTTTCCTACTCCTCCCGCAATCTAAAAATGTCACCCCCTTGACCCCCTTTCAAGATAAATTTGTACATTTTTTGGTAGAAAAATGTCCCGGCCAAAGGCCGGTTCCTCTTAAATAACAGGCTCGCTATCGCTCGCCAGGATAAAATCGACACCTGAATGGCACGAAAGGTCTTAAAATGGGGTGAAAGTTCTTAAAATCGCTAAACTAATGGGGCGAACGTTTTATAATATCAAAAGCAATGGGGCTAAACATGAGGGAGAAAGGGGTCAAGAAAAAAATCCCTCAAGTGGAGATCTCCCCTTAAGAACCAAATCATAGAAGGGCAAACCATATCAAAATCAAACTGATAATGCAGCACTTTAGCAATGTTCAGTGTGGTCATCAATATGGACCTGGACTGTGACATATGTTGTCCGAATCATGTGAATGATGGCTAGGAATGAAGCACAGGTGCCTACGGAGGTAATCAAACATCACAGCGTAGAAACAGTAGACAGTGGTGTTTAGTGTCCAGGAAACACCAGACACTGTTTGCTGAACTGCCAACACCCAACACAAAGTAGTGTCCATGTCCACTGTTTCTTGGACACGCCAGTAGTCATTCAGGAGTGACTTAGCAGACAGTGTTTGATGAGTCTCCGCCCACTAACCACCAACGACCTGTGAGGATGCCTGTCATTAGTGGCTCTCCATCAAGCATGCGGCAATTCTCCCCCAAGAGCACTATTTTTGTTAAACGACCTACTACAGAAGCCATTGTTTCAACACTGTCAGGCGCACAACACACTAATGTAGACGGGCCTTCAAGATTTTGGATGGCCACGATGGGCCTCTTGCCTCGTTTTTAGCCACCAATCGCATGATTAAGACAAAATATCCAGAAGTGTAAAGGTTCCTAACCGATAGTTTTGTTATTGTCCCAGCCGACGGTAAATTTGATCCATTAAACAGCTGACTTCACGATTAACAATAGATAAATATTAACAATAGATAAATATTAACAATAGATAAATATTAACCTACAGTAGTACAGTACAGTACGTGGATCCTTCATATTATTAATGCAAAGTTGTTATAATTAATGGGGAGGTACTTGCTTTTCTCAGGACCCCCTTCTCCCTCATGTTTAGCCCCATTAGTTTTGAGATTTTAAGACATTCTCCCCATTAGTTTGTCAATTTTGAGACCTTTCGTCCCATTTCTTTATCAATATCAAGGACTTTAATGCCATTTAAGCGTAGATTTATTTCCTGGCGAGCAATAGCGTGCCTGTAATTTTGGAGGAACCGGTCTTTGGCCGGGAAATTTTTTCTACTGAAAAATTTACAAATTTATTTAGAAGGGGAATCTTGAGAAAAATATAATAAGCTTGATAGAGGTCTAGGGAAGAAACTAAAGCCGGAGTCACACGAGCCATTTTTCGAGCAATTTTTACGGGCAATTATGGTCTGGCAGCTTCAAAAATTACCCTTTATCAGAATTCAGCCGCCTAACATACTCTACCTTCCGTCTAGTTGCCGACACCAGTGCAGAAAAGTCCCGAAATATAACGAGAAAAAACTTGCTCATGGAAAATTGACGGAAAAATCGCTCGTGTGACAGCGGCTTAATACAATAATAAATATATATATTAATTAATTAAACAATAGACCCTACCTCAAGTACTCGAGATAGGAACACGTCGTTAATTGATCAACACTTGTAATTGATCAACACTTGCAATTCAATCACACAATCCATTTGGGACTAATTTCACCACAACACCAAATACCTCCAATGAAATTAATGCAAGCATAATATGTGATCCACCGGGATTCCAACCCGGGTTATCACACACACGCATTTTCAGACACCTTCTTAACCATCACACCACCAAGAGGGTGTGTACGTCTCTACATTTTATGCTAACTATGTTTAGTGCCGTTTAAGGGGGGGATTTCCACTTTAGGGACTTTTTTCTTGACCCCCTCTCTCCCTCATGTGTAGCCCCGTTGCTATTGAGATTTTAAGACGTTCGCCCCATTAGTTTGACGATTTTAAGAATCCTCGCCCCATTTATGTCAATTTTAAGACCATTCGTGCCATTTAAGTGTCGAATTTTTCCTGGCGAGCGATAGCGAGCCTGTAATTATGGCCGGGACATTTTTCTACCGAAAAATGTACAAATTTATCTTGAAAGGGGGTCTAGGGGGAGTAATTTTAAGCTTGATGGAAGTCTAGGGAATCAACTAAAAACCTCCCCTTAAGAAGAATCTGTCGTAGTAAAATGGGTTAAACAAGATAGATCGAAGCCTTTTAATTACTGGAGACCCTTTTTAAACTGAATATAGTCTAATACTGTAGTGCCCACAATAGTTTAAAAGACGTGGCCGGTACAGAAGGGGTTAACCCTTTCAAGCTCCAATACGTGTTTCTGTTCTGTTTCTGGCTACTATTAGACGATTTTATTCAGATTAGTAACGGTATATGGAAGTCAAAGGGTTGATTGAGATAGTATCTACCCTTTTGATACCCACGGATCCTTCCTAAGCTGCATAAAATCGTCTAATGATAACCAAAATATATTGCTAAAACGCGTCAGAGCTTCAAGGGGTTAATAAGGGCAACTATAGGCAGTTCTGTAACTTCCTATACCCTGTTCCAAGTAACTATAGTCTATTCGCTATAAGTAGGCGGGAAATCATCACCTCTATCCTCTGTAACTCAAAAAGGGCTGGAGCAAATGGGCTGTAAATGTCCACATCTATTCCTTGACTGGCTCTTCCCAAATGGTGGAAATATTAGCTCGATTACTCAAGTCGTTTTTGAGTTACAGAGGTTAGAGGTGATGATTTCTCGCCTACTTACAGCGAATAGACTTGTGTTCTTTTATTTAATAATTTTCATTTTAGTAAGCGTTGTTTCCACATAGCGATTTTGATAATTTAATTTGACTTTATATTGTCCTTGTCCCAATTTTGGTTTGTTTAGTTTGCAAGTTTTACATTTTAATTCGTATAAGTTTTGTTTTTTTCCTTTTGCCAGTTTTCCATAATAATAGTGAACATTAACCTCTGCCACTCACCAGCGACTAGAGTAATAGTGAACATTAACCTCTGCCACTCACCAACGACTAGAGTAATAGTGAACATTAACCTCTGCCACTCACCAGCGACTAGAGTAATAGTGAACATTTCTACCATTTAGGAAGGGTCAGCTGGGGAGTAGATGTGGACATTTATGGCCCATTTGCACTAGCCCTTTTTGAGTTACACAGAGGCTAGGATTCACAATTTCTGGCCTACCTATTTGGAACAGGGTATAGTTCGGAACCACCATACATTTTTTAAGGGGAGTCACAGGCTTTTTTTTTTATCTTTCTCTCCTTTTCTCTCTTTCCCTGGCTTGTATCCATTCGGCCCCATTCAGCCAACTGTTTTAAGACGTTTATCCCCACCCAGGTGTCGATTTCTTGCTAGCGAGCGATAGCGAGCTAGCATTGTATGGAGAAATCCGGCTTCACCGGAGACATTTTTCTATCGAAATATGTACAAATTTAGCCTGCAGTCAAAACAAATATATATATGCTGGCTCGCTCCCGCTCGCCAGGAAAATATTGACACCTGGATGGGGGTAAACGTCTTAAAACAGTAGGCTGAATGGGGCCAAATGGATACAAGTCAAAGAGAGAGGAAGAGAAAGAGAAACAAAGCGAGGTGGGCTCCCTTAAAGGTAAAAAAACAAAATTAGTATTCACCCATTCTGTACCAGCCATGTCTTCTTCATTTGACTCGGGCTAAATTTACACGACTTTATGCAGTTTAAGAAGGATCTGTGGTAGTAAAGAGGGTTAAGGGAAGGTTTCTAGTTTGTTTCCTACTCCTCCACCAATCTTAAAATGTCACCCCCTTGACCCCCTTTCAAGATAAATTTGTACATTTTTCGGTAGAAAAATTTCCCGGCCGAAGGCCGGTTCCTCTTAAATTACAGGCTCGCTATCGCTCGCCAGGAAAAAATCGAACCTAAATGGCACGAAAAGTCTTAAATTTGACAGAAAGGGGGCGAAAGTTCTTAAAATCGCCAAACTAATGGGGCGAACGTCTTATAATATCAAAAGCAATGGGGCTAACCATGAGGGAGAAAGGGGTCAAGAAAAAAATCCCTCAGGTGGCAATCTCCCCTTAATCAAAGTCGATGATAAAAGTTAAATAATATTAAAGTCGATGATTTGCCCTTAAATGATGATGTACGGTACAGTCGCATTTAATAGTTGGCCAGTTTCTTGTTATCTACTTATGGCCAACTATTAAAAGAGGCTGTGTGTTTGGACATTGGCGTGTGTGTCTGTGTGTATGGTTGTTGTACATACACTTCACTCACACCACTTCACAATATGTCACTTATAATGTTTGCATACACTTCACTCACACCACTTACACCACTTCACAATATGTCACTTATAATGTTTGCATACACTTCACTCACACCACTTACACCACTTCACAATATGTCACTTATAATATTTGCGTACACTTCACTCACACCACTTACAACACTTCACAATATGTCACTTATAATATTTGCGTACACTTCACTCACACCACTTACATCACTTATATTATTTGCATACACTTCACTTACAACACTTACACCACTTCACAATATGTCACTTATAATATTTGTGTACACTTCACTCACACCACTTCACAATGTCACTTATAATATTTGCGTACACTTCACTCACACCACTTCACTTATAATATTTGCGTACACTTCACTCACACCACTTACAACACTTCACTTATAATATTTGCGTACACTTCACTCACACCACTTCGCAATGTCACTTATAATATTTGCGTACACTTCACTCACACCACTTCACAATATGTCACTTATAATATTTGCGTACACTTCACTCACACCACTTCGCAATGTCACTTATAATATTTGCGTACACTTCACTTATAATATTTGCGTACACTTCACTCACACCACGTACAACACTTCACTTATAATATTTGCGTACACTTCACTCACACCACTTTGCAATGTCACTTATAATATTTGCGTACACTTCACTTACACCACTTCACTTATAATATTTGCGTACACTTCACTCACACCACTTACAACACTTCACTTATAATATTTGCGTACACTTCACTCACACCACTTCGCAATGTCACTTATAATATTTGCGTACACTTCACTCACACCACTTCACTTATAATATTTGCGTACACTTCACTCACACCACTTACAACACTTCACTTATAATATTTGCGTACACTTCACTCACACCACTTCGCAATGTCACTTATAATATTTGCGTACACTTCACTCACACCACTTCACTTATAATATTTGCATATACTTCACTCACACCACTTACAACACTTCACAATATGTCACTTATAATATATGCGTACACTTCACTCACAACACTCACACCACTTGACAACACGCCACTTATAATATTTGCGTACACTTCACTCACAACACTTCACATATAACATTTGCATCACTTCACTGAACACTTCCCTTATGATATTAGCATTATAACTTATAACATTTAACATCATTTCACTCAGCACTTCACTTTACTTGCAACCCTAAACTACTTACAACACTTTTCCTTCCCGTGGATTGGACTAGGTAACAGTCCGTCAGGCGCCTGGCCGAGGGAGCCGGTGTATTGTAATGTCAAACTTGCAAAATAAACAAACCAAAACCGGGACGATACACGATAAATGCCAAAGAACTAATCAAAATCGCTGTGTGGAAACAACGCTTAAGGGGAGGTTTTTAGTTTGGTCTCTAGGTATCCATCAAGCTTAAGATTACACCCCCTTGAGCCCCTTTCAAGATAAATTTGTACATTTTTCGGTAGAAAAATTTCCCGGCTGAAGGCCGGTTCCTCTTAAATTACAGGCTCACTATCGCTCGCCAGGATAAAATCGACACCTAAATGGCACGAAAGGTCTTAAAATTGACAGAAATGGGTCGAAAGTTCTTAAAATCGTCAAAATAATGGGGCGAACGTCTTAAAAAATAGAAAAGCAATGGGGCTATACATGAGGGAGAAAGGAGTCAAGAAAAAAATCCCTCAAGTGGAAACCTCCCCTTAATAAAATAAAATGTTGAAGGGTCATGCCTGGATGTGAGGTGGGGTGGGGTGGGTGAGCATTGTAATGTGCTCCCCTGCGTGTCCACCCGGAACCTCTCCGGGAGGTCTGGGGCCGGGGGGAGTGCTGGAGGCCCCTAGTGATCCTTGGTCTCTGGGTCTTCTCCTGGGCGACCTAGATGCGTGTGAATTTCTATTTTGTATATTTATGTAGTGTTGTGTTGTCCCTGTTGGGGCTCTGTCTTGAGTCGGCCACCCCCAGCTATGGGGTGTGTGCCGGAGTATACAATAGTAACCCTTAAGGAGGGTGACCTGCTTTTTGTTATTTCTGTCCTTTTCTCTCTTTCTCTGGCTTGTATCCATTCGGCCCCATTCAGCCAACTATTTTAAGACGTTTATCCCCATCTAGGTGTCGATTTCTTCCTGGCGAGCGATAGCGAGCCAGCATTAGATGAAGAAATCCGGCTTCGCCGGAGACATTTTTCTATCGAAAAATGTACAAATTTAGCCTGCTGTCAAACAAAACTAAAAAATATGCTGGCTCGCTACCGCTCACCAGTAAAAAATTGACACCTGTATGGGGATAAAACGTCTTAAAACAGTAGGCTGAATGGGGCCAAATGGATACAAGCCAGAGAAAGATAGAAAAGGACAAAACAAAAACAGGTCACCCCCCCTTCTACAACTACAGAACATCTATAATATATAGTACATCAAACTGACCAATAACACACATCACGAGATATAAAACACCAGATTATTATTATTATTATTATTATTATCATATTATTATTATTATTATTATTATTATCATATTATTATTATTATTATTATTATTATTATTATTATTATATTATTATTATTATTATCTTTACTTGACCAACAGTCACGGTAGCTGATCGATTGCTGTGGCTATGACGCAAGCACGAGTCAGCTGACTGACTGACTGTGTGTGTGTTTGTTGGTGTGTGTCGTGGACCGCCCGCCGTGACTACACTTTCTCTAGTGCGGTTTTAACCCTTTCAGGTGCAGGGCGGGTCAATTTCGATCCTCCCTGTTTTACTCCATTAGCTTGGAGATTTTAAGACGTTTCACCTCATTAGTTTGGCGATTATAAGATACTTTAACTCAATAAGGTGTCGATTTTTCCTGGGCGAGCGATAGCGAGCCTTAAATTTTGGAGAAACCGGCCTCTGGCCGGGAAAATTTTCTACCGAAAAATTTACATATTTAGCTTGAATGGGATCTGGGGGAAATTTTTTAGTTTGAAGGGGGTCTGGAGAGGCGTGTTTCTAAGTCTCGGGGGTAAACTAAAAACACATTGTTCAAAAATGGCTAAAACAATTAATACACTCGATACAAATTAAACCAAATACCATAATAACCCCCAAGACGTTGCACCAGATAGTGTTAAATGGTTTTATAGCATTGGGAGCCCAGGGGGACATCCGGGTAGCGCAGTGAAGGTTCCATTTGTCTGGCGGCCATCTGGGCTACATGGGTTCATTATCAGCAGGTATGTGTTCCCCTCCAATTTAGAACATATTTGAATACAACCACGTTAAGTTAAGTTCATTGCAGCAACTACAAATTATGTAATGCAGGTTAGACGTCTTTTATTTCAACATTTGATTTTATTAAGCGTTGTTTCCACACAGCGATTTTGATTAGTTCTTTTGCATTTATCTTGTATCGTCCCAGTTTTGGTTAGTTTATTTTGCAAGTTTTACATTATAATTACACCCACACATACACACCAACCCCATATACTGAAATCAAGTGTAGCGTTCTGTTAATCTAAAAAAAAAAAAAAAAAAAAATTCATGATACCACACAAACACAGAAGCACTTCTCAATCATAATCACATAGCCATCTGTTGTTGTTGTTGTTCCCCAAGCTGTCTGGCCGAACAGCCCCAAGGCCCCGAGCAAGGCCAAGGCCATAACCGAGCGACCCCACAGAACCCTCCCTGCCGACCACAATAAAGCCTGGGTGACCAAAGCCACTCCATGGCGGGAAGCTGAGGAGGGTGCGGAAACGCCCGGGAAACCAAAGACCCACCCAGGGCCCTGTGCCCCTCAGCAATTATGAAGAGAAAGTTGAGGGGCAAAGGAAAAATGTGACACTTTGGCTGTAGTTGTGTATGAAAACAATGTTCATCTGAAAAACTTTAATGACACTACTATAAGATATAAACCTACCATATATGCAAGTTACACATGGACACACACACACAAACACACACTCATAAACTTTAATGACACTACTATAAGATATAAACCTACCATATAAGCAAGTTACACATGGACACACACACACACACTCATAAAAGAAACACTCCACAATCATACAATTATCTGTAAAAGTGTAAGCCCTTCTAATTTTAATCTGAAAAAAAAACCTTTAGTAACACTACTACTGTATAAGCTGAAAACCTCCCAAAGCCCCCAAAAGTAAGGTACGTGGGATTACCTTGAAGCGTGCGACGTCCTCCATGCGAGCGGTCTTGCCGTCGGCCACACAGGACTGGAAGAAGGAGGGGGCTACGGACACTCCCAGGGCCTCGGACGTCATACCGGTCTGGGCGCGGCTTGCGTTCATGGCAATCACCCTAAACAATATTTATAAATGTGTATATATAGTATATTCTATTTTTTGTATATCAAATGTACAGTACTGTACTTTTCTTTTTAAGTTGATCGTAAAATACAAAGTAATTTTACGAGTACAGTCCATCCTCCTACAACGCGAGTTTAGGGGCGGCAATGGGCCTTGTGTTGTAGGTATTTCGCGTTGTAGGAATAACACTTTAAATGGAGATAAGGATGTTGTTTTTGGAGGCAAGAAGATAACATTGCATTGAGGGTGGATATTTTGCAGGTAGGCAGGAATGGCAGGGGGCATTATCCATTAGCAAAATCATCTTAAAATCCAGTGCGCATCGACGTCATCGCGCTGTAGGTGGGGGGGGGGGGTCGCGCAGTAAGAGGAGGCGCCGGATTTGAAGCACTCGGCAAGGCCATTTCGCGTTATATGTTTTCGGCTCGGGTTATAAGAGGTTTAGGTAATTCGGGACCCCCCCCTCATGTTGAAGGAGGATCGCGTTGTAGGAGGTCGTGTTATAGGAGGATGGACTGTACTGTATAATATGGTTGATATGCATACGGTAATGCAAAACTTTTACCTTTCATATCCCTTTCACGCATTTATGACGCAGAGGTTGCCAGATTAGCAATAAGAAATAGAGTTCTCTCACTCTTATAATTACCTCTCCAAAATTAGTTTTCTGCCCACAGCTAACTCAAAGACAACTGCAGAGGTTGAAGTAACTAAACTAAAGGTTTCTAAATACCCCTGGTGGTAACAAAGGCTTTAAAGTATCCCCAATAGGCTCAACACAGCTAACTCAAAGACAACTGCAGAGGTTGAAGTAACTAAACTAAAGGTTTCTAAATACCCCTGATGGTAACAAAGGCTTTAAAGTATCCCCAATAGGCTCAACACAGCTAACTCAAAGACAACTGCAGAGGTTGAAGTAACTAAACTAAAGGTTTATAAATACCCCTGATGGTAACAAAGGTTTTAAAATATCCCCAATAGGCTCAACACAGCTAACTCACAGACAACTGCAGAGGTTGAAGTAACTAAACTAAAGGTTTATAAATACCCCTGATGGTAACAAAGGCTTTAAAGTATCCCCAATAGGCTCAACACAGCTAACTCAAAGACAACTGCAGAAGTTGAAGTAACTAAACTAAAGGTTTCTAAATACCCCTGATGGTAACAAAGGCTTTAAAGTATCCCCAATAGGCTCAAAATTGCATCATATGTCGGAGAGGGTTAAGTTGATCGTAAAATACAAAGCAATTTTACGAGTACATATGGTTGATATGCATACGGTAATGCAAAACTTTGACTTTTCATAATTTAACTTTATACCACAAACTACCTTATTTGACTTAAGTGTTGTTTCCACACAGCGATTTGGATTAGTTATTTTGTCTTTTTACTGAATTATTGTTTTACAGGGGAGATCTCCACTTGAGGGATTTTTTTCTTGACCCCTTTCTCCCTCATGTTTAGCCCCATTGCTTTTGAGATTTTAAGCCGTTTGCCCCATTAGTTTGGTGATTTTTAAGAATTTCCGCCCCATTCTGTCAATTTTAAGACCTTTCGTGCCATTTAGGTGTCGATTTTATCCTGGCGAGCGATAGCGAGCCTGTAATTTAAGAGGAACCGGCCTTCGGCCGGGAAATGTTTCTACCGAAAAATGTACAAATTTATCTTGAAAGGGACTCAAGGGGGTGTAATTTTAAGCTTGATGGAGGTCTAGGGAACAAACTGAATACCTCCCGTTAAGAGTTGTTTCCACACAGCGATTTTGATTAGTTGTTTTGTCTTTTTACCGTGTTGGTATAAGTTTTGGTTTGTTTATTTTGCAAGTTTTACATTATAATTATTCATTGTTGAAGTATTTACGGACCATTATTCAAAGGATTATACATAGAGTTTGGCCATATGGAGCAGATGAGTGTACAGTAGAGTCAATTGAACACTTGCCAGTTTCAGGCTATAAGGAAGTTGGAGCCGTGAACATCGATAACAAACATAAATGCCGTAATACTGTAAGTTTCTGATGGATAAATAGTATGTTGAATTGAGTTTTATGTATCTATAAATGTCCTACAACCGTATTTTGGCTGTAAATGCTGTTAAATATCGTTGTCTACAGCTCCAACTTCCTCATAGAAAGAAACTCGCAAGTCGGGAATTTCTTTCTGTTTCTTTTCAACTGGCGGTAAATTGCAAAGTTCCCATCAAGATTTCTCAGTTATTTTGAAGATTTTGTAGTGAAATACGGTGCTAATTATATACACTTGGTCTTAACCCGGGAGCTGCGGGGAGACTCTTAAGAGTTCCCCCGGCGCACTGCGGGGAGACTCTTAAGAGTCAGAGAAAAAAAAAATCAACTTTTGACATCGAAAAAAAAAAAAAAAAAAAAAAAAAAAAAAAAAAATATTTATTTTTTTTTTTGGCCCCTGGGCCATGCAAAATCTCAGTCCTCTACCTCTCCTCCTTCCCCACTTTCCTCCTCTCCTTCAGTTATCACCTATTTTCCCTGTTATTCCCTTATTCTGAGGTATATTTTCGTGCTAACATTAGAAATCCGATTGGAGGGTGTGGTCATCACTGATAGCAAGCGAGTGCAAGAGAGAGAGAGAGAGTATCGATCGACTGTGTCTCAGTGGCCTTGGGGGAAATTGGCGGGAAAGCAGCTTGCCTCACCCATACATTATACAACTCGCGGGCTATATCTCCGATTTTGACCATCCAAACGCTGTTTTCACTCGTTTTATTGTTGTTTCAGGTTAATACCTTTATAATCAACCCATAATAGGCGCATATGGATAAGTATTAATGCTATTAATGGCACAATGAATATTTTAGTGACGGAAACACCTCAAATACGTCAGCACAGGGGGACGTTTCCAATTACCCCCATGCGCACTTCAGAGGTTAAGGGCAGATTTCCACCTGGAGGATTTTTTTCTGAACCTCTTTCTCCCTCATGTTTAGCCCCATTGCTTGTGAGATTTAAAGACGCTTGCCCCATTAGTTTGGCGATTTTAAGAACCCTCGCCCCATT
Source organism: Paralithodes platypus (assembly GCA_032716605.1). Lineage (NCBI taxonomy): Eukaryota > Metazoa > Arthropoda > Malacostraca > Decapoda > Lithodidae > Paralithodes > Paralithodes platypus. The sequence goes on from CM064480.1 coordinate 3,516,846, forward strand.
TCTGTCAATTTTAAGACCATTCGTGCCATTTTGGTGTCGATTTTTTCCTGGCGAGCGATAGCGAGCCTGTAATTTAAGAGGAACCGGCCTTTGGCCGGGAAATTTTTCTACCGAAAAATGTACAAATTTATCTTGAAAGAGGGTCAAGGGGGAGTAATTTTAAGCTTGATGGAAGTCTAGGGAATCAACTAAAAACCTCCCCTTAATATGATGCAGAGAGATAGTGGTTTCGTATTATTCCATTAAGTATGGAGACATTTGATGTTAAGGGATTCAATTTACCGCCAGTTGAAATGAAACCGACTATAGTTGTAGGCATGTCACTATTAACCCTTCACGCATATGACGCGATTTTGAGCCTATTGGGGATACTTTGAAGCCTTTGTTACCATCAGGGGTATTTAGAAACCTTTAGTTTAGTTACTTCAACCTCTGCAGTTGTCTTTGAGTTAGCTGTGTTGAACCTATTGGGGATACTTTAAAGCCTTTGTTACCATCAGGGGTATTTATAACCTTTAGTTTAGTTACTTCAACCTCTGCAGTTGTCTTTGAGTTAGCTGTGTTGAGCCTATTAGGGATACTTTAAAGCCTTTGTTACCATCAGGGGTATTTATAAACCTTTAGTTTAGTTACTTCAACCTCTGCAGTTGTCTTTGAGTTAGCTGTGTTGAGCCTATTAGGGATACTTTAAAGCCTTTGTTACCATCAGGGGTATTTAGAAACCTTTATTTAGTTACTTCAACCTCTGCAGTTGTCTTTGAGTTAGCTGTGTTGAGCCTATTGGGGATACTTTAAAGCCTTTGATACCATCAGGGATATTTAGAAACCTTTATTTAGTTACTTCAACCTCTGCAGTTGTCTTTGAGTTAGCTGTGTTGAGCCTATTAGGGATACTTTAAAGCCTTTGTTACCATCAGGGGTATTTAGAAACCTTTATTTAGTTACTTCAACCTCTGCAGTTGTCTGTGAGTTAGCTGTGTTGAGCCTATTAGGGATACTTTAAAGCCTTTGTTACCATCAGGGGTATTTAGAAACCTTTATTTAGTTACTTCAACCTCTGCAGTTGTCTGTGAGTTAGCTGTGTTGAGCCTATTAGGGATACTTTAAAGCCTTTGTTACCATCAGGGGTATTTAGAAACCTTTATTTAGTTATTTCAACCTCTGCAGTTGTCTGTGAGTTAGCTGTGTTGAGCCTATTAGGGATACTTTAAAGCCTTTGTTACCATCAGGGGTATTTAGAAACCTTTATTTAGTTACTTCAACCTCTGCAGTTGTCTGTGAGTTAGCTGTGTTGAGCCTATTAGGGATACTTTAAAGCCTTTGTTACCATCAGGGGTATTTAGAAACCTTTAGTTTAGTTACTTCAACCTCTGCAGTTGTCTTTGAGTTAGCTGTGTTGAGCCTATTAGGGATACTTTAAAGCCTTTGTTACCATCAGGGGTATTTAGAAACCTTTAGTTTAGTTACTTCAACCTCTGCAGTTGTCTTTGAGTTAGCTGTGTTGAGCCTATTAGGGATACTTTAAAGCCTTTGTTACCATCAGGGGTATTTAGAAACCTTTAGTTTAGTTACTTCAACCTCTGCAGTTGTCTTTGAGTTAGCTGTGTTGAGCCTATTAGGGATACTTTAAAGCCTTTGTTACCGTCAGGGGTATTTAGAAACCTTTAGTTTAGTTACTTCAACCTCTGCAGTTGTCTTTGAGTTAGCTGTGTTGAGCCTATTAGGGATACTTTAAAGCCTTTGTTACCATCAGGGGTATTTATAAACCTTTAGTTTAGTTACTTCAACCTCTGCAGTTGTCTTTGAGTTAGCTGTGTTGAGCCTATTGGGGATACTTTAAAGCCTTTGTTACCATCAGGGGTATTTAGAAACCTTTAGTTTAGTTACTTCAACCTCTGCAGTTGTCTTTGAGTTAGCTGTGTTGAGCCTATTGGGGATACTTTAAAGCCTTTGTTACCATCAGGGGTATTTAGAAACCTTTAGTTTAGTTACTTCAACCTCTGCAGTTGTCTTTGAGTTAGCTGTGTTGAGCCTATTGGGGATACTTTAAAGCCTTTGTTACCATCAGGGGTATTTAGAAACCTTTAGTTTAGTTACTTCAACCTCTGCAGTTGTCTTTGAGTTAGCTGTGTTGAGCCTATTGGGGATACTTTAAAGCCTTTGTTACCATCAGGGGTATTTAGAAACCTTTAGTTTAGTTACTTCAACCTCTGCAGTTGTCTTTGAGTTAGCTGTGTTGAGCCTATTGGGGATACTTTAAAGCCTTTGTTACCACCAGGGGTATTTAGAAACCTTTAGTTTAGTTACTTCAACCTCTGCAGTTGTCTTTGAGTTAGCTGTGTTGAGCCTATTGGGGATACTTTAAAGCCTTTGTTACCACCAGGGGTATTTAGAAACCTTTAGTTTAGTTACTTCAACCTCTGCAGTTGTCTTTGAGTTAGCTGTGTTGAGCCTATTGGGGATACTTTAAAGCCTTTGTTACCACCAGGGGTATTTAGAAACCTTTAGTTTAGTTACTTCAACCTCTGCAGTTGTCTTTGAGTTAGCTGTGTTGAGCCTATTGGGGATACTTTAAAGCCTTTGTTACCACCAGGGGTATTTAGAAACCTTTAGTTTAGTTACTTCAACCTCTGCAGTTGTCTTTGAGTTAGCTGTGTTGAGCCTATTAGGGATACTTTAAAGCCTTTGTTACCATCAGGGGTATTTAGAAACCTTTAGTTTAGTTACTTCAACCTCTGCAGTTGTCTTTGAGTTAGCTGTGTTGAGCCTATTAGGGATACTTTAAAGCCTTTGTTACCATCAGGGGTATTTAGAAACCTTTAGTTTAGTTACTTCAACCTCTGCAGTTGTCTTTGAGTTAGCTGTGTTGAGCCTATTGGGGATACTTTAAAGCCTTTGTTACCATCAGGGGTATTTAGAAACCTTTAGTTTAGTTACTTCAACCTCTGCAGTTGTCTTTGAGTTAGCTGTGTTGAGCCTATTGGGGATACTTTAAAGCCTTTGTTACCATCAGGGGTATTTAGAAACCTTTAGTTTAGTTACTTCAACCTCTGCAGTTGTCTTTGAGTTAGCTGTGTTGAGCCTATTAGGGATACTTTAAAGCCTTTGTTACCATCAGGGGTATTTATAAACCTTTAGTTTAGTTACTTCAACCTCTGCAGTTGTCTTTGAGTTAGCTGTGTTGAGCCTATTAGGGATACTTTAAAGCCTTTGTTACCATCAGGGGTATTTAGAAACCTTTAGTTTAGTTACTTCAACCTCTGCAGTTGTCTTTGAGTTAGCTGTGTTGAGCCTATTGGGGATACTTTAAAGCCTTTGTTACCATCAGGGGTATTTAGAAACCTTTAGTTTAGTTACTTCAACCTCTGCAGTTGTCTTTGAGTTAGCTGTGTTGAGCCTATTGGGGATACTTTAAAGCCTTTGTTACCATCAGGGGTATTTAGAAACCTTTAGTTTAGTTACTTCAACCTCTGCAGTTGTCTTTGAGTTAGCTGTGTTGAGCCTATTGGGGATACTTTAAAGCCTTTGTTACCATCAGGGGTATTTAGAAACCTTTAGTTTAGTTACTTCAACCTCTGCAGTTGTCTTTGAGTTAGCTGTGTTGAGCCTATTGGGGATACTTTAAAGCCTTTGTTACCATCAGGGGTATTTAGAAACCTTTATTTAGTTACTTCAACCTCTGCAGTTGTCTTTGAGTTAGCTGTGTTGAGCCTATTGGGGATACTTTAAAGCCTTTGTTACCATCAGGGGTATTTAGAAACCTTTATTTAGTTACTTCAACCTCTGCAGTTGTCTTTGAGTTAGCTGTGTTGAGCCTATTGGGGATACTTTAAAGCCTTTGTTACCATCAGGGGTATTTAGAAACCTTATAGTTACTTCAACCTCTGCAGTTGTCTTTGAGTTAGCTGTGTTGAGCCTATTGGGGATACTTTAAAGCCTTGTTACCATCAGGGGTATTTAGAAACCTTTAGTTTAGTTACTTCAACCTCTGCAGTTGTCTTTGAGTTAGCTGTGTTGAGCCTATTGGGGATACTTTAAAGCCTTTGTTACCATCAGGGGTATTTAGAAACCTTTAGTTTAGTTACTTCAACCTCTGCAGTTGTCTTTGAGTTAGCTGTGGGCAGAAAACTCACTCAGTCTTTAAGGGGGAGGTAGTCACTTATTTTGGACCCCTTCTCCCTCATGCTTAGCCCCATTAGTTTTAAGATTATAAGACGTTCGGCCCATTAGTTTGGTGATTTTAACACCTTTCGCCCCATTTCGTTGTCAATTTAAAGACCTTTCGTGCCATTTAGGCGTTGATTCTTTCCTGGCGAGCGATGGCGAGCCTGTAATTTTAAGAGGAACCGGTCTTCAGCCGGGACATTTTGCTACCGAAAAATGTACAAATTTATCTTGAAGGGGGGGTCTAGGGTGTGTTTTTCTAAGCTTGATGGAGGTCTAGCGAGGCAATTATAATGTAAAACTTGCAAAATAAACAAACTAAAACTGGGACGACACTAAAACTGGGATGACACTAAAACTGGGACGATACTAAAACTGGGACGATACTAAAACTGGGACGATACAAAAACTGGGACAATACAAAAACTGGGACGATACAAAAACTGGGACGATACTAAAACTGGGACGATACAAAAACTGGGACGATACTAAAACTGGGACGATACAAAAACTGGGACGATACAAAAACTGGGACGATACAAAAACTGGGACGATACTAAAACTGGGACGATACAAAAACTGGGACGATACAAAAACTGGGACGATACTAAAACTGGGACGATACAAAAACTGGGACGATACAAAAACTGGGACGATACTAAAACTGGGACGATACAAAAACTGGGACGATACAAAAACTGGGACGATACAAAAATATAAATGAATTAATGAATGAATAGACCAAAAAGCCAGCCACTAACCCTTTCAAGTGTATTTCTATAGTCTATTGTTTTCCAGCTGAGGGTAACTTGCCATGTTATTACCTTGGTTACTCTGCTATATGGTAACTTGCCATGTTATTACCTTGGTTACTCTGCTATATGGTAACTTGCCATGTTATTACCTTGGTTACTCTGCTATATGGTAACTTGCCATGTTATTACCTTGGTTACTCTGCTATATGGTAACTTGCCATGTTATTACCTTGGTTACTCTGCTATATGGTAACTTGCCATGTTATTACCTTGGTTACTTGCTATATGGTAACTTGCCTGTTATTACCTTGGTTACTCTGCTATATGGTAACTTGCCATGTTATTACCTTGGTTACTCTGCTATATGGTAACTTGCCATGTTATTACCTTGGTTACTCTGCTATATGGTAACTTGCCATGTTATTACCTTGGTTACTCTTACCGGCTATATGGTAACTTGCCATGTTATTACCTTGGTTACCCGGCTATATGGTAACTTGCCATGTTATTACCTTGGTTACTCTGCTATATGGTAACTTGCCATGTTATTACCTTGGTTACCCGGCTATATGGTAACTTGCCATGTTATTACCTTGGTTACTCTGCTATATGGTAACTTGCCATGTTATTACCTTGGTTACCGGCTATATGGTAACTTGCCATGTTATTACCTTGGTTACTCTGCTATATGGTAACTTGCCATGTTATTACCTTGGTTACCCGGCTATATGGTAACTTGCCATGTTATTACCTTGGTTACTCTGCTATATGGTAACTTGCCATGTTATTACCTTGGTTACCCGGCTATATGGTAACTTGCCATGTTATTACCTTGGTTACTCTGCTATATGGTAACTTGCCATGTTATTACCTTGGTTACCCGGCTATATGGTAACTTGCCATGTTATTACCTTGGTTACTCTGCTATATGGTAACTTGCCATGTTATTACCTTGGTTACTCTGCTATATGGTAACTTGCCATGTTATTACCTTGGTTACTCTGCTATATGGTAACTTGCCATGTTATTACCTTGGTTACTCTGCTATATGGTAACTTGCCATGTTATTACCTTGGTTACTCTGCTATATGGTAACTTGCCATGTTATTACCTTGGTTACTCTGCTATATGGTAACTTGCCATGTTATTACCTTGGTTACTCTGCTATATGGTAACTTGCCATGTTATTACCTTGGTTACTCTGCTATATGGTAACTTGCCATGTTATTACCTATATAAGGTAGATTTTGTAGCGAAATATAGATGTTAATTATGAGAACTTGGCATTAAGGGGAGGTATTTAGTTTGTTCCCTACTTTGTCATCAAGCTTAAAATTACACCCCCTAGATCCCCTTTCAAGATAAATTTGTACATTTTTCGGTAGAAAAAATTGCTCTTAAATTACAGGCTCGCTATCGCTCGCCAGGAAAAAATAGACACCTTCACGGCACGAAAGGTCTTAAAATTGACAGAAATGGGGCAAAATGTCTTAAAATATTCAAACTACTAGGGCGGAGGTCTTTAAATCTCAAAAGCAATGGGGCAAAACATGAGGGAGAAAGGGGTCCAGAAAAAAAATCCCTCAAGTGGAAACCTCCCCTTAATACGACACCCACAGCCATAGCAGTTTCATATATTTCCCTTAAGTATCGAGACATCAGCTAATAAGGGATTCAATTTATGTTCCGCTGGAAACAAAATAGAGTCTAGTGAAAGCACAGCCAAGAATGTATGTGCAGAGGAACACCAAGCGGGGATGGATAACATTTCGCTTAAGGGGAGGTTTTTAGTTCGTTCCCTAGAATTCCATCATTCCTAAACTTACACCCCCTAGACCCCCTTTCAAGATAAATTTGTACATTTTTCGGTAGAAAAATGTCCCGGCTGAAAGCCGGTTCCTCTTAAATTACAGGCTCGCTATCGCTCGCCAGGATAAAATCGACACCTGAATTGCACGAAAGGTCTTAATATGGGGTGAAAGTTCTTAAAATCGCTAAACTAATGGGGCAAACGTTTCATAATATCAAAAGCAATGGAGCTAAACATGAGGGAGAAAGGGGTCAAGAAAAAAATCCCTCAAGTGGAGATCTCCCCTTAACCCCTTCATTACCGGTACCGTCCTTTTAACTTTATTATGGCAACTATTAGACGATTTTATTCAGTTTAAAAAGGGCCTCCAGCAACTTCCAGGAATGCAACTATCTCACTGAACCCTTGGGACTACCACAGATCCTTCTTAAACTGTAGCGCAAGAAACTTCTAAATTTAGATTGAATATAATAAAGAAATGTCGTCGGTATAGAAGGGGTTAAGAGCAGCTTGAGGTCCTCGCTGTAAAACAAAATATCATCATAATAAAGGCTCGTACACACATGGCGTATCTCTTGCCACTCGGTCCTTCCAACACTACAAGAATGTATGTAATGTATGTAGAATATTCAATACAGCATAAATTTACCTGAGGACCAAAAGGTGCTGAGTGAAAGGGTGACATCGATGTAATTAAAATGTAATGCTGTACTAGCAAAACAATGTACAGTATGTGTGTGTAATGTGTGTGTAATGTGTGTATAATGTAGGCTATATATTTACCTGAAGGTACACTCGGATACCATAGTCTCTAGCCCACTCATAAATATTCGTGGATTTCAACAATTTCTAATTATGAAAGTATAACTCTGGAAACGAATTTGTGAATACAATTTTCTTTACATCAACAAGAAAACCATATATACCATTTATTGATAAGCAAGTTTTATCCTAAATTAAATCCAGAGAGTTACAATTGCATAGATATAAACATAGGCGGTCCGCTAATTCTTATGATTGGGCTACAGACTATGGCATCCGCGTGTACCAAAGAGGAGCTGTGTGTGGCGGGGTGGCATGGATGTAGTGTATGCACAATATACAGCTGCCCACAAAAGTTCACTTCCTCGTCGTGATCTTATGTGTGAAAATAAAATGAGCATGAATGAATTGCGTGTGGCTTCTTTTAATTATCAGTTGACTAATCAGAGGAGTTAACAACTGCATAAGAAATTACAGTAGCCTACACTCAATTCAATCATGCGCATTATATTTCCATGTAAAAGATCCCGGAGAGGAACAGAAGTTATGAGGGCAACTGTACATACTGGTATTTACCTGAATGTACCAAAGAGGAGGACCAAGAGGTGTTGTGTGACGGGTGGCATAGATGTAATCAAGCGATGGATGAGGTCCCTCCGCTGCTCGGTGTCGGCCAGCTGGATGATAGAGAACAGTTCCTGCTCACCCTCACGACCAAAGATGCCCTCTGGTAACTTCCGCAAGAACTTCTTCAGCACCGAGGCGATCGTGTACACCGAGAAGTTGTCTGCGGTCATAGAATGCATAAATAAGATCTCTGTGATAATAGAATACATACATTAATTAAAATGTAAAACTTGCAAACCAAACAAACCAAAACTGGGACAAGGACAATATAAAGTCAAATTAAATTATCAAAATCGCTATGTGGAAACAACGCTTACTAAAATGAAAATTATTAAATAAAAGAACACAATCCACCACATAGGGTGTACATTACTACATGAGGAACACAATCCACTACATAGGGTGTACATTACTACATGAGGAACACAATCCACTACATAGGGTGTACATTACTACATGAGGAACACAATCCACCACATAGGGTGTACATTACTACATGAGCAAGTTAATCTGGTTCCCAAGCATAAACAATCTCAATCATAAAATACACACACAACAAAATTGTCAATTTTGTTTTGATGTATTATTGCTGCACTGTACTGTATTTTATATGCTTTATAACTAATACATTTTTTCTTTGATATTGACATATTTCCAAGCACTAATGAATTTCTTTATAAACAAGAAGTACTGTACCGGTATACTGTATGTGACAAAGAAATAACAAAACTATTATTTTCAATACACTACACTACATGAAGACAAGACATGCATGCTGTACCTGGTATCAGTGCATTACCACAAGCCCACCGAAACGTCAATAAAATACCCTCATTGTTCCCTGATTAAATAGCACTGTATAAATATTCCCATATTCAAAATATGCTATAGGGGTGCAATGCCTGGTGAGTTATCTGCTCAACAGGTGGCGTTGTGTGTGTGTAAGTGTGAGAGCCCGAGTGTAGGGGGTGAGACAGTGAAGCACGGGAACGAGGTGGCTTCAGAGATGGGGTCGTTTCGGGCCATGAGTGAGCACCGTGCCTCATGTGAAGGCAAGGTGGCAGGTGCTCGTTGTACTCTACGTGCTTCACATGTCTCACTCCCTAGACTGGAACAAGACCTCACGGGCTTCACTGTTCATTGTAAAGCGGTGAATGTTAAGGCTCTCAGCCTATGCCCGAGAGGAAGTAAGTTGGAATATAGAAAAAAAAAAAAAAAAAAAAAAAAAAAAAAAAATGCACACATAAAGACACAACTGTGATAACTAACCAATGTTGACAAGGCGACCATTCTGGAGGAAGTGTACGAGCTTCTTCATGGATCCGTGGTGTCCGGGGGCGCGGAAGACGTCCTTCTTGGCCGGCCCTTCCTTGTTGAGCTTGAGGATAAGCACCAGCAGGGGGCCAGGGATGTCATTCTTGCACACCTGCTCCAGCGACACGCCAAACTTCACCCTGAATCACAAATAATGCTGTTAATACTAAAGGTAATACATTGAAACTTCATTCTACACAGAAAGTGAGCCTTCTGCAGGGGCTTACACTTCACTTTGGGTTCTGCTATCTCTACTACTGTACAATCGGGGATATTAAGTGTTGTTATAGATTCCAGAGGTTTTCGCTCAACAAGTGTTATTGGTATCTTTATAGTTACTGGGAAAAGTGCTTATCCCTCAGAGCATTAGTCAGTGTCCGAAACTTTGTGAAATATCTGACAACACTTATTAACCTCGACTGTACATAAAACTAAATCCTGGCCACCTCGCTCAAATTGTAAAGTGTGTGAAGCCAATGTGTCCATGTAAATCTTTATTACACACCTCACAAGACGCTGTGTAAATTCATCCTAAATATGACATACTTGTATCATTACACACTTACAAGTAAACATAATGGTATGAAGGTATACAGTGCCGTATCTAGACTTCCACATTTTCAATAATCTATTTAATCCGACTGTACTTGCATCTGTAGAAGTACCATACAATTGATATTTGATATACCAGTACTGCATATTACACTACATTACAGTACACTATACAAATACAGCCTTTTATAAATGACAGACACAGATTAAGGAAATAGTAAGTACACTGTACGCTACAACAAAATAGTACTGGTTCAATCTATCACACTCCACGGCCAAGGAGAGTATCGCTAACAAATTAATTATGAACTCAGGATCTATATATCTATCTATTGCCGGACGCCTTACTTCCCTTACGAGGGTGGCCATACACAGAATGCCCCCAAGCGGACCTATTCAACTCAGGATAAAAACAAAAAATCTAAAATTACAAATTTGATATCACTGTAATACAGTAGCGTATTAAATAAAAAGAAGACACTGTTCCAAAAAGAAATATGCAAATTTAATTACCGGTATGAAATTATTTCATAACCAATTTGTGATGTCTGTATCTACAGCCATTAAGCCTCGTACTTAACCCTCTCCGACATATGACGCGATGTTGAGCCTATTAGGGATACTTTAAAGCCTTTGTTACCATCAGGGGTATTGAGAAACCTTTAGTTTAGTTACTTCAACCTCTGCAGTTGTCTTTGAGTTAGCTGTGGGCAGAAAACTAATTTTTGAGAGGTAATTATAAGAGTGAGAGAACTCTCTTTCTTATTGCTAATCTGGCAACCTCTGCATCATATGAGTCAGAAGGGGTTAATACTAGCATCAGTACAGGCATCTCATAAAAAGTGCAAGAAGTGAATTTGAGAGACCAAATAATATATATAAATACCGGTCCTGCTCATAATTATATTTTAGGCATTTTTGTGCTTAAGCCGCTGTCACAAGAGCGCTTTTTCCGTCAATTTTCCATGAGCAAGTTTTTTCTCGTGTAATTTCGGAACATTTTCGCACTGGTATCGGTAACAAGACTGAAGGTAGATTATGTTAGGTGCCTGAATTCTGATAAAGTGCAATTTTTTAAGCTTCCCGACCATAATTGCCCGTAAAAATTGCTCGAAAAATGGCTCGTGTGACTCCGGCTTTACTTGAGAAAATAAAAAAAGTTGAAATTGTGATGTTTGATAATTGAGCGAGACTGTCTTATAATAAGAGTCATGTGTTCACTCATACATTGTTTACCTTTCGACTTGAGGGGAAACATATCCTTTACTAAATCCATGCTGGCTTCTCTATATAATATTGGATCATGGTGTATGTAAGCAACTTTTTACATTATTCAAACTATTTTAACCCTTTCAAGCTCCAATACGCGTTTCTGTTGTTTTCTGGCTACTATTAGACGATTTTATTCAGATTAGTAACGGTATATGGAAGTCAAAGGGTTGATTGAGATAGTATTTACCCTCGTAATACCCACAGATCCTTCCTAAGCTGCATAAAATCGTCTAATGATAGCCTAAATAAACTGCTAAAACGCGTCAGAGCTTCAAGGGGTTAAGGCATTACCTGATGACAGTAAGCACACACAATTGGAGAAAACCCAAGGACAGAGTTATATACAGAGTTATATACAGGTCTCCCTGGATTTACAATTAGGTTACATTCCTGAAATCCCTCTCCGACATATGACGCGATTTTGAGCCGATTAGGGATACTTTAAAGCCTTTGTTACCATCAGGGGTATTTAGTAACCTTTAGTTTAGTTACTTCAACCTCTGCAGTTGTCTGTGAGTTAGCTGTGGGCAGAAAACTAATTTTGGAGAGGTAATTATAAGAGTGAGACAACTCTATTTCTTATTGTTAATCTGGCAACCTCTGCGTCATATGAGTCTGAAGGGGTTCTAAATATAAAATCGTATAGCAAACCCACACAGCGATTTTGATTAGTTGTTTTGTCTTTTTACTGCGTTCGTATAAGTTTTGGTTTGTTTATTTTGCAAGTTTTACATTATAATTTATGGGGTTAATGAGGATGCTTTTTCGGACCAGCCAAAACTCAAACACAAACACCAAAACACATCGATAATGATATCGTAAATTGGGTCATCGGATAGTGCGGGGGACCTGTGTACTGTACTTACTGGGCCGACACCGTGATGCAAGCGGCTGCCATGATGCAATGCCCAACTCGGCTGTTTACTCATTGAAATGCATGTAACTTTACAAGCATAAATAAAGTTTTATTTATTTTAACATCACTATTGCAAATACTGTACCGAGTTATATAATTATAGATTGACTACAGATTCCTTGTTAGATAATTCTTTTTCCCCCGATAATTATATAATGGGCAGAGATAGGGCTATGGGCAAGCTAAAATGGTGGAAAGTGAGGTGCGCTGGCTTCACCTTCCGTAATGGGAGATTTCCACTTGAGGGATTTTTTTCTTGACCCCCTTTATCTCGCATGTTTAGCCCCATTGCTTTTGATATTTTATGACGTTCGCCCCATTAGTTTGGCGATTTTAAGAACTTTCGCCCCATTTCTGTAAATGTTAAGACTTTTCGTGCCATTTAGGTGTCGATTTTTCCTGGCGAGCGATAGCGAGCCTGTAATTTAAGAGGAACCGGCCATTGGCCGGGAAATTTTTCTACCGAAAAATGTACAAATTTATCTTGAAAAGTGGTCTAGGGGCTGTAATGTTAAGCTTGATGGAAGTCTAGCGAACTAACTAAAAACCTCCCCTTAAGGTGGCAAAAATCTGTGTGTGATAACCTGGGTTCGAATCACGGCGGATCATATTATACTTTAATTAATTTCATTGGGGGTGTTTGGTGTTGAGGTGAAATTAATACAATAAAGATAGTCTGGGACACAGGGGGTCAAACCATACAGTATATAAGGCTGTGGTGGCAGCATCTTTGACGTCTGTGTTTAACCCCCCCCCCCCCCTCCCAACTGTGCGGTGTGAGCTCTTAATACATCCTCACCATAACCACATTCCCCCCAAAACCAGTACAATAGAGAAATAAGCAAGAGAGAGTGTTAGTAGTGCTTTATACATTAACCCCTTCTATACCGACCACGTCTGTTTGTTTGGATTTCAGCTGCATTATATAGACGATTTTATGACACTTAGGAAGGATCTGTTTTTTTTTTTTTTTTTTTTTTTTTTAAATGGAAAAATTTAAGTTAATGTGAGCGCTCGTGAATCCACTTGGAGAATTGGCACTCGAACAAATAAAATACCAGCCTATTATTATCATCTGTGGTAGAGTAGCTAAAAGGTTTGATTGAGATAGTCCGAAGCCTTATAATTTGCTAGAGATCCTTCCCAGACTTCACAAAATCGTCTTAAGATCGCTATCACAGAACTTAAAAGACGTCGTCGGTACAGAAGGGGTTAACATTATACATAATTATAGGTCAGGTCAAGTGTTGCACTTTCTTTAAGGGGGGTGACCTGTTTTGGTTCTGTCCTTTTCTATCTTTCTCTGGCTTGTATCCATTTGGCCCCATTCAGCCTACTGTTTTAAGATGCTTATCCCCATCCAGGTGTCTTTTTTTTTACTGGTGAGCGGTAGCGAGCCAGCATATTTTTTTTTTTTTTTTGACAGCAGGCTAAATTTGTACATTTTTCGATAGAAAAATGTCTCCGGCGAAGCCGGATTTCTTCATATGATGCTGGCTCGCTATCGCTCGCCAGAAAGAAATCGACACCTAGATGGGGATAAACGTCTTAAAATAATTGGCTGAATGGGGCCGAATGGATACAAGCCAGAGAAAGAGAGAAAAGGACAGAAATAACAAAAAGCAAGTCACCCCCCTTAAATGCACATAACCATACATTACAGCCCTTCATAAAATACGCAGTGCGGAAATGGTCTTAAATACTATATTGCTCCCATCACCGCATGCTTAAATTCTTAAATAATGTGTGTTAGTTATACCTTCAAATATAATACACTTCCACCTTTATATCTCCGGCATAGATAGTGTCATTCAAGATATTTACATGAATGATACAACATTTTAAAAAGATCGGCGCATCCTATACAACATGCGTCAATCTGTCACAGCAACCAACCTTTCCGTATCATACTAGCGGTATTAGAAACTTAAGGGGAGATTTCCACTCGAGGGATTTTTTTCTGGAGCCCTTTCTCCCTCATGTTTATAGCCCCCATTGCTTTTGAAATTTTAAGACCTTCGCCCTAGTAGTTTGGATATTTTAAGACATTTTGCCCCATTTCTGTCAATTTTAAGACCTTTCGTGCCGTTAAGGTGTCGATGTTTTCCTGGCGAGCGATAGCGAGCCTGTAATTTAAGAGCAACCGGCCTCCGGCCGGGAAATTTTTCTACCGAAAAATGTACATATTTATCTTGAAAGGGGGTCTAGGGGGTGTAATTTTAAGCTTGATGAAAAAGTAGGGAACAAACTAAATACCTCCCCTTAACTGAATTATAACCTGATGCAAAATGTACCCACATACTGTATAAGTATTTACAAAGACCTTCCATCACTAACTGATCACCTGTATAAAGGACATTTCTTTGTAAAAAAAAAATGCAAAGTTAAACAAATGCACAAGGAAATTTAAACATTACGTATTTTTTAAGCTTGATGGAGGTCTAGGGAGGAAACTTAAACATAAAGTAATAATAAACAAATTAATAAAAAAATAAAAATAAATATATATATACCGGTATATATATAGAAATAATTTAAAATATAACTAAAAACCTCCCCTTAAACAAGGTACAGTATTGATCAGCGTAACTGGTGAACTGAGCTAATACACTTTGCAACATGGGTACATTCTCTCACCAACAGAACGTGGATGACGACCATTTCTACCTACTACCTGGAGTGGCTTCGGTCACCCAGGCTTTATTGCGGTCGGCGGGGAGGGTTCTGTGGGGGCACTCGGTTATGGCCTTGGAATTGCTCGGGGCCTTGGGGCTGTTCGGCCAGGCAGCTTGGGGGGGAACAACAACAACAACAACAACAACTACCTTACATGAAACCTATTGAATATATAATACTATAAGATCATTGAATTTATATAACTACAGTAGCAGTCCGTCAGGTGCCTTGCCCGGGGAGGTCATGCCTGGATGTGAGGCTGGCGGGCATTGCGGTGTGGTCCTGCTGTGTGTCTGCCTGCTGAAACCGGAACCTCTCCGGGAGGTTTGGGGCCGGGGAGTGCTGGAGGCCCATAGTGATCCTTTTCATCTCCTGGGCATGAATTTTTTATTTTGTTTTGATGTTGTGTTGTCCCTATTCGGGCTCTTGTCTCGAGTCGGTCACCCACAGCTATGGGGTATACACACGTACATACATACATTTAGGACGTGAGACTGTAGACAAAACGGTCTTTAAACTTGTATATTATGTATGTACCGGTATACAGTAGCAGTATTCAGTGATTCTCTCTAACTGTATTAAGGGGAGATCTCCACTTGAGGGATTTTTTTCTTGACCCCTTTCTCCCTCATGTTTAGCCCCATTGCTTTTGATATTATAAAACGTTTGCCCCATTAGTTTAGCGATCTTAAGAACTTTCACCCCATATTAAAACCTTTCGTGCAATTCAGGTGTCGATTTTATCCTGGCGAGCGATAGCGAGCCTGTAATTTAAGAGGAACCGGCCTTTGGCCGGGATATTTTTCTACCGAAAAATGTACAAATTTATCTTGAAAGGGACTCAAGGGGGTGTAATTTTAAGCTTGATGGAGGTCTAGGGAACCAACTAAATACCTCCCGTTAACTGTATAATACTGCAGAAACTATGATAATCATATACAGTAGTACAGTAAATGCCTGTATATATCTTACTAAGCTCTTCATGTACTGTAATTATTATGTTCTCTCCACCAACCAACTTTAATCCTAAACTCGATTAATAAAATTAACAAACACATGTGGCAAATCAACACACTTCTGCATTGCGCCACAAAGACAGTTCCATATTTCCACAGGTTATAATATTAAACAACCAGAAATACTGTATACATTTGAAGAAGAACCCCATAAAAGTGCATTAACCCCTTCTATACCAAGACGTCCTTTTTCACTTTATTTTAGCTACTATTAGACGATTTTATTCAGCTTAGGAAGAACGTCTACCCATTACAAAGCTACAGACTATCTCGGTTAATCCTTTTAGCTATCATATATATTCGGAGGCTAAATAATATCGTCTAAATGCAGCTGAAATCAAATACAAAAGACGTCACCGGTGCAAAAGAGGTTAACACAAACACTTTTTCTGGCGACTTTATATCCACAACTTTATAAAAAATGTGTATGGGTAACTAGACTTTATGTTTGAGTACGGTATTATATATGACATACCGGTAAGTCTCATAAAAATATACTTTAGAAGCTTTCAGATAAGAGTTGCGTGAAGAAAAGCATTGTGTATCCCCCTCTAAGCAGCATTTATCACCAGGAGAGAAGAAGCAGTCAAGATATGCCACCCGGGGAAGTACATTTAAAGTCTATTTTTTGTTCAGCTGCCGGTAACTTGCCTTGTTCCCTTCTTGCTTACATGGCTATGATGAAGATTATATAATGAAAAATGTTGCAACTTATGAACACTTGGCAAAATTCTGATGCAGAGACATAGTACTGTAGTTTCATATTTTCAATTAACCCTTCGAACTCAGCTGTCCTCTTATACTCCACACCGAACTCAGCTGTCCTCTTATACTCCACACCGAACTCGGCTGTTCTCGTATACTATACTCCACACCGAACTCGGCTGTTCTCGTATACTATACTCCACACCGAACTCGGCTGTTCTCGTATACTCCACACCGAACTTTCACCGCGGAACTCGGGTGTCCTCTTAATTAAACTCCCGCACTCTAAATTTCCCCAACCTCATAACAACAACAACCAGACAACATAGCGATGTCTGGTCAACGCTAGGATCAAGACAACAGTAAGTACTCAATTTGACCATTAAACTTATCTTTCTACTTATTGCCATTGCTTAGCTATTAAGGCACTAAGGTCATAAGGCCCCATATGGGCCGATTCAGGGGGTATGGAGCGCAAGAGGACTGCCAAGGTGGAGGGATTAAGCATCGATAAATCAACTGCGAAGGGATTAAATTTATTGTCCGCTGAAATATAAAATGTGTTGAAACTACAATAATACAGAGTAAGCAAAATTTAAAGAATGGCAAGAAAATGTAGCTACTGCATAATGAGTGACAAGTTATAATTTTTAGACTACTTAGAAATCAACCCTTCTATAATTACAATGTACTTTTCTCCTTACAGTACTATAGGCCTACCGTGCTGTACCAATATATAAATATACTTTCCCAAGGGCAATATCCTCACAAGAGTAAATTTGACCAAACCTACATCAAGACACTTCACTGAAAAATGCATTACACAGGTATTATCAAATGCATTACACAGGTATTATCAAATGCATTACACAGGTATTATCAAATCTGTACAACTTCGGATCAAATGAAAACATCTTTGATCGCAAGTCAATTGAATAAATATATAATACAGTGGTAAGAGACAGGGTGTTCATGCAAATAATATAAATTAAACTGGTGTTAAATATATATGCAAGGGTTGCAGTGTCCTGAAGTAAGCTCTCAATATAAAGTACCATGGTTCTGTACATAAAACAAATACAGTACCAAAAAAGAGCACCACAGCCTCTGTAGTATATAACATGATACCATATAAAGAGCACCACAGCCTCTGTAGTATAATTATAACATGATACTGTACCATATAAATACTAGGGGTGGACCTAGAATGACGTGAGCTAGGGTACTCAAGTCCGATCTCAAAATAAAGAACTTGACAGGGCCGCCTGGAAAGCTGCCATTTAGGATGTGAGACTGTAACCATATTCTCTGTGGACAAAACAGTCTTTAAACTTGTATGTATGCATGTAACTGGTAAAGCTAAAAACAAGAAGTGGCTAACTATGATGCTCAATTTTTTGGTTATCAAGACAGGCCTCATTCCCCCAAGAAGAAAATATTATACAGTGAAGAAGCAACTGTACAGTGCTAGCGGATGTCGTCGTCATTCACAGGAGAAAATGCTATGATACAGTACTGAGTGTGAAGAAAGAGAGTTATTCCTTTCAAGCAGATGACGCCATGATATTGAATTAATCTAACTTCTCTCCAGATGATTGTATTCACCTTAGGAAAGACTGTAAGAGATTAATTGCAATCTTTTTTTTGCACTATGATTTCTTATGTGTTTTTTTTTTTTTTTTGGAGCTAAATAAAATAATTTGGCAGAATCTATATTAACAGAAAGGCGGCATCTAGTTGAAAGAGTTAAGAAGTGATGGCAGAGATAGACCTCATTCCCTCGACAAGCAAACTTTATACCGTGAAGAGTGAGCAATTTATACGACTGATGCCGGTGAGAGCACTACCTGCCGATGGTCCAGTATGGGGGGTAGGAGTGGGCACAGGGGGAGCAGGGTATGTGGGGATCCGAGGGCGGGCACCACAGGTCCCCTCCACCCCCTAGGCTGCCACCTCTTCTCTGTAGCATCTTCACGTTTCCTTAGTCTCTTTCTTCTCTCTGCTCGTCTCACTCTCCCTCCTCTTCGGTTTCTTTCTCTCTCTTCTTGTCTCTCCGTTTCCTTCCTCACTTTTCCTTCGTCTCTTTCTTTCTTCTCTCCACTCGTCCTCCTCTTCCGTTTGTTGCTTCCTCTCTTTCTTTCTCTCTCTGCTTGTCTCTTCGTCTCTTTCTCTGCTTGCCTCTCCGTTTCCTTCTTCTCTCCGTTTCTCTGTCCACTCTTCCTCTTCTCTCTCTCTGTTTCTTATTTATTTTCCTTCCCCTCTCTGTGTGCCTTCCACTTTCTTGTATCTCTTTTCTTCCTTTCTCTTCTCTTTGTCTCTGTCTTTCGCCTCTTCCTTCGTCTCTCCACCTCCCTCTTCTTCGTAGTTGGATTTGGGTCAAGAGTCGAAGTGTGCGTCTTTTGAAGCGAAGACTCTGCTCTCTCGGTTCAGGTAGTATTGTCGACGGGTTTTATTAATTTCTTTCAGCATACCATCCAAATTGTTCCTTAGTCTTCACAATATTGTTTTAATATTGAGAACCTGGGGTGAGCATAATAAAACAAAATTAAGGAACTATACATAAGCAAAATAACAAAATGAACAAAAAGACAGAACAGATTAAGGAACATTGTAAAATATGGTTATTACCGGGTACCATAATTATGCATACAATACTTCCTTTAAAAAATAAAGGAAATTTAAAATATGCAAATAAAAGTCTAACAAACATAGAACCTGAAGAGTAATTAGAGTACTGTACATATCATACTAAGGTGCTGTATTATTATTTACATAATACCATAACCTTTCAACTTGCATATATTTTCCAAACTTAAACTCTTTTGTACCATATACTGTATATGAAAACAATGTAACCACTCAAAATGTAACAGCAGCATGGTGTAAACATATGTTGAAAATATGCACCATATCACAATTGTTTTATAAAGTGTGTGTACATTGGGCATTTAATTAACCCTTTCACGCAATTGCGTCCTTACAGGGATACTTTAAACCTTTGTGACCATCAGGGGTGTTTAGAAACCTTTAGTTTAATTACTTCAACTTCTGCAGTTGTCTTTGAGCGAGTTATGGGCAGAAAACTAATTTTGGAGAGGTAATTATGAGAAAGAGAATTCTATTTATGAATACAAAACGGCAACCCCCGGACCTGAAAGGGTTAACCTTCCTCATATAAATATGGAAAACTAATTTGACAACTGGTGTTAAAACTAGCCGATTCAATGTTTTACGGGGTTATTGTGCGGTTTAGTTTAGTTTTGTTTTAAATATTACTGAGGAATCTCAAGGTTTTGTTAGCATACATCACATACCTTTCCATGCTCAGCTTTTTGGGTACTTTCTTCCACAACTGAAAACCATACCGCCCCATTGTTTCAGTTCTTACGGTTCTCAACTCATGGTATTTATTAGCACACTAATACCAACACACATAGCCTACATTTGATAACGTTCGGTATAAAACACACACTCGCACAGGCACATCAGCTATAAACACTAAACATAAAATTTGGCCTGTACAGTACGCTACTCAAGTTGAGCTGCCATATCTCTAAGATTAAGATAAGATAACGTATCAACCCCCACCCTAGAGATTCTATAGTACAAGAGATTAGCCAACCGCCGCCATCTTGGTGCCAATGGTGCCGTTTGCCTCTCTTTACTATGTCCATACCCATAATAAGCCTCCGTCTCATTAACGCACGTCCACTCATCAATTCTCTGCAGTCTCTCTCTTCGCCGCAATGTTGCATCTCTCTCACTATTCTACTGCTATTACAATAATCAGTGTTCCTTAGTGTATACCATCCCCTCTTCGTAGAGCATGTAGCACCCGTCTTGCAACACAATCCCAGCCCTACTCTGTGCAACTCGCCAACCCAAGAGTGTAACGTTATTCTCAATCTTTCTTCTATTCAACAGCTGAGCTCTGGAACTCTCTCCCAGAATCAGTCTTTCCCTCATCCTATTACTTAAATTGCTTCAAACTGTGTATCCAGGCATTTTGGCTTGAACATCCTTGAGCTTGGCCCTGTTACTCTTTCAACTCTGGAGGAGGCACTCGTCACAGACAGTTCTGCCTTTCCTCCCGCACCCACATAGAAAACAAAAATAAAACAACACCCATAATAAATATTCAAACAAAAATAAAACAATACCCATAATAAATATTCAAACGATGCTGGTAGTGTTTAGATCAAAATTCTACATGATCAAATATTTGTATTATAATTTTATTTACAAATTATTATATTAATTAAGCGTTGTTTCCACATAGCGATTTTGATTATAGTCTATTTGTGTCCAGCTGATGGTAAATTGAATCCGTTAGCATCAGAGTTCATGATTCTTACTGGACGACTCTGATACTGCTATGGCTGTGCGTCATATTATAGCCAAGTTTTCATAATTAGCAACCTATTTCGCCACAAAATCATGCTAATAAAGTAGTAACCAGAATGGAGAGATGGCAATTTAGTATCAGCTGGGAAAAAATGGAGTATAGTTGTTTTGTCTTTTTACCGTGTTCGTATAAGTTTTGGTTTGTTTATTTTGCAAGTTTTACATTATAATTTCACTTTGTTTGATAATTACAGCACCAAAATGGCATCCATAGATAAAGTTGTCCAATCTCTCTTACTACCAGGATATCCCCCCCACAGCCATGATATAACCCATTCTTATCACACTAAACAATCTGTAAAACTGTCCAGCAATTACATTCCTCTTCCTGTGATGTTTTGTCAGTCAATTAAGGGGAGACGGTCGTTGTTCTGGTCCCCTTTCTCCCTCGTGTTTAGTCCCATTAGTTTTGAGATTGTTAGACATTCGGCCCATTTTTGTGGCAATTTTAAGACCTTTCGTCCCATTTCGTTATACATTTTAAGACCTATCGTGCCATTTAGGTGTCGATTTGTTCCTGGTGTGTGATAGCGAACCTGTAATTGTAAGAGGAACCGGCCTTCGGCCGGAACATTTTTCTATCGCAAAATGTACACATTTATCGGGGGGGGGGGGTCTAAGTGATGTTTTTCTAAGTTTGAGGGATGTCTAGCGATGAAACTAAGAATTTATGAATGAATGAATTTATAGGCCAAAAAAAGAAATCAGTATCCCCTACTGGATAATCTTCAAGGACACTACATCCGCCTTATTAGAAACAATTTATTAGGGAAAATAGGCACCAACAGATTCTCCATATAGTCCGCATGGAGGATTTTCGTTATCGACAAATTGAAAAAATACCCTTTTCACAGAAAAATACACCAAAAATCTGTCAAAGATGTCAAATAGCGGGGGTTTGTGGGCGGCAGCCCCCACCTATAATACTAGGATAGGTTAGGTAAGGTTGTTAGGTTAGGCTAATGTCCTATGAAAGGGGTATAGGCTAGTAAACACTAGGATAGCTTATACCCGGTCAGAGGTAAGAAGAAGAAGAAGAGTCCTGATATAGTCTCCTTGAATGTTACCCCCTTCTGTACCGGCAACGACCTTTTAACTTTATTCTGGCTACCATTAGATGAAGGATATGGCGGAATGACAGCAACTTTACACTAAGAGACCATTTATAGCCCTGGTCAAGGCCTTAAGCCCTCCCGTAGTTCTCCCGGACACACCCTCAGACACACTAAGCTCACTCCAGCATACCACAACACAGGCACACGGCTACTTCAAAAGAAATAAGTGTTAATGAAGGATTTTTATGTAACTACACAAAGAGAAAACAAATCTATATCTATTGCTCTGTCTTGAGTCGGCCACCCCCAAGAAAAAAATAAATAAAATAAAATAGTATAAAATAGAAAATAAAAATAGAAAAAATGGGGATTGGGCCTCAACATACAGATAGATAGATAGATAGATAGATAGATTGCCAGACGTAATGATTCCCGAAGAGGATGAATTGCCGCCAAGCACATGTCTGCTGCCAGACGTAATGATTCCCGAAGAGGATGAATTGCCGCCAAGCACATGTCTCCTATCAGCCTACGCCCCTCCTCCCAACCAATATATCGATTTCTCTCATATACCTCTCAACTAATTGAATGAAGGCTGGAAAAGAAAAAATAATTGAGAAAAGAAATGAAATTAAACATGGGTTACTACAAATTGATAGATGAAAATATGTATTTACGTTTTACCCTATGAGCAATGTTGAGCATATGTTGCAATTTGTTCTCCTTTATATTCCTTCTCTCCCCCCGTCATCTCCTCACCCCCCCCCCCTCTCTCTTTTATGCTTATGAAGGAGACAAAAGGCAAAGTTGCCTGTAACAAGTGTCTCCCCTAAAGTTGAAAGAGCGATAGAGAGCAAAACTCAAGGTACGTTACGAGTCCAAATGTCAAAATGGCTATAGGCGCAAAAATAGGAAAAAGGGAAAAGGGAAT
>CM064480.1:3542404-3554904 GCA_032716605.1 Paralithodes platypus
ATGAAGGTCTATAGGGAGACAACTAACACCCTGTCCATTAATAACCATTAATCTGTTTTATCGAGATTATATATTTGTATTAATTTCACCACAACACCAAACACTTCCATTGAAATTAACCCCTTGAAGCTCTGATGCGTTTTTGCAGTTTATTTTTGGCTACCATTAGACGATTTTATGCAGCTTAGGAAGGATCTGTGGGTATTAAAAGGGTAAAGACTATCCCAATCAACCCTCTGACTTCCATATACCGTTACTAATCTGAATAAAATCGTCTAATAATAGCCAGAAAACAGAACAAGAAGTGCGTCATCGATCCTCAGAGGGTTAATGAAAGCATATAATATGTGATCCACCGGGATTCGAACATGGGTTATCACACCCAGATTTGTAAGCACTCTAACCATTACACCACCAGGACGGTTTAATAGATGGATTTATTACTACCAATAAATACCTTTAAAAGCATATCATTAGTATGTGACATTTTGATTAAATAATTCATAGCTTCTATAAAATCCATAATTTTTGTTAGCGTGTAGAAACATATATATATATATATATATATATATATATATATATATATATATATATATATATATATATAATAATAATAAAATAAAATAAAATAAGTGGTTCCGTCCAGGATAAGGGAGATTAGTTTGTATTTATTATAATTGGTGGGTGTGTACTGCACAGCTGTTGATCTCTATCTCTCTCTCTCTCTCTCTCTCCTTCTTCTTCTTCTTTGCTATCCATTCCTTCCACTGTCCCTTATTCTCGGGTTAGCTATCTCTGACCACCTCGCTGGGATCGTAAGGTCTGGGTGGTCAGTGTATCTATGTAAATCTATCTCTCTCTCTCTCTCTCTCTCAATGGTGTCGAGGTCAGTTGGTCCACACATCATTGGAGTGAGGGAGATAAAGGAGAGAGAGAGTTTGTCGAATTTAAGACCTTTCGTCCAAATTTTTCACAAATATAAAGACCTTTCGTGCCAATTAGGTGTAGAGTTTTTTCTAGCGAGCGACAGCGAGCCTGAAATTTTGTAGGAACAGGCCGGTAAATTTTGTAGGAACAGGCCGGTAAATTTTGTAGGAACAGGCCGGTAAATTTTGTAGGAACAGGCCGGTAAATTTTTCTACCCAAAAATATACAAATCTATCTCGAAGCGGAGGATCTTGAGGATAATTCATTAACCCCTTCTGTACAGTCGCGCTAATAAGTCATGTCCCAGCTGTCATTACGTTTGGCTTGCTCTGTGCTGTATTACTGTCTGTCAGATGTTGAATAGGGTGGGTAAGTGTAGGAACATGTTTGTATATTTTAATAAGTCATGTCCCAGCTGTCATTACGTTTGGCTTGCTCTGTGCTGTATTACTGTCTGTCAGATGTTGAATAGGGTGGGTAAGTATAGGAACATGCTTGTATATCTCACTCGAAATGAAGAGATCAAGTTTTAGATAGTGCTGATACCAAATATTGATCGAAACATACTTGGTGCCGAGACATGACTTATTAGCGCGACTGTACTGTTCATTATATTCTGGCAACTATTAGACAGTTTTGTTCAGCTTAGGAAGGACGTCTACCCATTCCAAGGCTACACACACTCTCAATTAACCCTTTTAGCTGCAATACATCCTTCCTAAGCTTCATAAAATCGTCTAAATGAAGCTGAAATCCAATAAAAAATACGTCGCGGGTACAGAAGGGGTTAAGCTTGATGGAGGTCTAGGGAGAAACTAAACAAATAATATATATAAATAAATAAATAAGTAAACGAATAAATAAGTAAATGAATAAATAAGTAAACGAATAAATAAGTAAACAAATAAATAAGTAAACGAATAAATACGTAAACGAATAAATAAGTAAACGAATAAATAAGTAAACGAATAAATAAGTAAACGAATAAATAAGTAAACGAATAAATAAGTAAACGAATAAATAAGTAAACGAATAAATAAGTAAACGAATAAATAAGTAAACGAATAAATAAGTAAACGAATATATATGTAAACAAATAAATAAGTAAATGAATAAATAAGTAAACAAATAAATAAGTTAATTAATAAATATGTAAACGAATAAATAAGTAAACAAATAAATAAGTAAACAAATAAATAAGTAAACGAATAAATAAGTAAACGAATAAATAAGTAAACGAATAAATAAGTAAACATAAATAAGTAAATTAATAAATAAGTAAACGAATAAATAAGTAAACGAATAAATAAGTAAACGAATAAATAAGTAAACAAATAAATAAGTAAACAAATAAATAAGTAAACGAATAAATAAGTAAACTAATAAATAAGTAAACATAAAAATAAGTAAATTAATAAATAAGTAAACGAATAAATAAGTAAACAAATAAATAAGTAAACAAATAAATAAGTAAACAAATAAATAAGTAAATGAATAAATAAGTAAACAAATAAATAAGTAAACAAATAAATAAGTAAACAAATAAATAAGTAAACTAATAAATAAGTAAATAAATAAATAAGTAAACAAATAAATAAGTAAACAAATAAATAAGTAAACAAATAAATAAGTAAACAAATAAATAAGTAAATTAATAAATAAGTAAACAAATAAATAAGTAAATTAATAAATAAGTAAACTAATAAATAAGTAAACAAATAAATAAGTAAACGAATAAGTAAACAAATAAATAAGTAAACAAATAAATAAGTAAACGAATAAATAAGTAAACAAATAAATAAGTAAACAAATAAATAAGTAAACGAATAAATAAGTAAACAAATAAATAAGTAAACAAATAAATAAGTAAATGAATAAATAAGCCCCATTGCTTTTGATATTATAAAACGTTTGCCCCATTAGTTTAGCGATTTTAAGAACTTTTACCCCATATTAAGACCTTTCGTGCAATTCAGGTGTCGATTTTATCCTGGCGAGCGATAGCGAGCCTGTAATTTAAGAGGAATCTGCCTTCGGCCGGGACTTCAAAGGGACTCAGGGGGTGTAATTTTAAGGTTGATGGAGGTCTAGGGAACAAACTAAATACCTCCCCTTAACTACCACAGATCCTTCATAAGCTGCATAAAATCGTCTAAATACAGCTGAAATAATACAACATACATTTCCGGTAGTGAAAGGGTTAATCTCTCTGTCTCATTGTCAGCGAACTTTTGATAACTTTGACTGTAAAGGATTATTTTTATTATTATTATTATTATTTTTATCCACTTTGAACCGAGAGCTATCATAATCGTACCTACTAATGCCGCACCGGGACATTTAAGGGGACCCACCTCGCTAATATGTACGTATGTGAATATGTATGTGTATGTAATATGTACGTATATGTAATATGTATGTGTGTATGTAATATGTACGTATATGTAGTATGTATGTGTGTATGTATGTATTGCATGTGTGCACTGTGTCTGTGTAAGGATGGTACTACCAGCCTTGGCTTTCAACCCCCCCCCCTCTCTCTCAACAGCTAATGACCACCAGCTTTCTCCTATGTTGGTAGAGGTGGTGGTAGTGATGGTGGTAGTCATGGTAATAGTTGTAGTAGTGATGGTACAAAGGAAAAGAAGCAACAACAGATATATTGCTCCTTTCGAGGCTGCTTGTAGCTAAACTACCTCACCTATAATATATGTTTTATTAATTTCACCACAACACCAAACACCTCCAATGAAATTAATGGATCCACCAGGATTCGAACCCGGGTTATCACACACAGATTGCTTGTTAGACACCTTAACCATTCCACCACCAAGACGGTAGTGATACAAAGATGACGGTAGCTCAATCAAAAGTGCTGCTCTTCGGTTGTAATTGCAGTTAAGCGTGGATTAAGGGGAGGTAAATTTCCACTTGAAGGACTTTTTTCTGGACCCCGTTTTCCCTCAGGTTTAGTCCCATTGTTTTTGATATTTTAAGACGTTCGCCCCATTAGTTTGGCGATTTTAAGAACTTTTGCCCCATTTCTGTCAATTTTAAGACCTTTTGTGCCATTTAGGTGTCGATTTTTTCCTGGCGAGCAATAGCGAGCCTGTAACTTAAAAGGAATCGGCCTTCGGCCGGGACGTTTTTCTACCGAAAAATTTACAAATTTATCTTGAAAGGGGGTTTAGGGGGTGTAATTTTAAGCTTGATGGAGGTCTAAGCAACACACTAGAAACCTCCCCTTAGAGCAAGATATTTATCTAGGCGTATTTTGTAGTTTCAACAGTACTGCATTAAGGGGAGGTTTTTAGTTTGTTTCCTACTCCTCCAGCTATCTTAAAATTTCACCCCCTTGACCCCCTTTCAAGATAAATTTGTACATTCTTCGGTAGAAAAATTTCCCGGCCGAAGGCCGGTTACTCTTAAATTACAGGCTCGCTATCGCTCGCCAGGATAAAATCGACACCTAAATGGCACGAAAGGTCTTAAAATTGACAAAATCGGGCGAATTTTTTAAAAATCGCCAAACTAATGGGGCGAACGTCTTAAAATATCAAAAGCAATGGGGCTAAACATGGGGAAGAAAGGCGTCAAGAAAAAAGTCCTTCAAGTGGAAATTTACCTCCCCTTAATCCACGCTTAACTGCAATTACAAAGGAAGAGCAGCACTTTTGATTGAGCTACCGTCATCTTTGTATCACTACCGTCTTGGTGGTGTAATGGTTAAGGTGTCTAACAATGGGGCAAACTTCTTAAAATCTCAATAGCAATGGGGCTAGACATGAGGGAGAAAGGGGTCAAGAAAAAAGTCCCTCAAGTGGAAATCTCCCCTTAAATGAGATGACTGGGTAGGCCATTCCATAGGTTTACTATACTCGATTGAAAAAGAAATGGTTCGCCTCATGGGAGTTCAAATGCTTTCCGATTATCTTGCAACCATTTCCTCTAGTGTAATTCAAATGGTTCGCCTCATGGGAGTTCAAATGCTTTCGGATTATCTTGCAACCATTTCCTCTAGTGTAATTCAAATGGTTCGCCTCATGGGAGTTCAAATGCTTTCCGATTATCTTGCAACCATTTCCTCTAGTGTAATTCAAATGGTTCGCCTCATGGGAGTTCAAATGCTTTCGGATTATCTTGCAACCATTTCCTCTAGTGTAATTCAAATGGTTCGCCTCATGGGAGTTCAAATGCTTTCCGATTATCTTGCAACCATTTCCTCTAGTGTAATTCAAATGGTTCGCCTCATGGGAGTTCAAATGCTTTCCGATTATCTTGCAACCATTTCCTCTAGTGTAATTCAAATGGTTCGCCTCATGGGAGTTCAAATGCTTTCCGATTATCTTGCAACCATTTCCTCTAGTGTAATTCAAATGGTTTGCCTCATGGGAGTTCAAATGATTTCCGATTATCTTGCAACCATTTCCTCTAGTGTAATTCAAATGGTTCGCCTCATGGGAGTTCAAATGCTTTCCGATTATCTTGCAACCATTTCCTCTAGTGTAATTCAAATGGTTCGTCTCATGGGAGTTCAAATGCTTTCCGATTATCTTGCAACCATTTCCTCTAGTGTAATTCAAATGGTTCGCCTCATGGGAGTTCAAATGCTTTCCGATTATCTTGCAACCATTTCCTCTAGTGTAATTCAAATGGTTCGCCTCATGGGAGTTCAAATGATTTCCGATTATCTTGCAACCATTTCCTCTAGTGTAATTCAAATGGTTCGCCTCATGGGAGTTCAAAGGCTTTCCGATTATCTTGCAACCATTTCCTCTAGTGTAATTCAAATGCTTTCCGATTATCTTGCAACCATTTCCTCTAGTGTAATTCAAATGCTTTCCGATTATTTTGCAACCATTTCCTCTAGTGTAATTCAAATGATCGACTGTGAAATATGTGTTGACATCCATATTGCCACTACCCTCTCAGCCTGCGCTTTGTTAAGGGGGGGACCCCGGATTTGTTTTATCTTTCTCTCCTTTCCTCTCTTTCTCTGGCTATTATCCATTCTGCCTCATTCAGCCTACTGTTTTAAGACGTTTACCCCCATCCAGGTGTCAATATTTTCCTGGCGAGCGGTAGCGAGCCAGCATATATATATATTTTTGTTTTGACAGCAAGCTAAATTTGTACATTTTTCGATAGAAATATGTCTCCGGCGAAGCCGGATTCCTCCATACAATGCTGGCTCGCTATCGCTCGCCAGGAAGAAATCGACACCTGGATGGGGATAAACGTCTCAAAACAGTTGGCTGAATGGGGCCGAATGGATACAAGCCAGGGACAGAGAGAAAAGGAAAGAAAGATAAAACAAATCCGGTGTCCCCCCTTAAACTGAACAAATTTAACTCTTTTTAGACGACTTTTGTTCACAGTCTAGAGATAATGTTTGTCGTATGGTGGGTGTACCGGTAGTAGATATGGCATATAGTCTATTTTGTTCCACCTGAGGGTAAATTGCCATGTTACTATCTTGGTTACTCAGCTATAAGGTAGATTGTCATGTTACTATCTTGGTTACTCAGCTATAAGGTAAATTGCCATGTTACTATCTTGGTTACTCAGGTATAAGGTAGATTGCCATGTTACTATCTTGGTTACTCAGCTATAAGGTAAATTGTCATGTTGCTATAAGGTAAATTGCCATGTTACTATCTTGGTTACTCAGCTATAAGGTAGATTGCCATGTTACTATCTTGGTTACTCAGCTATAAGGTAGATTGCCATGTTACTATCTTGGTTACTCAGCTATAAGGTAGATTGCCATGTTACTATCTTGGTTACTCAGCTATAAGGTAGATTGCCATGTTACTATCTTGGTTACTCAGGTATAAGGTAGATTGCCATGTTACTATCTTGGTTACTCAGCTATAAGGTAGATTGCCATGTTACTATCTTGGTTACTCAGCTATAAGGTAGATTGCCATGTTACTATCTTGGTTACTCAGCTATAAGGTAGATTGCCATGTTACTATCTTGGTTACTCAGCTATAAGGTAGATTGCCATGTTACTATCTTGGTTACTCAGGTATAAGGTAAATTGTCATGTTACTATCTTGGTTACTCAGCTATAAGGTAGATTGCCATGTTACTATCTTGGTTACTCAGCTATAAGGTAAATTGCCATGTTACTATCTTGGTTACTCAGCTATAAGGTAGATTGCCATGTTACTATCTTGGTTACTCAGCTATAAGGTAGATTGCCATGTTACTATCTTGGTTACTCAGCTATAAGGTAAATTGCCATGTTACTATCTTGGTTACTCAGCTATAAGGTAAATTGCCATGTTACTATCTTGGTTACTCAGCTATAAGGTAAATTGCCATGTTACTATCTTGGTTACTCAGCTATAAGGTAAATTGCCATGTTACTATCTTGGTTACTCAGCTATAAGGTAAATTGCCATGTTACTATCTTTATTACTCAGCTATAAGGTAAATTGCCATGTTACTATCTTTATTACTCAGCTATAAGGTAAATTGCCATGTTACTATCTTTATTACTCAGCTATAAGGTAAATTGCCATGTTACTATCTTTATTACTCACCTATAACGTAGATTTTGTAGTGAAATATGATGTTAATTATGAAAAACTTGGCATTAAGGGGAGATATCCACTTGAGGGATTTTTTTCTGGACTCCTTTCTCCCTCATGTTTAGCCTTATTGCTTTTGAGAGTTTAAGACGTTCGCCCCATTATTTTGGCGATTTTAAGAACTTTCGCCCAATTTCTGTCAATTTTAAGACCATTCGTGCCATTTAGGTGTCGATATTTTCCTGGCGAGCGAAAGCGAGCCTGTAATTTAAGGGGAACCGGCCTTCGGCCGGGACATTTTTCTACCGAAAAATGTACAAATTTATCTTGAAAGGGGGTCAAGGGGGAGTAATTTTAAGCTTGATGGAAGTCTAGGGAATCAACTAAAAACCTGCCCTTAATGACACACACAGCCATAGCAGTTTCACATATTGCCATCAAGTATGGAGAAATCAGCTACTAAGGGATTCAATTTACCATCAACTGGAAACAAAATGGAGTCTAGTGATGTTGGTAGTTGTAGTAGTGATGGTGGTAGTACAGTGGCGCTAATAAGTTATGTCTCAGCTGTCATTACGTTTGGCTCGCTCTGTGCTGTATTAATGTCTGTCAGTTGTTGAATAGGGTGGGTAAGTGTAGGAAAATGTTGGTATATCTCACTCAAAAAGAAGAAATCATGTCTAAATATTGCTGATACCAATTATTGATCGACACATAATTGGTGCCGAGACATCACTTATTAGGCCGACTGTACTTGTGGTGGTGATGGTCGTCAATACGGTGACCGGTCAACTCAACCGGTAGACCATTTCAACCAGTAAGTCTGTCAACCAGTACCAAATCAACCAATACGGTTAGGTTAGGTTAGTACTATATTTTGGCACTGGTTTGGTTGGTCTTGGTTAATTTGGCACTGGTTGAGAGCTACTGGATGAAATGGTCTACTGGTTGAGATGAACCGGAACCTTATAATACTGATGGTAAGGTAGACTATGTGACCGTCGTTGCATGTTTGTCAGCTTGTAAACAGTATTGCTAAACAAACATTGGGCCTACTTAGATACCAGTGACTACTTATATACCAGTGACTACTTAGATACCAGTGACTACTTAGATACCAGTGACTACTTAGATACCAGTGGCTACTTAGATACCAGTGGCTACTTAGATACCAGTGGCTACTTAGATGCCAGTGACTACTTAGATACCAGTGACTACTTAGATACCAGTGACTACTTAGATGCCAGTGACTACTTAGATACCAGTGACTACTTAGATGCCAGTAACTACTTAGATACCAGTGACTACTTAGATACCAGTGACTACTTATATACCAGTGACTACTTAGATACCAGTGACTACTTAGATACCAGTGACTACTTAGATACCAGTGGCTACTTAGATACCAGTGGCTACTTAGATACCAGTGGCTACTTAGATGCCAGTGACTACTTAGATACCAGTGACTACTTAGATACCAGTGACTACTTAGATGCCAGTGACTACTTAGATACCAGTGACTACTTAGATGCCAGTAACTACTTAGATACCAGTGACTACTTAGATACCAGTGACTACTTAGATACCAGTGACTACTTAGATGCCAGTGACTACTTAGATACCAGTGACTACTTAGATGCCAGTAACTACTTAGATACCAGTGACTACTTAGATACCAGTGACTACGTAAATAGATAAATAAAATAAATAATACAGCTATATAGATTTTTTTTTCTATGTGAGTGAGGGAGGCAAAAGGCAGAACTGCCTATAGCGAGTGCCTCCCCCATAGTTGAAAGAGTGACAGGGCCAAAATCAAGGGACGTTCGAGCCAAAATGCCTGGACACACGGAGTTTGAAGCAATTTAAGTCATAGGAAGAGGGAAAGACTGATTCTGGGAGAGAGTTTCAGAGCTCAGCTGTTGAATAAAAGAAAGTCTGAGAGTAACGTTTCACTCTTGGGTTGGAGAGTTGCACAGAGTAGGGGTGGGATTGTGTTGCAAGACGGGTACCACGTGCCCTACGTAAAGGAGGTACATTTGTTAGATACCAATAGATAAACGGAGATAGAGATAAGGTGTTCGAGCTATCTATCTATATGCTCAGGCCCAATCCCCATTTTTCTATATATCTATCTATATGCTCAGGCCCAATCCCCATTTTTCTATTTTTAGTTTCTATTTTATTCTATTTTAATATTTTTTTTTTCTTTAGATACCAATGGATAACAAAAAATACTGTCGATAAATAGTTGTGAAA
The DNA here is from genome assembly GCA_032716605.1 of Paralithodes platypus. NCBI lineage: Eukaryota > Metazoa > Arthropoda > Malacostraca > Decapoda > Lithodidae > Paralithodes > Paralithodes platypus. Next base: position 3,552,130 of record CM064480.1, read on the forward strand.
TGTCCAGAAATGTCCGAAGCAATGTTATAGTAAAGGCGGTGAGATTAAATGTAATGGTGTAGGTGTGGCGAGTGATTTTAATGCCAAACAAATAGTGAGAGAGAGAGAGAGAGAGCGAGCGAGAGCGAGCGAGAGCGAGAGCGAGCGAGAGCGAGAGCGAGCGAGAGCGAGAGCGAGCGAGAGCGAGAGCGAGCGAGAGCGAGAGCGAGCGAGAGCGAGAGAGGAAAGTAAAGGTGGTGAGAATACATTTAATTGTGTGTAGGTGTGGAGAGTGATTTTAATGCCAAACAAATATAGAGAGAGAGAGAGAGAGTAAAGGTGGTGAGAATACATTTAATTGTGTGTAGGTGTGGCGAGTGATTTTAATGCCAAACAAATAGTGAGAGAGAGAGAGAGAGAGAGAGAGAGAGAGAGAGAGAGCGAGAGCGAGAGAGAGAGAGTGTAAAGGTGGTGAGAATACATTTAATTGTGTGTAGGTGTGGCGAGTGATTTTAATGCCAAACAAATAGTGAGAGAGAGAGAGAGAGAGAGAGAGAGAGAGAGAGAGAGAGAGAGTAAAGGTGGTGAGAATACATTTAATTGTGTGTAGGTGTGGCGAGTGATTTTAATGCCAAACAAATAGTGATAGAGAGAGAGAGAGAGAGAGAGAGAGAGAGAGAGAGAGAGAGAGAGAGAGAGAGAGAGAGAGAGAGAGAGAGAGTAAAGGTGGTGAGAATTATATTAAAAGCTGTAGATATTATATACCTTGATTTTCAAAAGGCCTTTGACAAAGTTCCCCACAAACGTTTACTGCTAAAACTAAAAGCGCATGGAATACAAGACGGTGTGTTGAAATGGATAGAAAATTGGCTCAGCAACAGAAAGCAAAGGGTAGTCATAAACGGTAAGGCATCTAAATGGACCAATGTAAGTAGCGGGGTACCCCAGGGATCGGTACTAGGACCAATTCTCTTTCTAATTTACATCAACGACATAGATGAGGGTCTCACCTGCACAATCTCAAAATTTGCTGACGATACAAAAATTGCAAATAGCGTACTCTCAAAAGAACAAGTTGACGATATGCAACACAATCTAGATAAATTGTCATGTTGGGCCCAAATTTGGCAAATGAGTTTCAATGCGGATAAATGTAAAGTACTACATGTCGGATACCTAAATGAGAAAGCAAACTATTCGATGAATGGCACTCAGCTTAAGAATGTAAACAGAGAAACTGATCTGGGAGTAACAATATCGAGTAACCTAAAACCGAGTCAACAATGTTCAGAAGTTGTTAAGAAGGCAAACAAAATAATTGGCTTTATAGGCAGGTCATTTGAGCATAAATCCAAAGAAGTTATCCTAACCCTTTACAATTCCTTAGTCCGCCCTCTTCTGGAATACTGCGTTCATCCTGGTGCCCTTATTACCAAAAAGATATAAACAAGCTAGAACGAGTTCAACGTAGAGTTACCAAAATGATACCTAGCCTAAAGAACAAACCATACGAAGAGCGTCTTAGAGAATTAAATCTATTTCCTTTAACCCAGCGCAGATTAAGAGGCGACTTAATTCAAGTGTTCAAAATCATCAAAGGCATCGACAATATGAACTGTAGTAAGTACTTCACTATCGACCAATCTAATTACACGCGGGGAAACGGTTGCAAAATTATTGGTAAATCTTTTAACTCGCACGAATCAAAGAATTTCTTCTTCAATCGAGTTGTCAACTTGTGGAATGGGCTTCCCCGAGACGTTATAGACTGCAGCACCGTTGATTCATTTAAATTCCGCCTAGACAAATATCTCGCATCAAACCCGCGACTGACTGCGTTTGTACATGAATAACTTTATCCTCCCCTCAGTTACTAACCCATATGTCCCCTACTAACTTCCTAGTCCTGCCACGTTAGTGGCAGGGCAGTAGTTCCCTTTCCAATGTTCCCTTACCCACTCTAAACCACTGTTTGGACACTTGATCCTCAGTGTTTTGGAGGACAAGCAACCTAGAAGGGTCACTAGACCTGTTGTTGCTTGATTTCCTTTGTACTCCTTTGTAGAATACATTTAATTGTGTGTAGGTGTGGCGAGTGATTTTAATGCCAAACAAATAGTGAGAGAGAGAGAGAGAGAGAGCGAAAGCGAGAGAGAGAGAGAGAGAGAGAGTAAAGGTGGTGAGAATACATTTAATTGTGTGTAGGTGTGGCGAGTGATTTTAATGCCAAACAAATAGTGAGAGAGAGAGAGAGAGAGAGAGAGAGAGAGAGAGAGAGAGAGAGAGAGAGAGAGAGAGAGAGAGAGAGTAAAGGTGTGTAGGTATGGCGAGTGGTTTTAATGCCAAACAAATAGAGAGAGAGAGAGAGAGAGAGAGAGAGAGAGAGAGAGAGAGAGAGAGAGAGAGAGAGAGAGAAAACAAAAAGAGTAAAGGTGTGTAGGTATGGCGAGTGGTTTTAATGCCAAACAAATAGAGAGAGAGAGAGAGAGAGAGAGAGAGAGAGAGAGAGAGAGAGAGAGAGAGAGAGAGAGAGAGAGAGAGAGAAAAAAAAAGTAAAGGTGTGTAGGTATGGCGAGTGGTTTTAATGCCAAACAAATAGAGAGAGAGAGAGAGAGACGGAAGCCATCACACACACACACACTAATGGCTGTTAACCCTTTTTGTACCAGCGACGTGTTTTATATTTAATTCTAGTTATATTTAGACAATTTTGTGCAGCTTAAGCATGATCTGTATTAAAAAAAAAAGTTAGTTACGATAGTTTGAAGCATATTAACCCTTTCAAGCTCCAATACA
>CM064480.1:3557404-3590327 GCA_032716605.1 Paralithodes platypus
CCCCCTTGAGTCCCTTTCAAGATAAGTTTGTACATTTTTCGGTAGAAAAATATCCCGGCCGAAGGCCACTTCCTCTTAAATTACAGGCTCGCTATCGCTCGCCAGGATAAAATCGACACCTGAATTGCACGAAAGGTCTTAATATGGGGTAAAAGTTCTTTAAATCGCTAAACTAATGGGGGCAAACGTTTTATAATATCAAAAGCAATGGGGCTAAACATGAGGGAGAAAGGGGTCAAGAAAAAAACCTCCTCAAGTGGAAATCTCCCCTTAAGACATTGATAACGATAAGATTAAGCGAGGAAGTAATACATTTATAGACAGTATATATATATATATATATATATATAGTAAACTATATTACATTGATAACGATAAGATTATAGTTAGAATGATATTATCGACATGACTAAAAGGCCGGTGTCACACGAGCGATTTTTCCGTCAATTTTTACGGGCAATTGTTGTCTGGCAGCTTCAAAATACAAGTTCCATAAGAATTAAACTACCGAACACAATCTACCTTCGATCTAGTTTCCGATTCCAATGCAAAAATATGTCCCTAAAGATCACCAGAAAATACTTGCTCAGGGAAAATTGCCGGAAAAAGCGCTCGTGTGGCAACGGCTTAAGGGGAGATATTATCCACTTGAGGGAATATTTGTTTGCCCCCTTCTCCCTCATGTTTAGCCCGATTGCTTTTGATATTTTAAAGGTGGGGGCTCATGGGTTGAGATAAACAGGGAATGATAATCGCCAAGCTGTACATAATTATCTTGCAAAATGCAATGGCACTGAAATAATGATTAACAATGGTATAAAGGATTTTGTGGATCGTCTATACCGGGCCTGTGACGTCACAAGAGTGTAAGTCTACTATCCAGTCTAGGCTAAGGATACTGGTGTGACGTCATTATGACGTCACAGGCCTGGTATAGACGATCCGCAAAATCCTTTATACCATTGTTAATAATAATTTTAGTGACATTGCATTTTACAAGATAATTATGTACAGCTTGGCCATTATCATTCCATGTTTATCTCAACCCATGAGCCCCCACCTTTAAGACCTTCGCCCTAGTAGTTTTGACATTTTAAGACATGTTGCCCCATTTCTGTCAATTTTAAGACCTTTCGTGCCATTAAGGTGTCGATTTTTTCCTGGCGAGCGATAGCGAGCCTGTAATTTAAGAGCAAACGGCCTCCGGCCGGGACATTTTTCTACCGAAAAATGTACAAATTTATCTTGAAAGGGACTCCAGGGGGTGTAATTTTAAGCTTGATGTAGGTCTAGGGAACAAACTAAATACCTCCCGTTCATTCAGGGAGGCCCTTGTTTAACTAGGACAAACGTCTAACAGTAGCCTGAATATAGTTAAAAAGACGTCACCGGTAAAGAAGGGGTTAATAGTGGAAGATAAGGGGAGATTTCCACTAGAGAGGGATATTGTTGGACCCATTTCTCCCTCATGCTTAGCCCCATTGCTTTTGAGATTTTAAGATGATTGCCCCATTAGTTTGGCGATTTAAAGAACTTTCGCCCCATTTCTGTCAATTTTAAAGATTTAGGTGTTGATTTTTCCCTGGCGAGCGATAGCGAGCCTGTAATTTAAGAGGAACTGGCCTTCGGCCAGGACATTTTTCTACCGAAAAATTTACACATTTATCTTGAAAGGGGGTCTAGGGGGGGTAATTTTAAGCTTGATGGAGGTCTAGAGAACAGACTAAAAACCTCCCCTTAAGCCGGTATCACACGAGCGCTTTTTTCCCTCAACATTTATCCTTAACACTGGTCTGGCAGCTTATGCAGTAAACATTTATATTATGTTGGTCACCCAAATTCATCTATCACCAGTCTAGTTTCCGATACCAGTGCAAAATATTCCAGAAATGTTGCCAGAAAAATTGTTGATCATCGAATGTTGACCATAAAAGGTCTCGTGTGATACCGGCTTTATAATATGGACTGATCCGAACAAGTGACAATCGCCCAGCTGCTCGAATGTGGTTAAAGGGGGGATGGTTCACTTTTGGGCAGATGTTTTTGCATGTATTCGTTATTTTGCTAGTTTCCTCCCTAGACCTCCATCAAATTTAAAAAAAAAAAAAAAAAAAAAAAAACATCCATAATTTCCCTTTTATATTAATTTGTACATTTGTCGGTGGAAAAACGGCCGGTTCTTCCAACATTACAGGCTCACTATCGTTCGCCACGTAAAAAATCGGTATCTAAATAGCACGAAAGGTCTAAATATTGACGAAGAAATGGGGCGAAAGGTTTTAAAATCGACTAACTAATGGAGCAAACATCTTAACATCTGAAAACTAATGGGGCTAAACATGAGGGAGAAAGGGGAGATTTCCACTGGAGAGATTTTTTTCTTTACCTCTTTCTCCCTCATGTTTAGCCCCATTGCTTTTGAGTTTTTAAGATGTTCGCCCCATCAGTTTGGCGATTTTAAGAACGTTCGCCCGATTTTTGTCAATTTTAAGACCTTTCGTACCATTTAGGTGTCGATTTTTTCCTGGCGAGCGATAGCGAGCCTGTAATTTAAGAGGAACCGGCCTTCGGCCGGGACATTTTTCTACCGAAAAATGTACACATTTATCTTGAAAGGGGGTCAAGGGGGTCTAATTTTAAGCTTGATGGAGGTCTAGAGAATAAACTACAATAAATACCTCCCCTTAAGCCGGTATCACACGAGGCTTTTATAGTCAACATTCGATGATCAACATTTTTCTGGCAACATTTGTGGGATATATTGCACTGGTATCGGAAACTAGACTGATGGTAGATGAATTTAGGCAACCGAATTAATATAAATGTTGACCTCATAAGCTGCCAGACCAGTGCTGAGGATAAATGTTGAGTGAAGAAGCGCTCGTGTGATACCGGCTTCAGGGAGAAAACACCTCGCCACCGATCTGTATACAACCTAGATAGACATGACCGAGCTTGACAGTACAAAGGAAATCAAGCAACAACAGGTCTAGTGACCCTTCTAGGCTGCTTGTCCTCCAAAACACTGAGGCTAAAGTGCTCAAACAGTGGTTTAGAGTGGGTAAGGGAACATTAGAAAGGGAACTACTGCCCTGGAACTAATGTCCGTGGCAGGATTAGGAAGTTAGTAGGGGACAGATGGGTTAGTAACTGAGGGGGGGATAAAATAAAGTTATTCATTTACAAACGCAGTCAGTCGCGGGTTTGATGCGAGATATTTGTCTAGGCGGAGTTTAAATGAAAGTAGTGGTGATTATGATGATTATAATAGTGATGATGGTAGTGGTGATAATAGCGGCGATGAAGATATTAGTGGTGGTAATGATGGTGTTAGTGGTGGTGGTAGTGGTACTGATGATGGTGGTAGAGGTAGTGGTGATAGTGGTAGCAGTGATGATGGTGTTAGTGATGATGGTGGTAGCAGTGGGTAAAGTGGATGAATCAAGCTAGTTACACTGGCATAAAAGGACACTTGCAGATTCAATGATGGTTAGTCTGGGAAGGAAGGAAGGAAGGTTGAGAGAGAGAGAGAGAGAGAGAGAGAGAGAGAGAGAGAGAGAGAGAGAGAGAGAGAGAGAGAGAGAGAAAAAAAAGAGAGATAAAGAGAGAGAGACAGAGATCCGTTTTGGTTTTATTCTGGACCCACTTCTCCCTCATGTTTGGCCCCATTAGTTTAGAGATTTTAAGACGTTCGCCCCATTACTTTAGCGAATGTAAGACCTTTCACCTCATTTCTTTGCAAATACCAAGACATTTCATGCCATTAAGGAAATTTGTCTACCGAAAAATGTACACATTTATCTCGGAGGGGGGCTAAATTTGTAAATTTTTCGATAGAGAAATTTCTCAGGCGAAGCCGGATCTCTTCATATAATGCTGGCTCGCTAATCGCTCGCCAGGAAGAAATCGACACCTAGATGGGGGTAAACGTCTTAAAATAGTTGGCTGAATGGGGCCGAATGGATACAAGCCAGAGAAAAAGAGAAAAATAAAACAGGTCACCCCCCTTAAACCGGTATCACACGAGAGATTTTTCACTCAACATTTATCCTTAACACTGGTCTGGCAGCTCATCAGGTAAACATTCAATATGTTTCTGTCACCTAAATTCATCTACCATCAGTCTAGATCATTTCCGATACCAGGGCCAAATATGCCAGAAATGTTGCCAGAAAAATGTTGACTATAAAAGCTCTCGTGTGATACCGACCTTACCGACCACATAACTGGACCTCTGAAGGGGGGGGGGGGGGGGGGCGGTCATTTGAAGAACCCCGTTTTAACCTTTTCAGTAGAGACGATGAAAACAAACGGTCTTCCTTGTACGTGCGTACTCTGGCTACTCAAGGGGGAGATTTCCACTTGAGGGATTTTTTTTCTTCTTTACCCCTTTCTCCCTCATGTTTAGCCCCATTGCTTTTGTGATTTTAAGACGTTCGCCCCGTTAGTTTGGCGATTTAATAACTTTCACCCCATTTATGTCACTTTTAAGGCCGTTCGTCCCATTTAGGTGTCGAATTTTTCCTGGCGAGCGATAGCGAGCCTGTAATTTAAGAGGAACCGGTTTTCAGCCGGGACATTTTTCTACCGAAAAATGTACAAATTTATCTTGAAAGGGGGTCATGGGGGTGTAATTTTAAGCTTGATGGAGGTCTAGGAAACACACTAAAAACCTCCCCTTAAATCAATTCATCAACAACAAACTTTCTCTTATTAGGGCGTCAACCAATCAGACAAAAGATTATCCAGCACAGGAAGCAACTAGAGTGAGGGAGGGAGAGAGGGAGGGAGGGGTAGAGGGTGTAATGGTGGAGAGAGGGTGTAATGGTGGAGGGAGGGAGGGCGGGAGGGGTAGAGGGTGTAATGGTGGAGGGAGGGGTAGAGGGTGTAATGGTGGAGGGAGGGAGGGAGGGGTAGAGGGTGTAATGGTGGAGGGAGGGAGGGGTAGGGGTAGAGGGTGTAATGGTGGAGGGAGGGAGGGAGGGAGGGGTAGAGGGTGTAATGGTGGAGGGAGGGAGGGAGGGGTAGAGGGTGTAATGGTGGAGGGAGGGATGGGTAGAGGGTGTAATGGGGGAGGGAGGGGTAGGGGGGGTAATGGTGGGGGGAGGGGTAGAGGGTGTAATGGTGGGGGGAGGGAGGAGGGGGTAGAGGGTGTAATGGTGGAGGGAGGGAGGGGTAGAGGGTGTAATGGTGGAGGGAGGGAGGGGTAGAGGGTGTAATGGTGGAGGGAGGCAGGGAGGGAGGGGTAGAGGGTGTAATGGTGGAGGGAGGGAGGGGTAGAGGGTGTAATGGTGGAGGGAGGGATGGGTAGAGGGTGTAATGGGGGAGGGAGGGAGGGAGGGAGGGGTAGAGGGTGTAATGGTGGAGGGAGGGAGGGTGTAATGGTGAGGGAAGGAGGGAGGAGGGGTAGAGGGTGTAATGGTGGAGGGAGGGAGGGTGTAATGGTGGAGGGAGGGAAGGAGGGGTAGAGGGTGTAATGGTGGAGGGAGGGAGGGCGGGAGGGGTAAAGGGTGTAATGGTGGAGGGAGGGAGGGGTAGAGGGTGTAATGGGGGAGGGAGGGAGGGGGGGAGGGGTAAAGGGTGTAATGGTGGAGGGAGGGAGGGGTAGAGGGTGTAATGGTGGAGGGAGGGAGGGTGTAATGGTGGAGGGAGGGAGGGGTAGAGGATGTAATGGTGGAGGGAGGGAGGGTGTAATGGTGGAGGGAGGCAGGGAGGGAGGGGTAGAGGGTGTAATGGTGGAGGGAGGGAGGGAGGGATGGGTAGAGGGTGTAATGGTGGAGGGAGGGAGGGAGGGAGGGAGTGAGGGTGTAATGGAGGTAGTAGCTCTTCTTTATGTTAAGGGAAGGTTTTTAGTTAGTTCCCTAGACTTCCATCAAGCTTAACATTACAGCCCCTAGACCCCCTTTCAAGATAAATTTGTATATTTTTCGGTAGAAAAATGTCCCGGCCGAAGGCCGCTTCCTCTTAAATTACAGGCTCGCTATCGCTCGCCAGGAAAAAATCGACATCTAAATGGCACAAAAGGTCTTAATATTGACAAATAAATGGGGTGAAAAGTCTACAAATCGCCCAACTAATGGTACAAACGTCTTAAAATCTGCAAACTAATGGTGCTAAACATGAGGGAGAAGCAAACTACTAGCCCATCTACCCTTAAGGGGAGAATTCCACTTGAGGGACTTTTTTCCTTGACCCCTTTCTCCCTCATGTCTAGCCCCATTGCTTTGGAGATTTTAAGACGTTTGCCCCATTAGTTTGCTGATTTTCAAGAATTTCCGCCACATTCTGTCAATTTGAAGACCTTTCGTGCCATTTAGGTGTCGATTTTATCCTGGCGAGCGATAGCGAGCCTGTAATTTAAGAATAATCGGCCTTCGGCCGGGACATTTTTCTACCGAAAAATGTACAAATTTATCTTGAAAGGGGGTCAAGGGGGTGAAATTTTAAGATTGCTGGAGGAGTAGGAAACAAGCTAGAAACCTCCCCTTAATTACTGTCACCCCGTCAATCAATTCATCATCAACTAACTGACAAACCATTAACCCCTTCTACACCGACTACGTCCTTTTCACTTCAATTTGGCTACTATTAGACGATTTCATTCAGTTTAGGAAGGATGTCTACCATTAAAAAAAGCAGCAGACTATCTCAATTAATCCATTTAGCTACCCTATGTCCTTCCTAAGCTACATAAAATACTCTACACCTAGCTGAAATCAAATCCAAAAGACGTCATCGGCACAGAAAGGGTTAACCAGCACAGGAAGCCAGTGTGTGAGAGGGAGGGAGGGAGGGAGGGAGGGAGGGTGTAAACTGTAATGGCAGTAGCTCTTTTGTTTGTTCTCACGTGATTGTGTTAACTTTCTATCTTGTTCACTATCATCACGTCAAAATATGCAAACAGGAGGCAAAAGAATGATAGAGAGATACAGAGATAGATAGATAGATACATAGATAGATAGAGATACATAGATAGATAGATAGATACATAGATAGATACATAGATAGATACATAGATAGTCAGTCATAATTTTATTTCATAAAAAGACATATACATACACTTTTTACAGAGTTATGTACGTAATCTACATTAAGCTAAAAGTCCTTAGCGCATAGTTGGTTCTGTGTTCTGTACATAAACAATTCTTGATCTGATAACATTGATATCATTTAGCAATAAGTTAGTAAATCCATACTCATGTAGGATTATTTTTTCAACATCCTTTACAAGAAAAGATCTATGTAACATGTAATACATGTTCTTCTCTATAAAACTACATGGCTTTATGAGATTTCTATATACAAATCTTATTTTCATCCAGTTAACCAAATGCCTAAACACCATCACTCCACATTCTCTACAAGCACTGTGGTTGCTCTCCCAGTACTTCATATTCAATATTTTCTTTATTGCCTTGTGGTATCCAATGGAAAACTGCTTAAACGGTATATAACATTTTCTATTATTAAACCAAAGTTCAGCGCCATAAAAATTCAAACAGTAGCTTTGAAATAAATTGAAAAATACTTCAGTACTCGTGTTGCTAAACTTTCTTAAAAGACAATTAAACTCATTGTAAAACTTATTTCTGCATCTTATCATATCCAAGTCATTATTAAGATTACAATCGATTATAAAACCCAAATATTTGTATTCAGAAACAATATTTAATTTGTTATTGTCTAAATATATGAAAGGATTCATTTCCTGTCCATACTTATATTTAAAGATCATACATACTGATTTTGCAGAGTTAATAGATAAGTCTAGTTGTTTAATTTCATGATCCATAATATCTATCAATGTTTGCAGACCTCTAACCGAAGGAGCCAATATTACAAGATCGTCTGCATAGGCGATCACATTGCTGACTTGTAAACCTAGTCTACAGCCTACATTACTTGCAGATAATTTACTTAATAAGTCATCAATATAAATTGAAAACAACAAGGGAGATAAAACCCCACCCTGTCTCACTCCATTTTTCATAGTCCATTCAGTTGAAATGGAATCTTTAAATTTGACAACAACATGTTGGTTTCTGTAAAAGTAAAATAAAATATTAACCAAGAAATTTGGTAATCCTAGTTTTAAAAGCTTATTTGCAAGTTTGAAATGATTCACCTTATCAAAAGCTTTTGTCAGGTCAATAAAACATGAAAAAACATTAGATCCCTCCGTGGTGTACCTTAAAATAGTTTCCTTGAGAATTAAACATGCAGTAGAAGTAGAATACCTCTCTCTGAATCCATGCTGCCTATCATTTAAACTAACATATCTTAAAATTTTGTACTTCAAGCAGTATTCAAATACCTTCAATAATATTGGCGATAACGTAATTGATCTATAATTATCAAGTGATGTATTATCTTTATACTTATCTTTCAATAAGGGTACCATAATTCCAAAGTTCATTCTTACAGGCATACAACCATGTACAACACAAGAAGAAATCAACTTTGCAATTACTACTATCAATTCGTTTGTACAATACTTTAAATGAAAAGAATGTATATTATCTGGGCCAATACCACAATTGAGGTCAGATATTGCTGTAGATACATCATGACTATTTACCTTACCAAATATTTCACCGTCACGTACATTTTTCACCAATTTATCTATCATGAAGTCATCATCATTCTGACATTTACAATCATCATATACATGTTTAAACTTATTGGAAAATGTATCTACAATACATTTTGGGTCACATTCTCCATCTATTTTCATACTTACAAAAACTTTATTATTCTTTATTTGTCTAACCTCTTTCCAAAATGATTTCAAATTGTTATTAGATAGAGATTGAGCTAACTTATTTGTTCTAATTTGACTCATTTTGTTTAACTTGTTTCAATACATTCCTAAAGTCCTTTCTAGACTCCTTCATTTCTTCTAAGTCAACTCCTGCAAGTGGACGTCCCCTATTCTTCCAAGTTAAAAACTTACTTCTCGCAAACTTATGCATATCCTTAATTTCATCATTCCAACCTGGTATAACTTTATGCCTTTTTAATGGTTCTTTCTTAAACAAAGAAGATGAATTAAGTAACAAACTAATTATACTGTTATAAATTAAATTTAATTCCTTGATATGCTGTTCATTATTACATCTATATACACTGCAGTCCAAGCAATTAAAACTTGATATATCCAATTCACTTAGATAATGATTAATATTTGATCTATATATCTGTAAATTATCCACAATAGACAGTTTTTGCCAGTCGATTAATTCTGACGGTTCAATGTGTACATCTATTATACCAACATTACATATGTCAATGTTTAGCTTACATGCCAGGGGAAAGTGATCATAGAGGGCCATATCATACCTTATAGTAATATCATCTATTATTTCGTTTAGACTCTCACTTACTGCTATATGATCAAGCCAACTGGTTGTATTCTTTGCAGGACATAAATATGTAAACGAATCATTCTGCATTGCCTCAACATCACTAAATATAAAGCACTTGCTAATAAATAAATTAATAATATCTTTCCAAAACCTACCTTTAGTTGGACTAGCATTAAAATCTCCTGCAATTAAGACATTGTTGCAGTGTTGTTCAGCTATAAAATTATCAAGAGTGGCTATTGTATTTCTAAATTCATCTAAGGAGTCCTCGTCTTGCTTGTCACAAGGTAGGTATACATTCACTATAAATATTTGTACATCTCTACATTTCATTATAATCCCAATTATCCATAGATAGATACATTGATAGATAGATACATAGATAGATAGATACATAGATAGATAGATACATAGATAGATAGATACATAGATAGATAGATACATAGATAGATAGATAGATACATAGATAGATAGATACATAGATAGATAGATACAGATAGATAGATAGATAGAGATACATAGATAGATAAATAGATAGATAAATAGATAGATAGATAGATACATAGATAGATAAATACAGATAGATAGATACATAGATAGATAAATAGATAGATACATAGATAGATAGATATAGATTCATATATTTTTGTTTATAATTGGTGAGTTATTATCATTAATATTAATTTTACTATCAAAATATGCAAACAGCAGGCAAAAGGTTGATTCACTTTATTTTACTCTCTGACTATTCAAACCCAGACAAAAAAAAACATAACTTTACTTTACTATCAGACTATTCAAAACCCAGGCCAAACTAACCTGAAACACTGTCTTTTACTATCAGACTATTCAAACCCAAGGGAAAGGATTGATTCACTTTATTTTACTACCAGACTATTCAAAACCCAGGCTAAACTGCAACACTATATTTTCCTATCAGACTATTCAACCCCAAGGGAAAGGATTGGTTCACTTTATTTTACTATCAGACTATTCAAACCCGTTACCTAAGGGAAAGGATTGGTTCACTTTATTTTACTATCAGACTATTCAAATCCCAGGTCCAAGATTGACTCACTGTATTTGACTATCAGACTAATCAAACCCCAGGTCCAAGATTGACTCACTTTATTTGACTATCAGACTATTACAAACCCCAGGTCCAAGATTAACTCACTGTATTTGACTATCAGACTAATCAAACCCCAGGTCCAAGATTGACTCACTTTATTTGACTATCAGACTAATCAAAATCCCAGGTCCAAGATTGACTCACTTTATTTGACTATCAGATTATTACAAACCCCAGGCCCAAGATTGACTCACTTTATTTGACTATCAGACTATTACAAACCCCAGGTCCAAGATTGACTCACTTTATTTGACTATCAGACTAATCAAACCCCAGGTCCAAGATTGACTCACTGTATTTGACTATCAGACTAATCAAACCCCAGGTCCAAGATTGACTCACTTTATTTGACTATCAGACTAATCAAACCCCAGGTCCAAGATTGACTCACTTTATTTGACTATCAGACTAATCAAACCCCAGGTCTAAGATTGACTCACTTTATTTGACTATCAGACTATTACAAACCCCAGGTCCAAGATTGACTCACTTTATTTGACTATCAGACTAATCAAACCCCAGGTCCAAGATCTAAGTCACTTCATTTCACCCCTTCATATTATTAGATGTGTGTGAATTTGTGTTTTTATCTTTGTTTGTTCGTTGGTTTATGTTGTGTTTGTGTTTTCCCTGTTCTGGCTCTGTCTTGAGTCGACCACCCCATATAAAAAAAAAAATAATAATAATAATAATAATAATAATAATAATAATAAAATAGAATAAATAGAAAATAAAAATAAAAATAGGAAAAGTGGGGATTGGGCCTGAGCATATAGATAAATAGATAGATAGATAGATAGATAGATAGATATTATTCAAACCCTAGGGAAAAGATTGATTCACATAACTTTACTTTTTTTTTGTTCTACCCTGTTCACTATCATCACATCAGACTATTCAAACCCCAGGCCAAAAACTGAATCACTATAATTATTGAGCACTTGCGAGTTTCAGGCTATAAGGAAGTTGGAGCTGTAGACATCGATATTTAGCAGTATAACCAGCTATAATACAGTTTTAGTACATATATTAATACAGAAAACCCAATTCGACATACTATTTATCCATCAGAAACCTACATAATTACTGTGTGTTTATTATCGATGTTGACAGGCCGAACTTCCTTATAGCCGGAAACTCGCAAGTGGTTAATTTAGTTCTTATTATATATACAGTACATCATAGTATGCTTTATTATGTTCCCTCCACCGACCGACTTTACTCCTAAACTCAATTAATGAAATCAACAAATACATGTGGCAGTCCAGGGATTCGAACCTAGGATGCTCACACCGAAATTTAGTGCATTCATCCATTGCGCTACGAAGACAGTTTATGTATTAATGGTGGACAAGCCTACGATTTATTATGCAGTTTCGAATCCTGCATATCAATCTAAGTCTGTACACAAAACGGTGCAATTTCCTGTAAACCCTTTCGGTACCGGTGACTGTCTTTTTTTATTTGATATCAGCTACATGGAGACGATTTGATGAGAATTAGGAAGGTTATATGGTAGCTAAAAAGGGTCAATTAAGACAGTCTCTAGTCTCTTCATTGGTAGACGTCATTCCTAAGCTGCATAAAATCGTCTCACAGTTGCCCAAATATAAAGGCAAAGGACGTCACCGGTACTGAATGGGGTAACTTCAATTTATTCCATCTCCACCCAGTTCCAAAACAAAACAAGTCTCGGTTTGAACCAGAATGGCTACTTTCCACAGCACTATTACATTGGGTTACATTACAACATGGAGACCTCAAAAGAGAGAGAGAGAGAGAGAGAGAGAGAGAGAGACAGAGACAGAGACAGAGACAGAGACAGAGAGAGAGAGAGAGGCGCGCATGAGGCGTGAAGTTGGTGTCAGGTGTATGTGTCTCCATGTAACTGTCAACCCCCCCCCCCCCCCTCTCTCTCTCTCTCTCTCTCTCTCTCTCTCTCTCTCTCTCTCTCTCTCTCTCTCTCTCTCTCTCTCTCTCCCTCTCTCTCTCTCTCTCTCTCTCTCTCTCTCTCTCTCTCTCTCTCTCTCTCTCTCTCCATATGCCACTCATGATAAACCATATCTGACGTTTCCTGCGTTTAGGAGTTAATTATTATTGACCTTTAAATTTCCGTGTACGTATTTTCCTTAAGGGGGGTGACCTGCTATTGTTCCCTCCTTTTCTCTGGCTTGTATCCATTCGGCCACATTCAGCCTACTGGTTTAAGACGTTTATCCCCATCCAGGTGTCAATTTGTTTACTGGTGAGCGGTAGCGAGCCAGCATATTTTGTAAATGTTTTTGACAGCAGGCTAAATTTGTACATTTTTCGATAGAAAAATTTCTCTGGCGAAGCCAGATTTCTTCACATAATGCTGGCTCGCTATTGCTCGCCAGGAAGAAATCGACACCTAGATGGGGATAAAAGTCTTAAAATAGTTGGCTGAATGGATACAAGCCAGAGAAAGAGAGAAAAGGAGAGAAATAAAAAAAGCAGGTCACCCCCCCTTAAATTCATAATTCATGTAAAATACAGTCAATTAAGCCGGTATCACACGAGAGCTTTTATAGTCAACATTCCACGATTAAACATTTTGCTGCGAACATGCCTGGACCATTTTAAGGGGAGATTTCCACTTGAGGGACTTTTTTCTTGACCCCTTTCTCCCTCATGTCTAGCCCCATTGCTTTTGAGATTTTAAGACGTTTGCCCCATTAGTTTGGTGATTTTAAGAATTTCCGCCCCATTCTGTCAATTTTAAGACCTTTCGTGCCATTTAGGGGTCGATTTTATCCTGGCGAGTGACAGCGAGCCTGTAATTTAAAGAGTAACCGGCCTTTGGCCGGGACATTTTCTACCGAAAAATGTACACATTTATCTTCAAAGGAGGTCAAGGGGGTGAAATTTTAAGATTGCTGAAGGAGTAGGAAGCAAACTAAATACCTCCCCTTAAACTGGTATTGGAAACTAGACTGATGGTAGATGAGGTTATGTGACCGAAATAGTATAAATGTTGACCTCATAAGCTGCCAGACCAGTGTTGAGGATATGGTAGATGAGTTTAGGTGACCGAAATAGTATATATGTTGACCTCATAAGCTGCCAGACCAGTGTTGAGGATATGGTAGATGAGTTTAGCTGACCGAAATAGTATAAATGTTGACCTCATAAGCTGCCAGACCAGTGTTGAGGATATGGTAGATGAGTTTAGCTGACCGAAATAGTATATATGTTGACCTAACCAGCTGCCAGACCAGTGTTGAGGATATGGTAGATGAGTTTAGGTGACCGAAATAGTATATATGTTGACCTAACCAGCTGCCAGACCAGTGTTGAGGATATGGTAGATGAGTTTAGGTGACCGAAATAGTATATATGTTGACCTAACCAGCTGCCAGACCAGTGTTGAGGATATGGTAGATGAGTTTAGGTGACCGAAATAGTATAAATGTTGACCTAACCAGCTGCCAGACCAGTGTTGAGGATATGGTAGATGAGTTTAGCTGACCGAAATAGTATATATGTTGACCTCATAAGCTGCCAGACCAGTGTTGAGAATAATTATGGTAGATGAGTTTAGGTGACCGAAATAGTATAATTTTCTACCGAAAAACGTACAAATTTATCTTGAAGGGGGGTTTAGGGGGGGGGGGGGTTCTATGATTGATGGAGGTCTAGGGAGGAAACTAAAAAAAAAAAAAATGAATTAATAAGAGCAAACAAACGGTCAGTCTCCCCTTAAATTGACCTCATAAGCTGCCAGACCAGTGTTGAGGATAAATGCTGAGTGAAAAAGCGCTCGTGTGATACCGGCTTTAATACTGACACCAAAAGCCTAGTTTGATATTAGCTTATCTTTTGTTTGTTTGTTTGTTTGTTTTGCTTCGTTTTGTTTTCCTCTTGACCAGTAAAATACGACACTTCAACCGTAACATCGATAGTTTGTTAAGGGCAGTTTTCCCCTTGAGGGACTTTTTTCTAAACCGCTTTCTCCCTCATGTTTAGCCCCGTTGCTTCTTTATAATCTAAGACGTTCGCCCCATTGCTTTGGCGATTTTAGGAATTTTCGCCCCATTTCTGTCAATTTTAAGAACTTTCGTGCCATTCAGGTGTCGATTTTTTCCTGGCGAGCGATAGCGAGCCTGTAATTTAAGGGGAACCGGCCTTTGGCCGGGAAATTTTTCTACCGAAAAATGTACAAATTTATCTTGAAAGGGGATCTAGGGGGAGTAATTTTAAGCTTGATGGAAGTCTAGGGAATCAACTAAAAACCTCCCCTTAACCCCTTTTGTACAGTCGCGCTAATAAGTGATGTTCTCGGCACCAAGTATGTTTTGATCAATAATTGGTATCAGCAATATCTAAGCTTCATCTCAAATATACAAACCTGTTCCGACACTTACCCACCCTATTCAACATCTGACAGACATTAATACAGCACAGAGCCAGCCAAACGTATTGCCAGCTGGGACATGACTTATTAGCGCCATTGTACCGGCCATGTCATGTCCATGTCATAATCTAGCTATTATTCAGACGATTTAGTACAGTTTAAGGGGAGATTTCCACTTGAGGGATTTTTTTCCTTGACCCCTTTCTCCCTCATGTTTAGCCCCTTTGTTTTTGAGATGTTAAGACGTTTGCCCCATTAGTTTGGTGATTATAAGAACTTTCACCCCATATATGTCAATTTTAAGACCTTTCGTGCCATTTAGGTGTCGATTATTTCCTGGCGAGCGATAGCGAGCCTGTAATTTAAGAGGAGTCGGCCTTCGGCCGGGAAATTTTTCTACCGAAAAATGTACAAATTTATCTTGAAAGGGGGTCAAGGGGGTGTAATTATAAGAATGATGGAAACCTAGGGAACAAGCTAAAAACCTGCCCTTAAGGGGAGGTTTTTAGTTTGGTCCCTAGATATCCATCAAGCTTAAGATTACACCCCCTTGAGCCCCTTTCAAGATAAATTTGTACATTTTTCGGTAGAAAACTGTCCCGGCTGAAAGCCGGTTCCTCTTAAATTACAGGCTCGCTATCGCTCGCCAGGATAAAATCGACACCTAATTTGCACGAAAGGTCTTAAAATTTACGAAAATGGGGCGAAAGTTCTAAAAATCGCCAAACTAATGGGGCGACTGTCTTAAAATCTCAAAAGCAATGGGGCTAAACATGAGGGAGAAAGGGGTCCAGAAAAAAATCCCTCAAGTCGATATCTCCCCTTAAGAAGGATCTGTGGTACTAAGAAAGGGTTAAGAGAGCTAGTTCGAACCTGTTAATTGCTGGAGACCCTGTTTAAACTGCATACAACCATCTAGTAGTAGCCAGCATAAAGTTAAAAACACGTAGCCGGTACAGAAGGGGTTAACTCTTTCACGCTTTTATGACGCAGAGGTTGCCAGATTAGCAAACAAAAAAATAGTTCTCTCACTCTTATAATTACCTCTCCAAAATTAGTGTTCTGCCCACAGCTAACTCAAAGACAACTGCAGAGGTTGAAGTAACTAAACTAAAGGTTTCTAAATACCCCTGATGGTAACAAAGGCTTTAAAGTATCCCCAATAGGCTCAACACAGCTAACTCAAAGACAACTGCAGAGGTTGAAGTAACTAAACTAAAGGTTTCTAAATACCCCTGACGGTAACAAAGGCTTTAAAGTATCCCCAATAGGCTCAACACAGCTAACTCAAAGACAACTGCAGAGGTTGAAGTAACTAAACTAAAGGTTTCTAAATACCCCTGATGGTAACAAAGGCTTTAAAGTATCCCCAATAGGCTCAACATCGCGTCATATGTCGGAGAGGGTTAATTAGGGTTTGTTCTGTGTGTATGGAGACAATACGCAATGCTGCCCGTATCAAGTATCTCCCCAAAGTTGGAAGACTAATAGTCAAATTCAAGATACGTAGTCAAAATGTCTGGAAACATGGAGCTTGAAGCAGTTTAAGTCATAGGATGAGGGGAAGACAGATTGAGGAATATTCTAAATCAGTATACCTTGACTCACTGTTTTCCAATTGTATCTATCTATCTATCTATTGCCTGACGCTGTGATCCCCAAAGGGGTGGCCACGATCGAACCGCCCCCATGCACCTCTGTCCCCAGTCAGTCGACGCCCCTCCCCCCAATCAGCACCGCCTTCGTTCATGTACTTCCTCACTCCATCCTTCCACCTCTCATTCGGTCTACCTCTCCCTCTCTGTCCCTCCACCTCGCTCTCGTACACCCTCTTAGTCATTCTCTCGCTTTCCATACGTTCCATATGGCCGAACCATCTCAAGATGTTCCTTTTCACACTTTCCAGCACATCTACCTCCACACCACACCTCCTTCTTACTTCCTCATTAGTCTGTCTATCCCTCCATGTAACTCCGCACGCACTTCTTAAGTAATTCATTTCCACTGCTCTCACTCTTGGTCTGAGTCTCTCAACCAACGTCCATGCTTCGCTTCCGTAAGTCAGTGTCGGGATTACCACACTGTCATGCAAGGACTTCTTCACTTCCATACTGACCACCCTACTTCTTGTTACTGCTTTCAGCGTTCCTACAACCCTCTTCCCCTGTTGTACCCTCTCCCGCACTTCTTCATGCATAGTCCCATCTTTACTCAACACACTGCCCAGATACTTAAAAGAGTTGACGATCTCCATAGCCTGACCGTTCAGCTTCACCTCACACTCTGCGACTTCACCCCTTTCGAATACCATAACCTTGCTCTTCCCCGCTATTCTTGAGTATTTTGTTAAGCTTAAGGAGGATCTGTGGGAGTCTTAGGGTTAATAGAGGTTGAGTTTACCCCTTCCATTGTCAGAGGTCCTTCCTAAACTGTAAGAAATCGTCTGACGACAGCAAGAATACCATGGAAAACACGCCCCCAATTTACTAAAAGGGGTAACAGTGCCAAAAGATACACACACACACACACACACACACACACACACACACACACACACACACACACAGGGGAACCATGTATACAGTTCCTTTCTATGCTGTATATAATGTGAGGCTAAATAACAGGGGTGTGTGGAGAGAGAGAGAGTTGAAGTGAGATAGATAGATAGATTGATAGATAGCCAGGTAGATAGATAGATAGACAGGTAGATAGATAGATAGATAGATGGATGGAAAGACAGACAGATAAATAGGTAGATAGAGACACAGACAGACAGATAGATAGATAGATAGGTAGAGAGACAAAGACAGACATAAATAGATAGATAGAGACAAAGACACAGATAAATAGGTAGATAGAGATACAAAGACAGACAGATAAATAGATAGATAGAGTTACAAATACACCGATAAATAGGTAGATAGATACACAGACAGACAGATAGATAGTCAGTCATAATTTTATTTCATAAAAAGACATATACATACACTTTTTACAGAGTTATTTACGTAATCTACATTAAGCTAAAAGTCCTTAGCGCATAGTTGGTTCTGTGTTCTGTACATAAACAATTCTTGATCTGATAACATTGATATCATTTAGCAATAAGTTAGTAAATCCATACTCATGTAGGATTATTTTTTCAACATCCTTTACAAGAAAAGATCTAATCTAAATCTAATCTCTATCTAAAAGATAGATAGGTAGAGACAAAGACAGACAGATAGATAGATAGGTAGAGACAAAGACAGACAGACAGATAGAAATATAGACAGATAGATAGATAGACAGCGACATAAAGACAGACAGATAGATAGGTAGAGAGACAAAGACACAGATAAATAGGTAGATACAGACAGATATATATATATATATATATATATATATATATATATATATATATATATATATACCGGTACATATATTATATTATATAGACAGATAGGTAAATGGATAAACAGATATACATAGGTAAATGGATAGACATATAGACAAACAGATAGATAGATAGATACACAGACAGATAGATAGATACACAAATAGATATAGATAGATAGATAGATATAGATATAGATAGATAGATAGATATAGATAGATAGAGATAGATATAGATAGATAGAGATAGATATAGATAGATAGATAGATATAGATAGATATAGATAGATATAGATAGTTAGAGATATAGATAGATATAGATAGATAGATAGATAGAGATAGATATAGATAGATAGATACACAAACAGATAGATAGATACACAAATAGATATAGATAAATAGATAGATAGAGATAGAGATACACAGACAGATAGATAGATACACAAATAGATAGATAGATAGATAGATAGATATAGATAGAGAGATAGATAGAGATAGATATATAGATATGTAAATAGACAGAGGCGCGAGGGTGGGCGAGGTAGGGGGGCGTGACAGAGGATTATGACAGCCAGGGGTGGAGCCCAGGGGGTGAAAGTGAAACCCCACAGTTGGTGAAGGGGAGGGGGGGGGAAGGGGGGGAAAGAGGGAGGGGGAGGGAGGGGAGGGAAGGAAGGGTAGGGAAAGGAAGGAAGGAAGTTATATAGTTAGTTAGTTAGTTAGATAGATATAGATAGATAGATAGATAGATACACAAATAGATAGATAGTTAGATAGATAGATAGATAGATAGAGAGGGGAGGGTGGGCGAGGTAGGGGGGCGTGACAGAGGATTATGACAGCCAGGGGTGGAGCCCAGGGGGTGAAAGTGAAACCCCACAGTTGGTGAAGGGGAGGGGGGGGAGGGAGGAGAGGGCAGGGTAGAGGGAGGAGGGGGGAGAGAGAAGGGAGGGGAAGAAAGGGATGGGAGGGGAAGGGAGAGAAGGCAGGGTAGGAGGAGGGGGAAGAACGGGAGGGCAGGGTAGGAGGATGGGGGAAGAAGGGGAAGGAAGGGGAGGGGGCAGGGGAAAAGAGAGAAGTGGAGAACAGAATATGTTAACCCCTTCAGTACTGTTATTAATGATTTTATTCAGCTTAAATCGTTTCCAGCAATTAACAGGCTTCGAACTATCTCATTTAACCCTGTTTACTACTTCAGATCCTTCTTAAACTGTACAAAATAGTCTAATAGAATATAATGAAAAATACGGCGCCGGCACAGAAGGGGTTAATATAAATAAGGTATGGGTATTGAAAGCGGCCGTCATAATCTACCCTAAGGAATATTGGTAGCGATGTACAGTCGCGCTAATAAGTGATGTCTCCGCACCAAGAATGGTTTGATCAATAATTGGTATCAGCAACATCTAAGCTTCATTTCTTCATATCGAGTGAAATATACAAACATGTTCCTACACTTACCCACCCTATTCAACATCTGATAGACATTAATACAGCACAGAGCCAGCCAAACGTAATGACAGCTGGGACATGACTTATTAAAATATACAAACATGTTCCTACACTTACCCACCCTATTCAACATCTGACAGACATTAATACAGCACAGAGCCAGCCAAGCGTAATGACCGCTGGGCCATGACTTATTAGCGCCACTGTACACCCACACATTATGGGTCCTAAGAGGGTGTATTATAACGTGTATGCAATAATCTACCCTATTAAGGGGAGATATCCACTCGAGGGATTTTTTTCTTGACCCATTTCTCCCTCATGTCTAGCCCCATTGCTTTTGAGATTTTAAGACGTTCGCCCCATTAGTTTAGCGAATTTAAGAACTTTTGCCCCATTTCTGTCAATTTTAAGACTTTTCGTGCCATTTAGGCGTCTATTCTTTCCTGGCGAGCGATGGCGAGCCTGTAATTTAAAAGTAACCGGCCTTTGGCCGGGAAATTTTTCTACCGAAAAATGTACAAATTTATCTTGAAAGGGGGTCAAAGGGGTGAAATTTTAAGATTGCTGAAGGAGTAGGAAACAAACTAAAAACCTCCCCTTAAGGGAGATAGTTAGTTAAGGGAGATAGTTAGTTAAGGGAGATAGTTAAGGGAGATAGTTAGTTAAGGGAGATAGTTAGTTAAGGGAGATAGTTAGTTAAAGGGAGATAGTTAGTTAAAGGGAGAGTTAGTTAAGGGAGATAGTTAGTTAAGGGAGATAGTTAAGGGAGATAGTTAGTTAAGGGAGATAGTTAGTTAAGGGAGATAGTTAGTTAAGGGAGATAGTTAGTTAAGGGAGATAGTTAGTTAAAGGGAGATAGTTAGTTAAAGGGAGATAGTTAGTTAAGGGAGATAGTTAGTTAAGGGAGATAGTTAGTTAAGGGAGATAGTTAGTTAAAGGGAGATAGTTAGTTAAAGGGAGATAGTTAGTTAAGGGAGATACGGTAGTTAGTTAAAGGGAGATAGTTAGTTAAGGGAGATATTTAGTTAAAGGGAGATAGTTAGTTAAGGGAGATAGTTAGTTAAAGGAGATAGTTAGTTAAGGGAGATAGTTAGTTAAAGGAGATAGTTAGTTAAGGGAGATAGTTAGTTAAGGGAGATAGTTAGTTAAGGGAGATAGTTAGTTAAGGGAGATAGTTAGTTAAAGGGAGATAGTTAGTTAAGGGAGATAGTTAGTTAAGGGAGATAGTTAGTTAAGGGAGATAGTTAGTTAAGGGAGATAGTTAGTTAAGGGAGATAGTTAGTTAAGGGAGATAGTTAGTTAAAGGGAGATAGTTAGTTAAGGGAGATAGTTAGTTAAGGGAGATAGTTAGTTAAGGGAGATAGTTAGTTAAGGGAGATAGTTAGTTAAGGGAGATAGATAGTTAAGGGAGATAGTTAGTTAAGGGAGATAGTTAGTTAAGGGAGATAGTTAGTTAAGGGAGATAGTTAGTTAAGGGAGATTGTTAGTTAAGGGAGATAGTTAGTTAAGGGAGATAGTTAGTTAAGGGAGATAGTTAGTTAAGGGAGATAGTTAGTTAAGGGAGATAGTTAGTTAAGGGAGATAGTTGGAAGCCTGTTAAATGCTGGAAGCCCTTTTTATTATAATGATCATCGTCTAACAGTTGCCAGAATATACAGTCGCCGGTACAAATGGGGTTAATGGTATATTGGGTAGTGTTAAGGGGAGATTTCCACTTGAGGGATTATTTTCTTTACACCTTTCTCCCTCATGTTTAGCCCCATTACTTTGGAGATTTTAAGACGTTTGCCCCATTAGTTTGGCGTTTTAATAACTTTCGCCCCATTTCTGTCAATTTTAAGACCTTTCGTGCCATTGGCGAACGATAGCGAGCCTGTAATTTAAGGGGAGCCGGCCTTCGGCCGGGCAATTTTTCTACCGAAAAATGTACAAATTTATCTTGAAAGGGGGTCAAGGGGGAGTAATTTTAAGCTTGATGGAAGTCTAGGGAATCAACTAAAAACCTCCCCTTAAACCCATCTTCCAATAACTATACTCCTATTTATTTCCAACTGATGGCACATTGAATCCTTTAGCAGCTGATTTTTCGATACTTAATGACCCAAAATATGAAACTACCCGGTGCTATGTCTTTGCATCATCATATTGCCAAGTTTTCATAATCAGCCACAACATATTTGTAATAGCAAAGCAATTTACGCCGGAAAAAAATATAAACTATAAAAAGGTCAATCACTATCATTATACCCAATCTAGACAGGTCAATCATTATCAATATACCCAATCAAGAAAGGTCAATCACTACCATTATACCCAATCAAGAAAGGTCAATCACTAGCATAATACCCCATCAAGAAAGGTCAATCACTATCATTATACCCAATCTAGAAAGGTAAATCATTATCAATATACCCAATCAATCAAGGTCAATCACTACCATTATACCCAATCAATCAAGGTCAATCACTATCATTATACCCAATCAAGAAAGGTCAATCACTATCATTATACCCAATCAAGAAAGGTCAATCACTACCATTATACCCAATCAAGAAAGGTCAATCACTAGCATAATACCCCATCAAGAAAGGTCAATCACTATCATTATACCCAATCTAGAAAGGTCAATCATTATCAATATACCCAATCAAGAAAGGTCAATCACTACCATTATACCCAATCAAGCAAGGTCAATCACTATCATTATACCCAATCAAGAAAGGTCAATCACTATCATTATACCCAATCTAGAAAGGTCCATCATTATCAATATACCCAATCAAGAAAGGTCAATCACTATCATTATACCCAATCTAGAAAGGTCCATCATTATCAATATACCCAATCAAGAAAGGTCAATCACTACCATTATACCCAATCAAGCAAGGTCAATCACTATCATTATACCCAATCAAGAAAGGTCAATCACTATCATTATACCCAATCAAGAAAGGTCAATCACTACCATTATACCCAATCAAGCTAGGTCAATCACTATCATTATACCCAATCAAGAAAGGTCAATCACTATCATTATACCCAATCAAGAAAGGTCAATCACTACCATTATACCCAAATCAAGCTAGGTCAATCACTATCATTATACCCAATCAAGAAAGGTCAATCACTACCATTATACCCAATCAAGCAAGGTCAATCACTACCATTATACCCAATCAAGAAAGGTCAATCACTATCATTATACCCAATCAAGAAAGGTCAATCACTACCATTATACCCAATCAAGCAAGGTCAATCACTATCATTATACCCAATCAAGAAAGGTCAATCACTGTTCATACCCTAGACATGTTTACAGTGTACCCATGGAAACTATACCCTCTTCCAAATAAGTAGGCCAAAACTCTTGAACATTAAGGGGAGATTTCCACTTGAGGGATTTTTTTCTGGACCCCTTTCTCCCTCATGTTTAGCCCCATTGCTTTTCTAATTTTAAGACGTTCGCCCCATTAGTTTGGTGATTATAAGAACTTTCACCCCATTTATGTAAATTGTAAGACCTTTCGTGCCATTTAGGTGTCGATTATTTCCTGGCGAGCGATAGCGAGCCTGTAATTTAAGAGGAGTCGCCCTTCGGCCTGGACATTTTTCAACCGAAAAATGTACACATTTATCTTGAAAGGGGCTCAAGGGGGTGTAATCTTAAGCTTGATGGATATCTAGAGACCAAACTAACAACCTCCCCTTATTAAGAAGGACCTATGTTATTCAGAGGGATATTGAGATCGTATTTACCCATTTGAGTCTTAGAAGTATAGATGATAGACTGAAGCAAACCATCTAATGGAGATACAATGCAAATAACGTAAAGGTGGTGAAGGGGAGAGATTGCCACTGGAGGAATTGTTTTTTCTTGACTCCTTTCTCCCTCATGTTTAGCCTCATTGTTTTTCTAATTTTAAGACGTTTGCCCCATTATTGTGACGATTTTAAGAACTTTCAACCCATTTCTGTCAATTTTAAGACCTTTCATGCCACTTGGGTGTCGATTTTATCCTGGCGAGCGATAGCGAGCCTGTAATTTAAAAGACACCGGCTTTTAGCCGGGAAATTTTTCTACCGAAAAATGTACAAATTTATCTTGAAAGGGGCTCAAGGGGGTGTAATCTTAAGCTTGAAGGATATCTAGGGACCAAACTAAAAACCTCCCCTTAAGCAATACAGAAGGGTTGACTGGGTTACGTAACATGGGCGCTGTGTGTGTGAAAGGATGAGATATACTGATGTGTAGTGGTGATGATGATGATGATGTATAGGTAACATTAATGACCCCCTTCTCCCTCATCTTTGATTTTAAGACGTTAACCCCATTAGTTTGGAGATTCTAAGACGTTTCGCCCCATGTGTGTCCATTTTCAGACCTTTCGTGCCATTTAGGAGTATATATTTTCCTGGCGAGCGATAACAAGCCTATAATTTAGGGAAAACCCGGCATTCTTACACTACTCCATTAGTTTTTCAGAACGCCCCAGCCAGCAATTCCTCAATGACAAACGTAATGAAGCCATAGAACTCTTAAATTCTGATCTAAATACTATCTCCAATTGTGACAGAGAAAACCTTGTTACCTTTAATACTTCCAAAACCCAATTTCGCCATCTATCTACCCGTCAGGATCTCCCAGCGGACTATCCCTTATTCTTCAACAATACAAAAATCAATCCTTCATCTTCTCTCAATATTCTTGGTGTCTCTTTTTCTTCTGCTCTCAGTTGGAAGGACCATATTACCAGTCTTGCTAAGGCAGCCTCCCAGAAGCTGGGTGTACTCAACCGCCTTAGGGGGTTCTTTTCCCCTGCACAGCTTCTTGCTCTGCGTCCTTGTATTGAGTATTGTTCACATGTGTGGGGAGGGTCCTCTCACACCGCTCTCCTAGACAAAGTTGAAAGGAAGGCCTTTCGTATCATTAACTCCCGTCCACTCACTAACTCTCTGCAATCTCTCTCTGTCCGCCGCAATATTGCATCTCTCTCGCTATTCTATCGCTACTATAATAATCAGTGTTCCTCAGAGCTTTCCCAGTGTATACTACCTCCTTTACGTAGGGCACGTGATACCCGTCTTGCAACTCAATCACACCCCTACTCTGTGCAACTCTCCAATCCAAGAGTGAAACGTTACTCTCAAACTTTCTTCTACTCAACAGCTGAGCTCTGGAACTCTCTCCCAGAATCAGTCTTTCCCTCTTCCTATGACTTAAATTGCTTCAAATTCCGTATGTCCAGGCATTTTGGCTCGAACATCCCTTAATTTTGGCCCTGTCACTCTTTCAACTATGGGGGAGGCACTCGCTATAGGCAGTTCTGCCTTTTGCCTCCCACAATCACATAGAAAAAAAAAATCTACTGAAATATGTACACATTTATCTTGAAATGGGGTCTTGTTATTTACTTATATATATATAATGATGGAGGTCTAGAGAACAAAGAACCTCCCCTTAAACAATACGGAAGGGTTGGATATACGCTTTCTCTTCAGCTGACGGTAAACAATCTCTTTGCCGCCGTTTTCTCGATAATTGGCGGGAAAATATTAATCTACTTTTTTCTCACTAACACATTATAGGCTGTCCATAATGCAGTTGGGTCTAAGTACATGATTAGATTGATATTAATAGTGATCGTGTACATAGCCTATAAAGTTCTGTGTTGGTGGTGTAATGGTTTAGATGCTTATGTTCTGGGTGTGGTGTCCCGAGTTCGAATCCCGGGTGGACCATATGCTTTCATTAATTTGTTCAAGTGCATTGGGGTTTGTGATGGAGGATTTATGTTAAGAAAAGGGTGTTCCTAATATGATGTCTCTGCATTGCCAAGATTTTTAAATTAACCCTTTGAAGCTCTGACGCGTTTTAACAGTTTATTTTGGCTATCATTAGACGAGTTTATGCAGCTGGTAAAGAGACTAAAGACTCTCTCAATCAACCCTCTGACCTCCATATACCCTTCCTAATCTGAATAAAATCGTCTAATAATTACCAGAAAACCAAAATGAAATGCGTATTGGAGCTTGAAAGAGATAACAACACATTTAGCAACAAAACCTTCGTAATAACTGAGTAATAAAGATAGTAACATGGCAATTTACCGTCAGCTGGAAAGAAACAGACTATAGGTTATGTAAGATGGGCTCTGTGAAAGGAGTGGCTGAGAAATATGTAGTGATGATGATGATGATGATGATGATGATGATGATGATGATGATGATGATAGCTGTATAGGCAAGATTAATGATTAAGATAGGGGAGAGAGAGAGAGAGAGAGAGAGAGAGAGAGAGAGATAAAGTGAGGATTGAGGACACATGGACAGATATACGAAAAACAGAATTAGATGGGTACCGGTATATATATATATATATATATATATATATATATATATATATATATATAAATAGAGATATATGGGCTATATAGATCATTTATATACAAAGAAGTACAACGGAAAGCAAGCAAAGACAGATCTACTAATCCTTACGAGGCTGCTTGTATGTCAACTACAGATCCCATGTGAGAATAGGAGAGGATAGCCCAGTATAAAGTGGTGCTATTTATTTGTAAACGCAATTAATCGGGGTTCAAGGAGAGATTTCCACTTGAGGGATTTTTTTTCTGGACCCCGTTTTCC
This sequence comes from Paralithodes platypus, assembly GCA_032716605.1. NCBI lineage: Eukaryota > Metazoa > Arthropoda > Malacostraca > Decapoda > Lithodidae > Paralithodes > Paralithodes platypus. Next base: position 3,583,752 of record CM064480.1, read on the forward strand.
CTCATGTTTAGCCCCATTGCTTTTGAGATTTTATGAATTTCGCCGCATTAGTTAGGTGATTTTAAGAACCTTCGCCCCATTTCTGTCAATTTTAAGACCTTTCGTGGCATTTAGGTGTCGATTTTTTCCTGGCGAGCGATAGCGAGCCTGTATTTTAAGAGGAACCGGCCTTCGGCCGGAACATTTTTCTACCGAAAAATGTACAAATTTATCTTGAAAGGGGGTCTAGGGGCTGTAAGTTTAAGCTTGATGGAGGTCTAGCGAACAAACTAAACACCTCCCCTTAAGAGCGAGATATATATCTAGACGATTTTGGAAAGTTTGAACACTACACACAACGACACACTAGCCTACTATATAACCCGGTGTCAGCTAACTCGCCAATCATTCTCATCCATATAGCCTACTACACACAACGACACTAGCCTACTATATAACCCGGTGTCAGCTAACTCGGCAATCATTCTCATCCATATAGCCTACTACACACAACGACACACTAGCCTACTATATAACCCGGTGTCAGCTAACTCGGCAATCATTCTCATCCATATAGCCTACTACACACAACGACACACTAGCCTACTATATAACCCGTGTCAGCTAACTCGCCAATCATTCTCATCCATATAGCCTACTACACACAACGACACACTAGCCTACTATATAACCCGGTGTCAGCTAACTCGGCAATCATTCTCATCCATATAGCCTACTACACACAACGACACACTAGCCTACTATATAACCCGGTGTCAGCTAACTCGGCAATCATTCTCATCCATATAGCCTACTACTACACACAACGACACACTAGCCTACTATATAACCCGGTGTCAGCTAACTCGGCAATCATTCTCATCCATATAGCCTACTACACACAACGACACACTAGCCTACTATATAACCCGGTGTCAGCTAACTCGGCAATCATTCTCATCCATATAGCCTACTACACACAACGACACACTAGCCTACTATATAACCCGGTGTCAGCTAACTCCGCAATCATTCTCATCCATATAGCCTACTACACACAACGACACTAGCCTACTATATAACCCGGTGTCAGCTAACTCGCCAATCATTCTCATCCATATAGCCTACTACACACAACGACACACTAGCCTACTATATAACCCGGTGTCAGCTAACTCGCCAATCATTCTCATCCATATAGCCTACTACACACAACGACACACTAGCCTACTATATAACCCCGGTGTCAGCTAACTCGCCAATCATTCTCATCCATATAGCCTACTACACACAACGACACACTAGCCTACTATATAACCCGGTGTCAGCTAACTCGGCAATCATTCTCATCCATATAGCCTACTACACACAACGACACACTAGCCTACTATATAACCCGGTGTCAGCTAACTCGGCAATCATTCTCATCCATATAGCCTACTACACACAACGACACACTAGCCTACTATATAACCCGGTGTCAGCTAACTCCGCAATCATTCTCATCCATATAGCCTACTACACACAACGACACACTAGCCTACTACTATATAACCCGGTGTCAGCTAACTCGGCAATCATTCTCATCCATATAGCCTACTACACACAACGACACTAGCCTACTATATAACCCGGTGTCAGCTAACTCGGCAATCATTCTCATCCATATAGCCTACTACACACAACGACACTAGCCTACTATATAACCCGGTGTCAGCTAACTCGGCAATCATTCTCATCCATATAGCCTACTACACACAACGACACTAGCCTACTATATAACCCGGTGTCAGCTAACTCGCCAATCATTCTCATCCATATAGCCTACTACACACAACGACACACTAGCCTACTATATAACCCGGTGTCAGCTAACTCGGCAATCATTCTCATCCATATAGCCTACTACACACAACGACACACTAGCCTACTATATAACCCGTGGTCAGCTAACTCGGCAATCATTCTCATCCATATAGCCTACTACACACAACGACACACTAGCCTACTATATAACCCGGTGTCAGCTAACTCGGCAATCATTCTCATCCATATAGCCTACTACACACTACGACACACTAGCCTACTATATAACCCGGTGTCAGCTAACTCGGCAATCATTCTCATCCATATAGCCTACTACACACAACGACACACTAGCCTACTATATAACCCGGTGTCAGCTAACTCGGCAATCATTCTCATCCATATAGCCTACTACACACAACGACACACTAGCCTACTATATAACCCGGTGTCAGCTAACTCGGCAATCATTCTCATCCATATAGCTTCTGTCGTTTTGATCTCAGAAACGGCTATATAGCAAACAGGCTGCACTTTCACACATCTATATAATGTAATGGTCTACCCTTAAAAAAAAATAATAATGCAAATACCAGTTCGATTGTCTTCATTGTTGTTTTTAGTTTGTTCCCTAGACCTCCATCAAGCTAAAAATGTCACCCCCTAAGCCTCCTTTCAAGATAAATTTGTACATTTTTCAGTAGAAAAATGTCCCGGCCAAAGGCCGATTCCTCTTAAATTACAGGCTCGCTATCGCTCGCCAGGAAAAATTCGACACCTAAATGGCACGAAAAGTCTTAAAATTTACAGAAATGGGGCGAATGCTCTTAAAATCGCCAAACTAATGGGGCGAACGTCTTAAAATCTCAAAAGCAATGGGACTAAACATGAGGGAGAAAGGGGTCCAGAAAAAAAATCTCCCAAGTGGAAATCCCCCCTTAAGGTATAAAGGCTTCACGAGTGCCAGATTAGTTGACGCGGGGGTAGTCCATAAGTTGACCACGCCGTTAAGGGGCGATTTCCACTTGAGGGATTTTTTTCTTTGCCCCTTTCTCCCTCATGTTTAGCCCCATTGCTTTTGAAAGTTTAAGATGTTCGCCCCATTAGTTTGGCGATTTTAAGAAGTTTCACCCCATTTATGTCACTTTTAAGACCTTTCGTCCCATTTAGGTGTCGATTTTTTCCTGGCGAGCGATAGCGAGCCTGTAATTTAAGAGGAATCGGCCTTTGGCCGGGACATTTTTCTACTGAAAAATGTACAAATTTATCTTAAAAGGGGGTAAAGGGGGTGTAATTTGAAGCTTGATGGAAGTCTAGGAAACAAACTAAAAACCTCTTCTTAAACAATATAATATACGGTACTTCGCCTCGTGCGAGTACAAAGGCCTTCCAACTATCTTACCACCATTTCCTCTAGTGTATTATAACGTGAGTGATCAATTGTGAAGTATAAAGGTACACGAGCCCTTATACTAATAGACAGTTATATTGGTAGTGGTCTATTAATTCATTTGTTTGGTCTATTAATTAATTTATTGGTCTGTTAATTCATTTATTGGTCTGTTAATTCATGTATTGGTCTATTAATTCATTGTTTGGTCTATTAATTCATTTATTGGTCTGTTAATTCATTTATTGGTCTGTTAATTCATGTATTGGTCTGTTAATTCATGTATTGGTCTATTAATTCATTTATTGGTCTATTAATTCATTTATTGGTCTATTAATTCATTTATTGGTCTATTAATTCATTTATTGGTCTATTAATTCATTTATTGGTCTATTCATTCATTTATTGGTCTATTCATTCATTTATTGGTCTATTCATTCATTTATTGGTCTATTCATTCATTTATTGGTCTGTTAATTCATGTATTGGTCTATTAATTCATTTATTGGTCTATTAATTCATTTATTGGTCTATTAATTCATTTGTTTGGTCTATTAATTCATTTGTTTGGTCTATTAATTCATTTGTTTGGTCTATTAATTCATTTGTTTGGTCTATTAATTAATTGATTCATATATTTTGTTAGTTTCCTCCCTAGACCTCCATCAAGCTTAGAAAACACCCCCTAGACCCCCTTCAAGATAAATTTGTACATTTTTCGGTAGAAAAATATCCCAGCCGAAGGCCGGTTCCTCTTAATATTGCAGGCTCGCTATCGCTCGCCAGGAAATAATCGACACCTAAATGGCACGAAAGGTCTTAAAACTGACAACGAAATGGGGCGAAAGGTCTTAAAATTGACAACGAAATGGGGCGAAAGGTCTTAAAATTGACAACGAAATGGGGCGAAAGGTGTTAAAATCGCCACAAGAGACAGCTAAATAAAGATAGAATAGAGGGAGTGTACCGTACACTAAGCAAATAGAGGGAGTGTACCGTACACTAAGTAAAACAAAGGTCGGATGCAATAGAGCACAAAGGGAGAATGGAGCAGAAAGAGAGAGTGTGGGGGGGGGGAGAGGGGGAGGAGGAGGGGGGATAATTGTGACAGGATGTACTAAGAAATAAGGAGGGGAGAGGAAGGGGAGGAGGGAGGAGGAGGGAGGGATATTGAAGACTTGGATGGAGAGGAGGACGGGGAAGGGGGATGATTTGGTTGGAAGGGAAGCAGAGAATAGAGGTGGAGGGAAGACAAAAATCAGGAGGCGGGAAGAGGGACAGGTAGGAGTGAGGAGGGACCTGAGGTGGATGGAAGAAAGACATCAACGCTGATGAAGGGGGGAAGAATTTGTGGAGGAGGTGTAATGAAAGGGTGAGGAGGAGTTTTTAAGATTGTGGAGTAGGGGGTTGAAGAAGTTTGGATTATTTGTGAAGAGTAGTTGTGGAGGAGGGGGGAAGGAGTGGTGGTAAGAAGTGGTTGGAAGAAGTGGGGAGGAGGGGGGAAGAATTGTGTAGGATGGGTTGAAGAAATAGTTGGGATTAGGTGGTGAGGGTGAGGAAGAAGTGGGGTATTGGGGAAGAAGGGGGGAGCGATAATAGGGGGAAGAGTGGGGAGGAGGTTCAGCCAGTTATTCGTATAAGGAGCCTGGAGTGTGGTTTTTTATGATTGGCCTGACTTAGGGGGTTTTGGATTCTATGATTTGGGTAGGATGAGTCCTGACCATATGATTTTGAGTGAGGCTTTTTACTGATTCGTACGGGCGGTGGGTTGTGAGGTATTTGTGTTAGGTTAGACTGGGGATGAGGAGTGCGGGTATTTTTTTATTAGAGAAGACGTTGCACATTTTGTGTGATACTACAACCCTCAGACTTAAATATCATTTTCCACGACTACAATGGTTACTCATACTTTACATGTTGGCACAGCCCATCATCTTCTGTATCCACACTGTGATTTTATGCATGGACGATAACATTGAATGAACTATAAGTGAAGTTTCTTGTGCAGTGGGTAATGTACTTTCTGTTGTGTTGTCCCTATTCTGGCTCTGTCTTGAGTCTCTCCCCCCCAAAAAAAAAAAAAAATAAATAAATAAATTGCTGTCTTGAGTCTCTTCCCCCCCCCAAAAAAAAAATACAAAACCAAAGTGTGGATTGGGCCTGAGTATATGTATGTATATGATCACTACAGTTTATATGGTTTTATAACAACTTATGCTTAATTGCTTATACAGTAAGTTAACCATTGTATCTCTACTTTAGTATAAACATCATGAAGTGGCTATGAATTCATGTGGCCAACTCAACATCATCAAGTGGCTATGAATTAATGTGGCCAACTCAACATCATCAAGTGGCTATGAATTCATGTGGCCAACTCAACATCATCAAGTGGCTATGAATTCATGTGGCCAACTCAACATCATGAAGTGGCTATGAATTCATGTGGCCAACTCAACATCAAGTGGCTATGAATTCATGTGGCCAACTCAACATCATCAAGTGGCTATGAATTCATGTGGCCAACTCAACATCATCAAGTGGCTATGAATTCATGTGGCCAACTCAACATCATCAAGTGGCTATGAATTCATGTGGCCAACTCAACATCATCAAGTGGCTATGAATTCATGTGGCCAACCCTCAACATCGATCAAGTGGCTGAGGACAATTAATGTTGCCAACTCAAACATCATCAAGTTGGCTAATGAATTCATGTGGCCAACTCAACAATCATCACGTGGCTATTAATTCATGATGGCCAACTCAACATCATCAAGTGGCTATGAATTAAATGGTGGTCAACGCAACTCATCAATGGCTATGAAATTCATGGGCCAACTCCACATCATCAAGTAGGCCTAGGAATTCATGTGTCCACTCAACACTCATCAGTGGCTTATGAATGAATTGGTCAACTCCCCCCCCAAACCAATTCAAATCAAGTGGCTATGAATTCATGTGGCCAACCTCAACAATCACAAGCATTTCTATGAATTCATGGTGCGCACTCAACCATCATCAAGGGCTAATGATTAATGTGGCCAACATCAACATCATCCAAGTGGCTATGAATTATGTGCCCAACTCAACATCATCAGTGGCTATAAAAATTATGGGGCCACTTCAAACATCATCAAGTGTGCTATGAATTAATGTGGCCCAACCTCAACATCATCAAGTGGCTATGAATTAATGTGGGCCCACTCAACATCATCAAGTGGGCTATGAATTAATGTGGCCAACTCAAAAGCATCATCAAGTGGCTATGAATTCATGTGGGCCAACTCCACATCATGAAGTGGCTATGAATTCATGTGCCAACTCAACATCATCACGTGCTATGAATTAATGGGGCCAACTCACCATCATCAAGTTGGCTATGAATCCATGTGGCCAAC